>JARKIC010001565.1:0-111007 GCA_029378375.1 Mycena olivaceomarginata
GCCATGCAGGCATGATGTCATGAACCATCTTTTCATTTTACTTCCAGAACCTGAACAACCCGAACAACCTGATCATTGATCAGATCAACTATCTGATCAATCAAACCAGGATACCGTTTTAGGATCCCTAATGGTTTCGATCAGTTTCCCGACCTTCGGGTTCCCGATTACCCCCTCTACATTCATATACCCCTTCATTTACTTCGCATTAATCTTGTTCCATTGCCATTGACACTATACCTTAATTTACACCCCTAGGGACTTTAGTATATAAGCTGTAGTATTTCCCTGTACTTTACACTATTCTAGTCTAACTCCAGGCTTATTCATTGGAACTCTTCGTGCTTCAGTCGCCTTCGTCACCTCAGAACCCGGAATCTGCTCTGTGCTGACACATGAGGTACAGGTGGAGGGCATAAAGGCTCAGTGAAGGGAAGAATGTAGTGCTCAGGTGTATTGGGTTCACTGATGGCATGCTCTCGGTGGAGTGCTCAAGTCACTGACCACGTCAGAGGTGGTGTGTCAGCACAGAGCAGATTCCAGGTTCTGTGATGACAAGGGCAACTGAAGCATGAAGAGCTCCAATGAATAAGCCTGGAGTTTAGACTAGAATAGTGTAAAGTTTAGGAAAATGACTACAGCTTATATACTAAAGTCCCTAGGGGTTGTAACTAAGGTACAGTGTCCAAGGACAACGGACAAGATAAATGCAAAATAATTGCAGGGGTATATGAGCATAACAGAGTTGATTGGTAACCTGATAGTCAGAGAACCGATTGAAACCGTTTGGGATCCTGAAAGGGTATCCCTAGTTCAATTGATCAGATAGTTGATCTGATCAAGGATCGGGTTGTTCAGGTTGCTCGGGTTCTAGAAGTAAAATGAAAAGATGATTCATGACATGGTGGTTCGGGTGTAAGAAGGTGATATATTCCCATGCATATGTATGAAACAAATGATCAGTCTGATGACCAATCTTCCATACTCTACAGGGGTAATAGGGGCGGGAAGGAAAGTTGACAAATGGTTCATCCCCCCCTTCCACACTGCCTGTGCCCAAGGCAGCCTAGAAGCACCTCACCAAGCCATCCACACGCAATGAGTATACCGGCAAGGACAATGATGATGAGGCATAGGCTGCGGGAACAAGTGATCAAATTTCGATAGCGCAATGTATGGTTGCTACTGCTCATTGTGACCCAGACCCTCATGGCAGGGTTCCCAAATTGGGATGTCATGAGGTGGCTCTGTATGGTGAGACTATCTGTATTAGTACTGCCTATTAAACTCTTCGGATTCTCCTGCTAGTTTTTTTGCACCTCTGTGCCAAGCTTAAGGTTGCCCTTACACAAGCTGATTGGTTGGTGTTGTGCGGGGCATTGCTACAATGGGGTGAACAGTAGGGTTGGTATCATTGGCTAGGTGCAAAATGTGCCCTTGGTAGGTGGTAATAAACACAGCCTGGATGAAGTAGATTGGGGCAACCATCATTGGCTGAGTTCTCTTGAGGTCAGCCATCCTTATAACCATTGAGGTTTGACAATGAAGCTGAACTTACTGTGAGAAGTAAGTAATGTCGAATGTCAGAAATAGGTACCCCCGGGATGTCTGGTTGGTAGCTCATGACTTCTGGCCACGATCTTCCTTGGCTCCTGCACATATTGGACAGAGTGCATTGCCATCACCGCTCATGCATATGCATTACTGGTAGATGTTTGGATTGAAATTGGAAGGGCAGAAGAAAGAAGAAAAAAGTTGCAAAATGTTAGAACATGTTCCTGACCCTGGGTAGGGAAGACATGTCAAACACCTTGAGCCGTGGCGGTTGGGTGGTATTCACCGAGTCGAATCAGAACTTCAACATTTGGCAATCTTGGGTAAGATCAAAGAGTGAGACTCACTTTTCCACTGTGCAAAGTTGCTTGAGTTGGATCCAATCCATCAGAAACTGTCCGAAAGATACGATATAATGTACACACGAAGAAGTCTTCAAACCACCCAGAGAGCTAATTCTCAATTGATTACACATCAGGGAATGAAATTTAGCTGCGGTAGCGCCTCCATTGCTGCCTGGTTCCGCGCTACTTTCTTCGTGTTTCCCTAGCCTCGTCCCAAGAACTCCCCATTGATAAGGACCTTTGCCACAAACACCCTGGGGCCTCTTCTGGGGTTTTCAACCGGGGAATCTGAGTACATCCATTCGGGCCTTGGATTGCTCTTTAGGTGCTCGTTGAATAGCACAATATAAGTTGACGAGCTAGGAAGGGACTGAGATGGATGTGCCTGGTGTGTTTTAGACAGTTGGTGTCAAGTTCTGGCCGTGGACTCGCAGTTACGTCCTATTCAAACAAAAAGTGGGTTTTGTGGGGTATAAATACCGGACAACTGCGTACCTGGTAGATCTATCTGCTTGGGAAGGGAACAGAGTTAACAAATGAACTTACTTGGATTGCCAACACAATTGCTGGCTCCACAACTTGCACATCCTACACTTGATGGTGTGCTGAGATCCAGTAAGTAGATCTTAAACGACAAGATCATATACTCACCAGGGTCATTGCAGATGCACCGGAACGCCTCTTTGAGGCCGTTGTGGTCGCAAGCATGATCTCTTCACGGATGTAGCCAGAGCAGCGATGTGAGCTTTGTTGGTCTGATGGTGTCAGTGAAGACGGGAAATACTCATATCGAGGTCCAGAGTGATTCGGCGCACGACCGTTGGCAAAGATTGTTGTCCGCGGTCCATATTCCGCCAGACATACTCTCGGCGAGGAGTGACAGGGCGGTCCTCCTCTTGAGTGTTCGGTGACGATGTCATTGATCCCAATGACAAAATGGATAAAGTCTCAGAGGAGGACATTGCCTGAACATCCTCCAGAATTGCGGGATCCCTGTCAATTTGTTTGTCTGTGCACACACATGGAAGTTTCAGGACCAGTGGCAGTAAATAGTGTTGGTTCCAGCCTTCAGCGTTCGTCCGCTGGAGACACGGAGGTACTCGGAGCAGATCGGTCTTGTTCGGATCACGGACTGTTTATAGATAGTTAGCACGACACGTCGTGCCTCTCACTTGCTTCCCTCACGGTGCATTTGAGAGGTACGTGTTATACGCTTAGATATTCGTCTGGACACTAACTAATACCTTATTATCATTCTCATATAGAGTATCTAGGTTCTAACCACCTATGCCTCCCACATAACTCTTCCTACTAGAAGTGGGTTTCCCCCCCCATGCCCACAACCAGTAGGAAGGTGTTTGAGGATTCTGCCTATGCTGCAATAAAAGTCACGATAGAGCTGGGATAAAGTCGCAATATCGAAGGATAGGAACCTGCATATGTGGCATATACCCACCCTGCAATAAAGCTGCAATAAAATCTGCGATAAAGCTGCAATATCACTCCCCAAAATTTTATATATGGTATCTGTGTGTGCTGTGATAAAGCTGCAATAAATCTGCGATAAAGCTGCAATATCCCTTCCTGACGGATGTAGGGACTTATATATTAGCACACAGCTGTGCTGTAATAAAGCTGCAATAAAAGCATATATGGTATCTGTGTGTGCTGTGATAAAGTTGCAATAAATCTGTGATAAAGCTGCAATATCCCTTCCTGACGGATGTAGGGACTTGTATATTAGCACACAGCTGTGCTGCAATAAAGCTGCAATAAAAGCTGCAATAAAGCCGCAACAACTCTTTCCCGGTAACTTTCAGTAAATTTGGGGACTTGAGTGCTCCCT
The DNA here is from genome assembly GCA_029378375.1 of Mycena olivaceomarginata. Lineage (NCBI taxonomy): Eukaryota > Fungi > Basidiomycota > Agaricomycetes > Agaricales > Mycenaceae > Mycena > Mycena olivaceomarginata. Next base: position 3,745 of record JARKIC010001565.1, read on the forward strand.
GCCATCGGCTGTGGCCAAAAAAGGAAATATACATAGAAAATACACGAAAAATTCGCAAAAATCCTGACTGCTACTTGTGCTAGTTTCTAGGGCATTGGCTGTCCAAGTGAGGTCACGTGACATATTACATCACAAGGCCAACACATCTTGATTGGACCCTCCAGTAAAGATGATGAATACCCCCAAATTTTGAGGTCATACATGTGTTTGTTACAGAGCTATTCACTATTCAATCCTCAAAAGACTTGCGTCTCGGAAAGTATTTTGCGTTTTACGGCCTAACAAAGCCTCAGATCAAAAAATGTTCTTATACAACCTTGTAGTCCTCAAAGAGCTCTACAACTTTGGTCCTGGGTATATTTTCGGTCAATATATTGTAATGAACAAAAGACACCTCACAAGAACAGTCAGTTTCATTAGATCTCAATTTGATTAGATTTCACTTGAATTCCGACTGACTGACCTCAGAAACATTACAAAATAGCCAGTTTCATTAGATTTGGCCTTAATTTATCACATTTGCTTGAAACATCACAAATCAGTTAGTTTCATTAGTGACCGACTGGCATCAGTTTCATTAGAATTGACTGTACTTCACTACTTGAAACATCACAAGAATAGTTAGTTTCATTAGATTTGGCTGAACATCATTAGACTTCACTGAACTTGATTACATTTTGACTGACTGAGCTAAAAAAAAAAAAACATCACATAAATGGTCAGTTTCATTAGATTTGGCTTCACTTCATTTGACTTTACTGAACTTGATTACATTTCGACTGACTGAGCTAACAAGCATCGTCAGTCTTGTTAGATTGGGCTTCACTTCACTACTTGAAACATCACAAAAAAGTTAGTTTCATTAGACTTCACTTAACTTGACTACATTTCGACTGACTGGGCTAAGAAACATCACATAAATGGTCAGTTTCATTAGATTTGGCTTCACTTCATTAGACTTTACTGAACTTGATTACATTTTGACTGACTAAGCTAAGAAACATCACAAAAATAGTTGGTTTCATTAGACTTTACTGAACTTGACTACATTTCGACTGACTGAGCTAAAAAAAAACATCACATAAATGGTCAGTTTCATTAGATTTGGCTTCACTTCATTAGACTTTACTGAACTTGACTACATCTTGACTGACTGAGCTAATACAAAATAGCACCGCGTCTCAGAAAGTATTTTGCATTTTGTGGGCCAACAAGGCTTCTGATGGGAAAATGGTATAGGTGACTCTTGCAGCCCTTGATGAGCTCTATAATCCGAGCATAACTTTCCCTTTTTGGACACTAACGCCTTTTGCCCAAAAAGGAAATTCCTTGCACCAGCCCTTCCCTGGCTCATAATTGTACCATTCTGGATGATCTAACTATATAGGAATGTTGTTCCAGGTTCTTTGAAGCTGACCAGGCCGAATTGAGCCCATTATAGTGCAATAGTAGGGTGAAAATAGCGAATTTGATGAATTGTGTTCCTATCCATGATATCTTGGGGATACAGCAATATAAATACCTCCTGAGTGTATTAATCTGTTCTCCTAGGCCTCGCAGGTCACTGGGTCAAATTGCAACCCATTACAGTGCAATAATAGGGTGAAAATAGCGAACTTTCCCTTTTTGGACACTAACACCTAGCACCCAAAAAAGGAAATTCCCTACATTAGCCCCTCCCTGGCTCATAATTCGACCGTTTTGGACGATTTAACCACATAGGGATGTTTTTCTAAGGTCTTTGAAGCTGACTAGAACATGGTGGAGCCCATCACAGTGCAATGATAGGGTGAAAATAGCGAATTTCATAAATTGTGTTCCTGGCCATAATATCTTGGGGATACAGCAATATAGATACCTTCTGACTGTATTATTTTGTTCCCCTAGGCTATACAAGCACCCTGCAAGCAATAGATTATGTGGTGATCATTAAAAACATCGCATTTTGGCCATACAAGGATATTCCATTTTCGCCCTATTCTGGGCTTCCCTATGGTGTGGGATATCCCAACACACATGTTTTGGACTTAGCTGATGTATATGTCTTGGAAAAGTGGACAGCTGACACTAAGGTCACTCCTTACCCCATGATTTTAGGTGATCATCTGTTGTAGTGTTGTTCACCTCATTCAGCATGCCACAGGATCGTGGGGATCCTTCTGGGTGCTTCAAACAGATGTTCCAGGCCATATGAAGAGTTCCCACCCAAAAATGAGGTTAATATAGAGTCATAAACTCGAAATATGTCAGATGACATTTCTTGGTTGTTTTGTTAATGGGGCACCAAGGAGACCATTGAGTGCGAAATAAACACTCTAAATGGAAAGAGACAATGTAAATGGCTCAGATTGAGCTTTATTTGAAGTGTTTTGGTCGAGTTCTGGCTGAATACTGTTGCTGAGCATATAGGTTGGAGTACAACTTTGGTTCTATATACTGGCCATGGTTCAAAACACCATCTGGCCAGAACTTCACCAAAACACTTCAAATAAAGCTCAATCTGAGCCATTTACATTGTCTCTTTCCATTTAGAGTGTTTATTTCGCACTCAATGGTCTCCTTGGTGCCCCATTAACAAAACAACCAAGAAATGTCATCTGACATATTTCGAGTTTATGACTCTATATTAACCTCATTTTTGGGTGGGAACTCTTCATATGGCCTGGAACATCTGTTTGAAGCACCCAGAAGGATCCCCACGATCCTGTGGCATGCTGAATGAGGTGAACAACACTACAACAGATGATCACCTAAAATCATGGGGTAAGGAGTGACCTTAGTGTCAGCTGTCCACTTTTCCAAGACATATACATCAGCTAAGTCCAAAACATGTGTGTTGGGATATCCCACACCATAGGGAAGCCCAGAATAGGGCGAAAATGGAATATCCTTGTATGGCCAAAATGCGATGTTTTTAATGATCACCACATAATCTATTGCTTGCAGGGTGCTTGTATAGCCTAGGGGAACAAAATAATACAGTCAGAAGGTATCTATATTGCTGTATCCCCAAGATATTATGGCCAGGAACACAATTTATGAAATTCGCTATTTTCACCCTATCATTGCACTGTGATGGGCTCCACCATGTTCTAGTCAGCTTCAAAGACCTTAGAAAAACATCCCTATGTGGTTAAATCGTCCAAAACGGTCGAATTATGAGCCAGGGAGGGGCTAATGTAGGGAATTTCCTTTTTTGGGTGCTAGGTGTTAGTGTCCAAAAAGGGAAAGTTCGCTATTTTCACCCTATTATTGCACTGTAATGGGTTGCAATTTGACCCAGTGACCTGCGAGGCCTAGGAGAACAGATTAATACACTCAGGAGGTATTTATATTGCTGTATCCCCAAGATATCATGGATAGGAACACAATTCATCAAATTCGCTATTTTCACCCTACTATTGCACTATAATGGGCTCAATTCGGCCTGGTCAGCTTCAAAGAACCTGGAACAACATTCCTATATAGTTAGATCATCCAGAATGGTACAATTATGAGCCAGGGAAGGGCTGGTGCAAGGAATTTCCTTTTTGGGCAAAAGGCGTTAGTGTCCAAAAAGGGAAAGTTATGCTCGGATTATAGAGCTCATCAAGGGCTGCAAGAGTCACCTATACCATTTTCCCATCAGAAGCCTTGTTGGCCCACAAAATGCAAAATACTTTCTGAGACGCGGTGCTATTTTGTATTAGCTCAGTCAGTCAAGATGTAGTCAAGTTCAGTAAAGTCTAATGAAGTGAAGCCAAATCTAATGAAACTGACCATTTATGTGATGTTTTTTTTAGCTCAGTCAGTCGAAATGTAGTCAAGTTCAGTAAAGTCTAATGAAACCAACTATTTTTGTGATGTTTCTTAGCTTAGTCAGTCAAAATGTAATCAAGTTCAGTAAAGTCTAATGAAGTGAAGCCAAATCTAATGAAACTGACCATTTATGTGATGTTTCTTAGCCCAGTCAGTCGAAATGTAGTCAAGTTAAGTGAAGTCTAATGAAACTAACTTTTTTGTGATGTTTCAAGTAGTGAAGTGAAGCCCAATCTAACAAGACTGACGATGCTTGTTAGCTCAGTCAGTCGAAATGTAATCAAGTTCAGTAAAGTCAAATGAAGTGAAGCCAAATCTAATGAAACTGACCATTTATGTGATGTTTTTTTTTTTTTAGCTCAGTCAGTCAAAATGTAATCAAGTTCAGTGAAGTCTAATGATGTTCAGCCAAATCTAATGAAACTAACTATTCTTGTGATGTTTCAAGTAGTGAAGTACAGTCAATTCTAATGAAACTGATGCCAGTCGGTCACTAATGAAACTAACTGATTTGTGATGTTTCAAGCAAATGTGATAAATTAAGGCCAAATCTAATGAAACTGGCTATTTTGTAATGTTTCTGAGGTCAGTCAGTCGGAATTCAAGTGAAATCTAATCAAATTGAGATCTAATGAAACTGACTGTTCTTGTGAGGTGTCTTTTGTTCATTACAATATATTGACCGAAAATATACCCAGGACCAAAGTTGTAGAGCTCTTTGAGGACTACAAGGTTGTATAAGAACATTTTTTGATCTGAGGCTTTGTTAGGCCGTAAAACGCAAAATACTTTCCGAGACGCAAGTCTTTTGAGGATTGAATAGTGAATAGCTCTGTAACAAACACATGTATGACCTCAAAATTTGGGGGTATTCATCATCTTTACTGGAGGGTCCAATCAAGATGTGTTGGCCTTGTGATGTAATATGTCACGTGACCTCAACTTGGACAGCCAATGCCCTAGAAACTAGCACAAGTAGCAGTCAGGATTTTTGCGAATTTTTCGTGTATTTTCTATGTATATTTCCTTTTTTGGCCACAGCCGATGGCAGGGAGCACTCAAGTCCCCAAATTTACTGAAAGTTACCGGGAAAGAGTTGTTGCGGCTTTATTGCAGCTTTTATTGCAGCTTTATTGCAGCACAGCTGTGTGCTAATATACAAGTCCCTACATCCGTCAGGAAGGGATATTGCAGCTTTATCACAGATTTATTGCAACTTTATCACAGCACACACAGATACCATATATGCTTTTATTGCAGCTTTATTACAGCACAGCTGTGTGCTAATATATAAGTCCCTACATCCGTCAGGAAGGGATATTGCAGCTTTATCGCAGATTTATTGCAGCTTTATCACAGCACACACAGATACCATATATAAAATTTTGGGGAGTGATATTGCAGCTTTATCGCAGATTTTATTGCAGCTTTATTGCAGGGTGGGTATATGCCACATATGCAGGTTCCTATCCTTCGATATTGCGACTTTATCCCAGCTCTATCGTGACTTTTATTGCAGCATAGGCAGAATCCTCAAACGCCTTCCTACTGGTTGTGGGCATGGGGGGGGGAAACCCACTTCTAGTAGGAAGAGTTATGTGGGAGGCATAGGTGGTTCTAACAAATAGGAACAGTATGAACATACGATGCAGTACACGATTGATGGATATCAAAATCTACACCAGGTTTAGCGCCCACCCATTACATTCTGGCCGACTAACCTTTTGACAGAGCGTCTTGAAGACATTCCAAACTGTTTCTGGCTCTTGAAGTCCACCACTATCGACCTCTTGCAGTTGGCTTGGGCTAATGCTAATAAACACAAATCTGGCGTAGACGTTGAGCAAGATGTCAAAGTTCTGGTGAAGTTAGATTGGCGCTTCGAATTCATAAAGCTCAGTAGGACAGCTCACATCAACCCCCATCGACCCAAGAGATATCCCTTGAATGCAAAGATGGTTCATGCCGGCCTATGTCGCATCACTCGAATGACCAAATGGAGACACTTCTGAGACTCACTGAAAGTCCTGCGATCTGAAAGAAATTTCGGTGAGCGAGTCTCAGCATTGAGAATATTTTAGCGTACAAACCATTTTAAATCCAAGTGTAATGCTCCTCGCAAGGTCGTTTTTAAGTGCCTCTGCGAGGGGGCCTTCGGCATTCTTCCAATGAACTAGAATCATGTCAGCTCTCGAAAGCGTGGGGGGTTTGGATGACCTGCCGTTTTCATACATGATAAAGTGAAAAGAAGACTCTGCCAAAGAAGTGCCCAAGAGCCGGAGGATGTTTGGATGCCTGAGGGTTTCTGAGTGCCGGGATCGACTCAGTTGCCAGAATTGTACGCACATGATCCCCTTCGAAAGATCTACGGTGGAATACAGATGTTTAGTAACAGCAGTTGTAAGGCAATTTGGAAGAATTCACCGAACCAGTGACGCACCTTTCGAACCTTCGAAACGGGAGCCGGGTTGAAGAACTCGATGATGACTGCATCACCTTTGTTCTGGTGAAAGTACCCGGGGCCACTCCCGATCTCGTAAATGAGCTTGAGGTTCTTGCTTGGAACGATCTGCCGCTACGTTTCATATCCATTATTGTGGCTGAACGAACTTGGCAAACCTCCATTCCACAATCCTTTTCCAATCCTCGGTTCTCCCTCCGCGGTGGGGGATCTGAGCAGTACAAGTAAGCTCGGTGCAGAGCCCGTTAAAAACAGTGTATTTGCCATCGCTCATCTCCCCCCGGCGATGTGCTAGTGTTTTGGTTCCAAAGAAAAATTCACATTTGTCGCAGTGAAAAATATTCCGCCTTCGATATACTGTGACGGTGGAAGGTTTCCAAGGTCAAAGGCGAGCGGTTGATGAGCGGACTACGGGATGAAACGTTTTATGATGACCCTGAACGTCGCACGGCGTCCACGGCAGCATTCAAGGACATTCCTGACCGATTCGGACGTCGGCGGGAACCTGCATCTAATCAAAGCCAAAGTCATCTGTGTAACTCTCTCTGTACGCATCCTAAGGGCGGCCTGACCCCGCTGCCGCACCATTTTCGGTCAAGAGTCCGAGCAGGGACCTACAGCGGGGAACTCGACTCTGACGCATCCGTCGGATTGCGAGTCGGAGCCGAATATTGGCGGGTCATGCGCAACGACGAAACGAGAAACGCCGCTTGTCCACCGTGTGGTACAAGTCAAGTCGTGGCGAATCGGAATCAAGGATTGCCTGAAATAAAACGCCCACAATATACTAGACACGACGCTGCCAGTAGAAGCCGCCATAGGGCGACCCGAAGTCATGACTCATGAAGATTCACAGTGCGCTCTCCCGCAATTTGTGCAACGCCCAGCATTTGGGAAGAAAAATCTGACTTCGGTACTGCCTTGAGCAAATCAGTGCCATGAAGTCGCAGAGGTCAAGAACTGGGTGAGGATGGCGGGAATTAAGAGACGAAGGAGCGGAGATTTAAATGCATCTGAGGACTTCCACAGGCGGACCAATGCGAAAGAGAAGTAAGAGAACCCGGAGAAGATCCTTCGAGTGCCCCGTCTCGGAACTTGAAGTTTTCGCGATTCCGGAGCTGGACATCAAGGCATCCAACATGAGGGAAGATTCCCAAAACACGAAAAGATGCCGCAAAAAGTGGAAAACATTTGAAATATGAAGAATGGTTCGAGACATCAAATTTGGCTCGAGGGAAGGACGCCTTGGAGCGGCTAGGACTAGTAGGTAGAGTAGACTTCAAACTGGAACGATCGGTATCGCGCGCATCGACAGAGCAGCAGCAGCACAGGAGATGGGAGGAGAGGTCGGGCATGTGCGGTACGGTGATGCGTGGTCATACCTACCATGTGGGACCAGGTCGGGCATGTGCGGTACGGTGATGCGTGGTCATACCTACCATGTGGGACCAGGACGGACAACAACGGACTCGGAAGGAGTTTGATCGTCTCCAAGTAATTTTGGTTTTTGTGCCCGGGCCGAAGTACGATTCGCGCAGAGAAATCGGAATCGATGCCTTTATTTGAGCGGCGGACATGTGCGGGCATACGATGTGGGGTAGAGATGGCACGCGGGCAGAACTGCGTCGGCGTTAACGGCGGAGATGATCACAACAAGCCCAAGCCCAAGCCTAACTGGCACGGCGGTCTCGGAGTCGCATTGTCGCAAGGTTGTGGGGTACGGCGAACCGGGGTGCCGAGCCGCCGGGCGTAGGAGGAGCCTTTAGAGTGCAGACCAGGACAGGAATACGTACTAATATCTGCCGAACGGGTGTCGAGTGATGGAATCCAATTATTCGTCGATTTGTCCGAGGTTGCCAGTGACCGCGAGATATGCAACGACTCCCGCCGTCCCGGGTCAACTTCTACAGACTACAACCGAACCTACACGAAAGAGCCCGATTTTTTGGATGAATTTTCGGTCGACCTGAGTGCCTCATTGAGTTCTTTGCGAGGTCCAGCAATTCCCAGGAGTCAAAGTGGCCAAGCTCGGCCAACATGAGAGAGAAAATTCCAAAAACATGAGATTTCAAGTGGGCGGACAAATGTGGCACGATAATTGTTCCCGGAGAGTGTGTGCGTCAGCCCGCTGACCAATCTTTCGGCTGATTCACTTGCTTCGCTTCCTTTTCTCCTCCACACACCCACCATGCCGCTCAGCGTAGCAAAGTCGGTCTCCTCCTCCTGCTCTTGCATCCCACAAAATACTGATGCATCTACATCCAGATACGCCTCCCTCTTCGTCACCCTCGCCGGCGGGCTCGTCAACTCGCTCCTCACTCTCCAGCTCGCCAGCTCCTGGAATACACTACAGGCCCTCGACGCAGAGAGCGAGCTCGACGCGTGGAAGCTCGACGGCCTGCGCGTGCTGTGGGCCCTGCTTGCGTGGTACCTCCTCGCCGCCGCTTTTGTCTCGTTTGTCGGGTTCTTTGGGGTGCTACGCGTGAGTGCAAGTCTCTGGGAGTTCTGTGTCCTTTTTTTCTTCCTGGGAGTGCGGTGTGGTAGGGTGTGGACCGGAGATTGGATGGGACTGGGAGGCAGGAGTGCGGTCTCGGCGATGGGTCGGCGACGGTGGCAGAATGGGCTTTGCGGGGCTTCTGTTGTCCTTCGATCTTGCGGAGTGGCTCGGGCTTTCCCTCAGAGTCAAGGAGCTGCGCCATTGCGGGGGCTGCGGGACTACGGCTGTCTGCCGAAGAGAACGCGGCCGTGTGTGGAGCCTTGGCAGCTAGCACTCAGGAGGAGCGAGCGCCGCTCGACTCTTTTCGATTTGACTTGACACGCCCTGTGACGTTTGGGTCCTAGCTCGCCTTCGGGCAGCACGGACTGGCAGCATCTTTAGCTGCCGGCGGCGTATGCGAACATGACTGTTACGCCGTCTGACTGCGGAGAGCTTGCCCGACCGCGGACTGGAGTCAGAGTCGGACGATGTCCCGTCAGGAGCGATGCTCGATCTGCCTGCTGACACGGCTTGGGGCGTTTCGGAGTGACCGGGCCCTTTTCGCTACATGGTGCGACTGAGTGTTCCGAAATTCGGCCGTCTGGAGCTGCGATGCACAGCGGACGAAATGATGTCAGGTCGGACAGGCGCGGGCGTGCATCTCGGGTGAAGGCTGGAGATACTCGCGGTCTGAGTACCTCTATGCCTCTCGTCTGGTGGATTTGGTGTCTCGAGGGCCCACGTCGACTCGGGAGCGACGGTTGGCGTCGGCGTGTCGTGCCCTAGGGGATGGGCCTCATGATCCACCCTCTTCTCGCCTCCCATTCTCCACTTTGCTTCCTGTCCTTCATATATATATTCTTGGATATACTTTGCATGCATACTGACGGCCTGGACACAGAACAAACCCGCCCACGTGCGCATCTACCGCGACTGCGCCTCTGCTGACCTCGCCTTCACCCTCTTCGCCACGCTCCTCGCCTTCCTCGCTGCGCGCGCCCCCGCGCGCGCCGCTTGCGAGCAGCCCGAGCTCGCGCCTCTGCTTGTCTCCCTGTCCGCGTACCTGTCTACATTTTACACCAGCGCGGGGCCGGACGAGGCCTGCGAAAGGGCGCTGGAGCACACGGCGCTGGTGGCGCTGGCGGCCCTCGTCGTGCTGAGCGTGGTGCGGCTGCACTTCCTCCTGGCGGTCAGCACCCACTACGCGTCGATGTCCTCGGCCTTGGCTCCGTCCGGCCGCCCGTCGCACATCGAGGCCGAAGCCGGGGGGGTCACCGTCGCAGCAGATGGCGAGCAGCGCATTCGGCTGCTGCCGCTCCCCGCGGGCGTCGCGCGCGCGGACGTGGTGTACGCGCCTGTGCACTGTCCGGCGGCGGGGGAGAGCCTCCTGGGGGCAAGTGCGGAGGTGTGGGTGCGTGCGGGCGCGGGGTCGTCTTCCGCGTACCAGCCTGCCTACGTCAACTCAGCACCGGCGTCGCCTGCGGTGCCGCCCTATGCGCCTGCGTACGTGCAAGCGACACCGGCGCCGCAGCGGGATGGGGAAGAGGAGGTGGAGCTGGACGCGGGGCTGCTGGATGCGCGGGTGGTGCGGGTTAAGCGGGAGTGGATCTGAGCGGCTTGCGGTTGTAGGAGATACCCCCTCGACAGACCACCGATAGATATCCCACCGACATCGACCAGACCGATATCCTGCACCCAACCCGCCCCCAAGATTCCTACCGCTTGCGCTCGTACCGACACCCAATTACCTGCACCGACCCCCTCCCCATACAGATCGCAGACCGACACCAGTCTGCACCCGATTATCCAGAACGCAGAACAGTAACCCCCCCGCCCCACTCGATAACCCCCACTCGATAACCCCCACCCGCTGCCGGCCCACCGCACCCGCCCTCAGACCCCTGTCAATTACTCGACGCTCAATTCCCCGTACGCGATTACGCGTAGAGACACCGACACCCGCCGTGTACATACCCTTTCTCCCCCATGCTCTTCGGAGCCCAGCCACCTTCACTCGTCCCCGTCCCATTTCACCCCGCCACATGACTTATTCCTCCATCCCTCACGCGAATACGTTTCGTTTTGCCTTGCGACGAATTTCCTCCTACGCGCATGGAGTAGCCCTTACGACGCGTCCGTATTCGTATCCCGCATTCGATCCACCTTACCTCCCTTGCCATTGTCATTGGTGGTGTACATACTGTATGAGTACCGTACTCTATCTAATTATTTGTGTCGACTCGTTTGTCGTGGCCACGTCCTCAAATCCTCTCTGGGTCTGCGCTCTGCCATTCCTCCTCGCCACTGTGCAGTGGTGCAGTGGCCTAGGTTTTGCGCGCCCACCGCTCGCGCTAAGAGAAAACATGCAAAGTGGCGTGATTCTAATTTTCTTGGCAGTGGGCCGATCGAAGCCGATCACAAATTGTCGGAATTTGTCGGGATTGATCGTTGATGGGTTGTCTACTTGTTGTCTACTTCAAGTTTTTCTCTTGAAGTCCTTTCGAGTCTTCGACCTATCTACATGGGGCTGCACAACTCGAAGTTTTGAGGTGAGGTGAGGTGAGCGCAGCTAACGCTGATATAGGTAATATGTACGTTGAACGATATCCGCAACGCAGAGCAACTTGAGGATATCACGAGCCCAGAGAGCGCGCCTCCCGAGTCTCCCGAGCCCCGGGAGCGACTCACAGTGGCGGTAGAATAGATAGGTGGTTCTGGCGCCTAGAAGCTTCAACTTGAACACAGTGCCTTGGGCTCTCGGCTCCAATGTCCGTCCGGCGTCAGACTGAAGATTTGAGGCTGGCGAAGAACCCGACCGCTGGCAAGCTGACCTCGATCTGAGCCGAGGAAGGGGGACGCAGAGGACGATGGATGGCGCTCTGACGGGTGGTATTAGATTCCCCCCGTCGTCGAATTTTATACCAGATGGGTGACATTGACAGCGGGCGCCGCGGTGAGCGCCCGCCATCAGAGTAGAGGAGCGGGGCGCCCCGCTCTGTGCTGGCGAATTCCTATCAGACTCAGTCAGTAACGATTTAACAGGGCTTCTTGATCTCTCTGTTCAACCTGCTCTCGAGGTCGTTGATATTTATGGCTACAATAAGGTTCTGGTGGGTCGATGCAATGATGCAAATCCTGTCTATCTCTCCCCGTCTTTCATGCTCGGCGCAGGGAGGGAGTCATACCCCGCATCTTGTTGTGAGGATTTGTAGATGCAATCGAACCGAATCTGACCTAGAACCGTACGATACAGAAAAAGCCGATTCCGTACCTGACATTGCCGTGACTTTCTCACGGTTCATTTCCTTTCGAACATGGATTGGTGAAAGCACAAACGACTAAATGCGACCATGATGCTCATTCATGACGTCTTTGTCCTTTCAAGTTATCTGTTTGACTCTATTCGACGACTTCCCCCGCTTGAGGGAAACACACCAACGGCGAAAATTGCGGTGCTCTTTAAATATCGGTTCTGTTACAGACACTACTACTCTTCAACAGTTGGATTTTGGATGAGTTTCTCCCTACTGTGGCAAATTGTGGCGGTATTTATTTCCCAGAATTAGTAAAATATCAGTACTAACTTGCCATCAGGAGTCCAGTTTCGATTCTACCTATTGTCTCCACGGATAAACAGCATGATGGCGGGCAGGAAGGAAGGAAGGATCGTTTGGGCAAGGCATGAGAGCCGAAGGAAAAGGAGTCAAGTAAAGGCAAACGAGCAGCAGTAAGCTTGATATATTTATATCTGAGCTACCGTCATACGGCGCTCGCTGTCGACCATTCATCACAGAGCGGGCCGGCCCGTCCTTGCAGCTGCGCTTCACACTTACGCCGTCACGACGAGGACCAGCACTTTGCTCTTGCCTTCATCTCGCTCAGTGCTTGAATTAAGTACATATGACACCTACTTCTCACACCGGTGTCAAGTACTTGAAAGTGCTCGTCACTGGCGGCGGGGTAACCATCGTATCTCGCGTAGCATACCACCACTTACAATGCCGCCCCGCAGCCCTTTGGGACGTACGAGGACAACCCTGCCTGGCTCGCGGTCAAAACCTTGCACGATAAAGTCATTACCACCACCCCACCCCCGACTCGCGGGAGGCCCGAGTCGATTCATATCACCGCGTTACAGATCCCTGTGGTGTACACCGCCGTGCTAGACATCTTCCCGGGTCTGCACGCCGCGCCGCCCGTGTTCCCGCTTGGACTGATCTCGACCCCGCCTTCCTCCCTGGACGCGGAGCGGTCCTTCGACCTGATCATCCACGTCGGCGTGGGCCGAAACGGGCCCCTGCGCGCCGAGCGTCTTGCGCACAAGACGGGGTACGACCTGCCGGACTACGAGGAGCAGCGGGGCCCGCTTGTCGCTGGTGGTGACGGAGAGGGAGGGGAGGTGCGTGGGTTTGGGCCGCCCCGGTACGGGGACGAGTTTGCCGACGAGCTGTTCACCTCGATCGGTGTCAATGCGCTTGTTGAGGAGTTGACGAGTGGGGTGGATCCGGTGGTTAGTGATTTTCTTCCTTTGTGTTTCTTTGCTTCTGGCGTGTTGCATTTTTCCTTTCCGTTTGGAGTCTCTTGGACATAAATCAAAACTCAACGCTGGCTCGTTTATCCGTCAATTGGCAGCCAATCGAACCCTCTTCCGACGCAGGACGCTACCTCTGCGACTTCATGTTCTACGCCTCGCTCGCGGAGGCGCAGCGCGCTGGGCGGGGCACACCGGTTTTCTTTGTCCACTGTCCGCCTGTTGGGCGGGAGATGAGTACGAGGGAGGTGGCGGAAGGGGTTCAAAGGATTGTCGCGCATGTGTGTGGGCGTTTGTAAGATTGGAATCAGGCCCTACTCTTAGTATATGTATCTTGGAATGTCTAGAGGTCATTTGGGTTCGACGAGACATCGTTCCCGATAGCGAGACTTGAGCGAGACCGTCTGAATTCCGTCCGATTTGCACGGTACTGCTACGTATCGGCGACGGCGTGTATCACTATCAGACTAGTCTTGTAGTAAACACGATCGTGTTGTTGGCCGACCCGCTGATTACGCAATATGGTGGCTGTGCCAGCCGACGGCCAGTTCGCCCGTATTGCAGCGATGGGCCTCGTCGAAAATCCAGAAATATTTGTAAAGACTCCTGGAGCATATTCAAACGTTTTATCCCGCAAGAATCTCTGGATTCAGCCAGTCAGTTCTCCAGAACACAATCAGGCCAAAAAGCTGCTTATGTAAAATGCTTCAGAAAACTCAGCTCATATCGCGACAACGAATGAAGGAAATTTTTAGCTTTAAGGGAGGGGCCTCTTAATTGGAAGTAGATCTGCATGCTCAAATATTGTCAGATTTATCGGCGCGTCGAGGCGGAGGCAAAACACGAGAAGGAATTTGATGGGTCGGACAACAACAGGGGCGTGATTGCTAACAGACCATATATGGATACTTGGCTTACCCGTCATCCATATATCGGTTCTGTCACAGAGACTACTATCAGACCAAATAAACGCCGAGGATTGGCCAAAGATTGAGAATGGCAATAGTTATGTACGCAACACGAGTAATACAGTAACATTGAGCTAGAAAGAAGAGGAATACTTACAGAATACAATCAAATTGGTCGGCTCGGCCCGTAAGGGACTCTGGTAAACAAGACTGATCTAATCTACTACGCTAACTCGTCGTGAAAAAGTGGAAGGTAAGTAAGTAAACAGTAGGATATTTTAATGAATTGTTAAGGATGCCATGAATGACGGCAAGACGGACCTCACCCGTTCTGCTGTTTCCTGATACTGCTCCTCCGAGGATAGTGCTCGTTTCTCCCACCTAGGGCACCTACATCTGGCTTATTTAAAGGCCCTGTTCGGTAGGTCATTCGTTATAGCATAACCTACCTAAGAGATCTCCTGAAGACGAAGGTGTTGTGCTTCTATTAGTCAAGAATGACTCTTCCTAATGGGGCAACACCTACCCCCACCTTTGCCTTCCTGTGCTCGCCTTTGTCCCCATTCGCGGTATTGTTATGATGCAGAGGGAACTGCCTGGTTACAGAGGGGGTATACACACAAGATAACAACGACTACTTATATTGGTTGGAGCAAAAATCTATGAGAGATACGCAGTATAGAATATCACAAGAAATATGTATGTATGGCTATAGCAATAGTATGGGTCTAGCAAGACAGTAGACTACGAGACATGGATAGAAATACATGAATATACAGGTGGGTGATACGGGAGTCCAAGAAACAATGCATATGGAGGCCTTCATAGATATACGAAGGCCTTCACCAAACACACAAAGGGTTGCAGAAGTGTTAATAGCCCGGATGAATTGCTGTGGATCCTGGGTCTGGATATTGCAAGAAGGGGCCGCGCTGACCGACACCACAGGGAAAGTGCCGAAGGCCTTTGCAAAGGTGCTGGAAATCTCTGTGGATATCCATTTGGATCATCACACAGCTATCTCAGCACAGAAATGTAAAGGCTGGGTGCCATCTCCACAACAGTGGAGGAGGGTGGTTCCAGTGGTGGTCCTCATCTGACTGACGCTGCAGGGAAGGTGCCGAAGGCCTTTGTGAAGGTGCCGGAAATCATCATGCTCACATTCTGCCTGAGCCGCTGCCTGTGCAGCCTGACTCAGTTGCCCAGAGGGTGTTGGTTGTGTTATCACAAACCTGTCCAGTATCCCCTGCTGAGCCCCCCACTGGCCCGCCTCACCGTCTCTCGATCCCTGTTGCTGTCTGTTCCTGGTCCACCCCCTGTCATGCAGCTGTGCTGCAAGGCAGCAACTGCGGCACCAGGGCCAGGGCCCCAGTGGGGCACCATCTTGTGCCCTGGTGCTCCTCCCTTGGTGTGTATGCCACCCCTGATCCCTCATGTGTCACCCACAACCCAGGGTCCTCCGACAGGAGGAAGTACAGGTGTGCTGCATCAGGGTTGTGCTTGAGTGCCCATTGTAACTTATCTTTGAACACAGGGCACACACGGTTGGCTGTGCCATGCCCTTTGTATACGTTGTGGTGCGCATTCCTGCAATTCACGCACACACACTCATTGTCACTGGTGGTGCATGTTGAGGTGTGGTGCATCTCCCCGCACCTCACACAGACCTTGTGGGTGCTCTTGCAGCAGGCCACAATGTGTCTGAGCCCAATGCCCTGACATTTCAGACAGCACACCAGCTTGGACAGCAGCTTATGCCCATCCAACTTGCTGCCATCCACCCACAGCCTCTCATGAATGGCCCCATTGGCTGCCCAGGGGTCACTGAAGCTGAAAATGGTGTGGGTAACTTGTTGCCCCTTTCTGTGTCACTCAAGTGGCTTGATCCACCTTGCCTTCATTAGTACGCCTCTTGGGAAGCTGTTGTCATTCCCGAATACCTCCAGTGCTCCCTTTGCCATTGGATCAAAGGTCACTGGAACATTGTGAGGTCTCTGAGCATGCTACACATTGCTTGTTGCCTCATGGCCCCTATAGACCATCCAGCCACATGACAGAACAAGCTTGGACATACACGACAGATCTTCCTAATCGGGAATCTACATTACTGGAAGCAGCTTCCAACTGAGAATGACACTCTCTCCACTGTCCAGACCATTCTCCTCATCACTTGGACCTGTCCCATGTCAACAGCAGGATATGCAACTGTTCCCAATCCGTCTGGACTCTCAGATCATCCCCACAACGACCTTCCCTACTCAGTCCGCCTGCGAACGAGACCAACACTCTCCCCACCTCTTGGACTGCTCTTTTCACAACTCGGGTTGCAAATTGTCAGCAGGATATGACCATGTCTAGACCCTCTCCTGTGACACGACATGTGGGCAGCCTTCCTTATCACCATTTCTAGAGCAGCGAAGGTGATCTCTCACACCAAGCGGACCTAGCCCATGCCTGACAGCAACCCATTGGATGAGGCAAAGGTTATCCCGACCACTGCCTCTGCCCCACTTCACACAATGCATCAACTAGCCAAGGGAGACCACTTGTCTCTCTTCTCTCCTTGCCATTTGAGCACATTCTGACGCAACCATCTGGCCATGCCTGAAGCTCCAAACATATTCTGAGGTTGTCCGGCCTCGCTGCACCTTATACTCAACCACAGACAATTGGTCTCCTCAGCAGAGGCACCTCGTCCCTGCTGTAGATGCACTCTGAAATGCCTCATGATGTTCCCTGCCCCCTGAAAACACTTGCATCCTGCATGGCACCTCTGGAAATGTGGGAAGTCATCAAGGAGGTATAAAAGGGAGCACATTTAGTAGGAATAGTCAGTAGCTTCTGGGGTGTTCTCCCCACTCACTGTACAAGTCTCACCCAATCTAAGGGGTACTCCCAGCCTTCCCCCAAACTTGTACCTCCTCTCGTGCACCCTTCTCCCTTGCCCCCACAGCTGGAGACAGGCCACACCTCATACATTTGCCTGCTCAACGGTGTCTCACCTCCCACACCTCCTATTGCAGGGTCCCTCTTCACCGGACCTGGTGTCACATACTCAGGCTTCCTCAATTGAGATAACTGTTTTCACAAGCATTGCTCTGTAGAATACAGGCCCAGAGAGAAGCCATCATATCCAAATCGCCATCTGTACTTAACAAGACAGATCATCTCACCTGCTGTCTGAACGATGTTGGTGTCATTGTCTGTGCGACATCCATCACACATCCAGCACTGGTTCTAAGGGAAAGAGTGCACCTCGGCTGCTCCCTTGGTTACTCCCTCCAGCCACTTGCGCTGGCATGTGCTATGCAACCAGGCCCAGGATCACTGTAGATACCTTCAGTCACTGTAAATACCTTTGGTCACGTGCTACTGGCTAGTGCCTATTAGTTTATAAGCTTCGCCTAGTATGGGAATTCTCATCCTTCCTTCTCTTCGGATTCCCCCGCTAGGTGCATATTATTTTACTCTGTATTTAGGTACTGCCTATTAAACTACTTTGGATTCCCCCACTAGTTTCTGCGCCTCACACCAAGCTTAAGGCTGCCCTTACATCAGAAGGAAGGATCTAAGGGATTAACTGGTTAAGGTTGGGAAGTTTGGTGTATAGACAGACTTAGACCGCTACTCCAGTGCCCCATCCTCCCCCACTTCCTATCTCGACCCCTTCTCCACCTCAGGCTACCCCCACCTGACCCCCATAGGGCCAAATTTTTGAGGGTAGTTAATTGGGCCTATGGGGGGTGTTTCTAAGTGGGTATCCCAAACCACATGGGACATCCCATGCTTTCTACTGTTTTGCCTTGGGATGTCCCACAGGTATTGTATGGGACATCCCATGCAGGTTCAAAATCGTGCATAGGGTATCCCACTGGGCCATTTGGGAGGTAGGACCCCTGGCACCAGCTGGGGAGAAAAATGTTTTTTTGGGCCCATTTCTTCACCGTTGATCGATGTGCTCTGAACCTATCAAGAAAACACCAACCAAAACCAAACCTACACACAGAAGTGCGTCGGAACGGAACGGAAGTGCTCAAGACGTGCACAGACGAGTATCAGACCCTGGTACAGGGCCTTATAAAAGGTTGCAGGGAATGGTATAGACCTCGGAAACGAGGAGAGAGCGTTGTGTTGTTTATAGAAGTCCTTGGAACGGAGTCCAAGTACTTGAGCCTTGATCTGAGTGAACTGGAATAGAACCGGAACAGACAGGAAAGCTAGTGGAACACAACAAGAGTGTCAATGTGTATGGAACCCTTGCTATGCAAGTGTTCAGGCTAGATCTGAGTGAACGAGGGTAGACCTGAACAGACAGGAAGCACAGAGCGCGATGATGTAAAGCTTCTCAGCTATGAAAACAAACGAGAACGGGGTGCTGGGGTTCTCCAAAGCGATGTGGATGCCGATTCCAAGCGTGAAACAGTAACAACAGTAGTGGGTTCCGATCCCAAGCTCTTCACAACACAACCCAAACAACCAAGTACTCAGCACAATCCCCAACAGTTCCAGTCACTTTCAGACTATTCCAGACGAATGGCAAAGTCGGATCCCAAGGATACTGATCACAAAAGAAAAGATTCCAAGCCAAGATGAATTCTAAGAGACACCTTGTTCGAACTCCCCGGTATCTGCCCAATTCGCAAGTGTTTCCGCCTACTAGCCGTGGGGTGATTCCGTGAAGTCGGGCAAGATGCCCCTGCTACTAAATACAAAGCGCTGAAACACATGGAAACATCCAAGAATAAGTAAGTATGAGTAAAATAGTCCGTTTATCTGTCCGACTTCCGTGTATCCATCATAAGAATGGGTATCTGAGTCCTTCTATTGGCTGCCCATGTTGAGCACGCCATCCTGGTGCAATCCTGTGCACATATACGATCGGTCAGACTGTGCTGGAGCCATCACAACCGATCCCCTATGTTGATCTTGACTGTATATGCCATTCCTCCCAATGCCCGTGCCTTCCCGTCTACTGGAACGTCTGGAACATAAGCTCCCAGTCCGTAGCTCTCCAGGGATACCGCATTCAAAGTACTTCCCAGTATGGGTACTTGCTCCAGGAGCCGACGAGTGTAGGTCCAAGTGATCGGACCCTTGCTTAGTGACCATCCCTTATCCAGAATGCCTGGGACGGCGTGGATCCATCAAGATGTGATGTTCCCAGCCCCTTCCAGTGATCATATGATCAGAACGTGTTACACGTCTCATATCCAACACACCACAACAGGATTCCAGTCCGTCCCGTCTAGTTCCATGAGCGGGAATAGAGTAGACTTCACGTTCCACTTGATCGTTGGGCTACACATCTCCTACAGGTTTCGGAGCGAGCACATGCCAATGGTTCCAGAGTATTCCTCCCCGTTCCCATCCGTTACTCAGTGGTTCCTGCCCTGCCAGCTACTTGGGAACCTCAGTACTGATGCTTCTGGAGCGTAGCCCAGCACATGTCTTGTCATGAAAACACGAAAAAGTGAAGATTTCATGGGTGGACAAATCCCGTGCTTATCACCGTTTTGCATGATTTATAGTGATTTATGAAGCTGTTAACCAGGGCTCTCATGCTATGGCATGGCTGGTAATATTGAGGCAGTTTTTTTTCTCCAGAAAACCACAATATGAGTACACTGGCCTGCGCTTAAATAGCAAAATACAGATACACCAGCCCACTCTCAAATACTGCAGATACACCAGCCTGCGCTCAAATACTGAAATAACGGTACACTGGCCCACCCTTAAATAGTGAAATACGGGTACACCAGATACACCAGCCCACACTCAAATACTGCAATACAGGTATGCCGGCCCGCACTTGAATAGCAAAATATGGATATGCTAGCCTGCACTTGAATACTGAAATACAGGTACGCTGGCCTGCACTTGAATAGTGAAATATGGGTACACCAGCCCACACTCAAATATTGCAATACAGGTACATTTGGCTGTGCTTGAATAGCAAAATATGGATATGCCAGCCCATGCTCAAATACTGCAATACAGGTACACCAGCCCATGCTCCAATAGCGAAATACGGGTATTATATTGATAGAGCAATAATTTCTGATATGAACTGGACTGGATGTCCCAGGTATTCCCCATCCAGAGTGGGACATCCCCCCCCATTTTCTGTTAAGAATGGGGCATCCCATGTATTTTATATCAACAATGGGTGACTTCCCATAAGCATTAAAAAATTCTACCAGCATTATTTTCATGCCTTCCGAGACAATGCCAAGACAGCTGTCGGGACCCCATCAATTGAGAGCCCAAATGCAGACATGATTTAATGCAAATTTAATATAATCTGAAGGAGGGGTCAGCACCCCCTGTTCAGATTATCATTATCCTGAATAAACCATTTGGCAGGACGAAGATATGATCCTCACTTTGAACTTGTGCTTGAAGGTCCTGAATGGCGAGGATATAGGAAACCCAACACTACAGCACACCTGTCAAGCTTCACAAAACCCAGCACATGCCAGAAAAGAACAGAAAACCCGACACACCATCAATAATTTCAGAAAACCCAGCACACCTCACAGCTTTTCAGAAAACCCAGCACATTCCCACCGCGCTGACCAGTGCTCGGTTGCAGATGCTGGTACCCAGCTGATCTGCATCAGGGCTTTCTTTTCCTCCACCGTCACTGTGTGCCCCTGCTCCTTCCTGCCCATGAACAAGCTGGCGGCGCTGCTGGCGCATATCCCGGAGGCAGTTCTGTCATTATACAAGGGGAAGGTGTGCTAATAGTCAACCCCGGCCGCTGGTCTCTGTACTGATTGTGAATTTGCTACTACAGTCATTCCCAATGGGATTCCGCACAAAAAACCCAGCATTCTTTGTTGGGACCGACTGGGTTGATCTCGGCGATCTCCAAACATGGCTCGGTGGCCAGGACCAGTTCAGGCATTATTTGGTGGGCCCGGTTGCGTGCGTGTAATGTATTCAGTTTGGCAGCCATTGACATTGGTACCAGCGCCCCAGTCCTCCAGACCGATATACTCGACCTGGAATCACTGTATCGCACTGCCGACGACTATTTAGACCTCTTCTCCGCCAATATGTCCGGTCATTACTCTGGGTATTCCACGCCACCATCTAGCTACAGCTTCGACCCATGCAATGAGCTCGAGTCAGCTTTCACTGACCAATCGTCGGCTCGATCTGCTCCGAGCTCCGAGTACGACTTCAGCAACTTTTCCTCGGCTGGGTCACTCCTCCAATCAATACCCAAACTGCTGACGCCCGGACTGAACCACCCGCGGTTGAGAAATCCCGGTTGGTGCTTTCGACAGGTTCTTTCGTTCCGTCATTAATTTGCCTGTAGGAAGAAACGCAAACTGAAGCCATGGAGCATACAGCACGCCGACGGTCTAACTCATACCAGCTTCGAGTTCCGTTCTCTTTTTCCCGCCGAATATTTGGAACTTTATGGCGACTCCGAGCCTGCATAGTAGGATACCAAGTTCATAATTCCATCATACATATATCTAGTACATACCACATTATAATGTAGATTTGACTAGAAGCACCTTCCGCAACTCTTTTGAACCTTCATCTTGTTGAATTCGAGGAACAAGTTGAACGACAAGACTTCCCTCTACTTCGCTTCGGAGGCCGTAGTCTTGACTTCGATTTCCCAAATAAATTGGACGTACATCTGGAGAAAACAGGTCTTCAACCATTCTCGCTTGGATTTCTACCAGCGTTATTACCAGGGACCAGATATGTAGTCGACGTCGACTCGTTGATTCGACAACACAAACACGGCAACAATTGTTCCATCGACTCACAGAGTTCCGGCACAAGACGACCAGTGGTGGGCTTGTTGGATCCTGGTTGAGAATCTAAACTGATTTGATGAAACTAGGAGAGCAGTTGAAGCATTGAGAAGGATCCTAAACTATGGGGTAGCGGTGTAGATTTTCACGCGCAGTGCCTTCGGTACATTCAATAGGTCATCTGTGGAGTAGGTAAAGCAAATATCCACAGTGAGGACCATCTGGATTGTGAATGACTGCAAGACACTGCTGATATGACGGCCATGAATCTTGATGCCAGGGTTGAACATTTCCGACGTGAATATTACTGACGGCATCGAATGCTGAGTGAAGTTGCCCCAAGTAAAGAATCCAGAGCAGCGACTCAAAGCAAAGATGAGCCAACCATTACTGTGCAAATTGAAGCTAGTAAATACTGAGCCAAGGCAGAGAATGCGACATGCCGAGCGAGAAAGCGACAGTCGTGGGCTACAAGCCGCAATTCGAAACACTATCGACGCTATCAACGAGGAGATTGCTCAGGACTTGAGAACCAGTGCTGCAGGCAAATGCGGGGAGTGGTGTGCTACCAGATTCATTTGTACTCGTCCAGCTAGGCAAACAATTCACAGCACTTCGATGGACGATCAGCTACACATGGTCAGCCAAACTCGTTTCCAAATCAGAAATATTTCAAAGGCTACCGCCAGGTGATGTGCAACTGCAGCAGAGAAATAAATGTTCCTGAATTGTCTTCCTACTAGTACCAAGACTGAGCAGGAGTCGATCCCAAAACTCAAGACACAGGATCCAGTGCTCCGGCTATCTCGGTGCGAGCTCACCGACAACACAGTTGAACCATGAGAAAATAATATTATGAACATTGAGAGTTTCTAAGTGAAACACCCGACAATGAAGCTCAGAACTACGGTACTATACAGAACTAGACATCAATGGACGGAGAGCCTAGCGGTGTCGGGGTGGCTGTGACGGCGGCAACAAAGTCGGCTAACTGTGTCGGAGGTTGTGAGCGTAGGTATCGGGTACTTGACACTGTGTCGTAAATGGTGGGTTTGGCGCCAGTGTGCTGCATTTTCCGGTATGTGCTGGGTTTTGTGAAGCTTGACAGGTGTGCTGTGGTGTCGGCTTTGACGGATCCTCTGAATGGCGGCCAAAAAAATGCCTACCACTACAGTTGACCATTGGATCCTATCCCAGCTGTCCTTTGGGCAGAGACACAAGGTCAATGAATCTATTATTTTCTTATGGGAACGCGAGCAGGAAAAGCTTCACTTGAATTTTTCAAGCCTTGATCCCATCATTGGCACTCTCAAACAAGCTCGAGGAATATTATATGCTTATGGGAAGTCACCCAATGGGATGTCCCAATGATTTTCTACCAATAATGGGACATCCCATTGATTTTCTATGAAGAATGGGATGTCCCACATATTTTTCTATCAACAATGGGATGTCCCATTGATTTTCTATCAAGAATGGGAGGTCCCACATATTTTCTGTCAAGAGTGGGATGTCCCACATATTTTCCTATCAACAGGATGTCCCTCACTTCAGTCAACCCTTTTCCCAAGCCCATAGGGTCCAACTAGTTCCAATAGATAATGTGTCCTATGAGGGGCGAATCTCCCTAAAGTCTCAGGGCTCCTAAAATCTGCTAGATTCCTGGCCCAAGCCTAGACAATAGGGCAGAGGTCATATTTTTGTTTGTAAGCTAGGGATAGTATTTGCCTAGTGCTCAGAATACAACCCATGATGGCTTTTGCTAAGCCTGTGAGCTACAATGTTATTTAGCCAGAACAGTTGGGTGTACCAGAATGAACCCGCCAATATTTAAAGGCTCAAAAAACCAAAAAAACCAAAAAAAAAGAAAACATTCTGCAACAAGGTAAATTAACCATCATTTATTGCTGGCTGTGGGAATTTGTTTTGCGTCTTGTGCAACAACCAGGGGCTCTTTCCCAAAATTGTCAATACAGTCAGAGAGCCCTCGGCAATTTCTATAACTGTGATTTTGAGCATGTTTTTGGATGCAAACCACCAACTTCCTTTTTTGGCCACTACGCAATTAGCCCAAAAAGGAAATTCCAGCGTTTTTCCCATCCCTTGCTCTTGTTCTGGATGATCTAACTCATTGGGCAGGATAATGTTCACCATAGAACATCATGTGAAGCATATCCAGAAACACTACATTGCTTTGAGAGGGTGGATCCTGGTTCAACCTTGCAGCACCACGGATGGCTTTGTCCAAGAAGCTTCCAGCAGCAATTCAACTTGGTGTTGCCTCTCAAGGCGTTGAGCTTGATTCCTCGCAGTATTACCACAGCAAATGGCATCAGCAATGTTCTGTTCAATGGTGCACTTTGCCTCACTCGAGGGTGGAATCAACATGGTCCGTTTCAGCAAATCTGATTGTCTCAGTTGGCTGAACTCTCTTTCAAGCTCAGCTATCCATTCTGCATCAGCCTGGCCAGGCTTCGTTGTACCCTTGTTTTCAGGCAAGGGTTTGGAGACAGTCCGATTGACTTTCAATATCTTTATCGGTGGTTTCAGTCCCACATTTGGAACATGAACATGCAGCGTGGATTTAGCTCGTTTCTCCTGCTTAACCACACGGTTAATTTCGGTAAAGTTCCGGAATGCATCACGCTGTGCCTCAAGTTCTTGTTCAGAAAAATCCACCAAAGAACCAACAGGACCCCAGTTACAGGGATCAGGGCCTTTCCCCTTGTTGTGGGATGGACCATCAGCTACTGGGAGTGAAGGACTCAATGAAACAGACACAGGCATGGCATCCTGCCATTGCAGCGATGTTTCATTGTCAATGGTATGGTTGGTAGACATCTGATGCTCAAATGTGTCAAGATGTTCAAATCCTGGTTCAGTGTGTCTTTTGACAGAAAACCTATGGTTCGCTTTGGCCATAGCTTCATGAGCCATGGCCTCATAACGGCGAGCAAGGGTGACTTGCTCCCCTCTACTTATCTTAAGAGTGGCCCGAGTTACAGTCAATGACAAGCGGGAGTGCAACTTGGGAACCAAATGTGATGCATCAACATCAGCATCAATGATTGTACTATCATACGGAACAACAGGTGGATCATTTGTATGCATGGCAATGGTCATGGGGGAATCAGCGGGCCCGAAATCAATGTCTTGAGTCAGAGACAGGAGCTCAGTGAGAACACTAGCACTGGCATCGCCAGGAACATCACCCTGCCCCCAGGGAGCAGCAGGGAAACACTTCTCGAGAGGGACTCTGCCACCACGTTGCTGTACAACAGCTGTGTCACGGTGATAAGCCAGTAATTGGGCCATAGTTAGATACACGTAATTTTGCGTGTTACTGATTGTGCTCATTGCTGAAACTGTTGTTTCTATGCAACAGTACTGGTTCCTGGTAGCTGTTGGGTGAACCACAGATAAATGGGCGGACATTCTAAGGAATTAGAATGTCCATTGGCTAGTCTCGCCCTGAAAACGGTAAGGGAACGTGCAGCCAATTAACAAGTCAAGGAACTTTGTTTGACTTGTTTCCAACATCCACTTAAGCAAAGGAAACAGGTCAAAGGAACGGGAGTTGGGAAATGTATTGTGTTGTGTTGAGATGCTAAGGGGACACATTGGGTCACGAGTGTTTCGGTTGCTAGAGTTGCCGGTTTCCATTGAATGTGGATACACCGAAACAGGTGGTTGGCTATTCTGTGGATCTGAATCACAACTCTAAAGGTGTTCTAAGGTTCTTTCTCAAGACCCCTTTCTGGGAAACACCACAGAAACGGGTATCTCCTGAGACCTACAAAGGAGTATTATCAAGTTCCGT
The DNA here is from genome assembly GCA_029378375.1 of Mycena olivaceomarginata. Classification (NCBI taxonomy): domain Eukaryota; kingdom Fungi; phylum Basidiomycota; class Agaricomycetes; order Agaricales; family Mycenaceae; genus Mycena; species Mycena olivaceomarginata. The sequence goes on from JARKIC010001565.1 coordinate 29,517, forward strand.
GCTTGTAACAGAGGGGAGAGTTGAGTTAAAGCAGAAACAGGTCAAATGAGTGCAGTGCCAATCTATCGGTGATCGACACACCCTCTGAATAATACAGGGGTGCTGCTGACGGGTTCCTGCCTCGTAATTGGCAAGGGAATGTGGTGTGCTCACAGTTGGGAACCAATAGGAGGCAACACTCGGAAGAACAACCGACGGAAACACGATTAAAGAGGCAGATAAACAGACATTGGACTCATTGGGATTGTGTTTTGGGCTTTGTGATTGTGTCTTGGCGGTTGTATAAGTATCTGGAGGCATTTCTATGGTGGACACAGCATTTTCCCCCGAACTAGTAGGCTATAGGCTTGCGCATTGGGTTGATCTGGGATCCTCAGCAAACGCACTCTCTTAGAGTAGCATTATTACTCGAAATCTTATTTGTTTCTGAATCATATATTATTCTGGAAACACACTTGGGCTCTGCCTGGAAACTGTTAAGAACTCTGTGAATCTGTTGGAACTGGGACTCTGTTGAATGAAACATTATTGTTGTTGTTTGTGGAGTGGGTTTCAGAAAGTACTATCTAGGGAAAACTTTGGAAACGTGACTGCTGTGTGCTGCTCTGTCATGAATTGCCCGGGTTCTACTTTTTCGCACGATGTGTCCATATGGATACAGACATGTCTTAGCAGCACGGGACTCTCATGATGCCACCACGTGACCTTCTCACAGTTGAAACCTGGCCTCGGATTCTAAAGCGCAGACTCGGGGAGTCTGCACCACGGGATACAGAAGACGTTAGGGACTAGGAACCTGTACAGATGGATTCTAGTCCCCGGATGCACCAAGGGCTGACACAGAAGCATACACAAAGTACAGGAGTGGTTGCAAACCCGATTGGGGTTTGAACCACTGGATACGATGACACTTAGGACTAGGAAACCCGAACGTCGGGTCTCCTAGGTACACCGACACCACGGAAACCAACACAGAGGAGTCCAGGAGTATCAGCATTAACGCTCCTTAATGGTACGGTACAGGAACTGATTGCGATTGACCGCGATCACTTTAATTTATTAGAAGCTTATATAAGCACGGTAGAATCTCCATGTACAGTAGATTCTACCTCGTCTAATCTCAGGCTTCTACCTTGGCTTGACATAGGCATTGTCTCCACCCTGCCCCGCTTCCTTCACATTGTACTACGGGTTGTATCCACGCCCTGGGTTGTATACCTGAGTGGATATCACACCCTCTTCGACTTGTTCCGGGTTCCGCCTCGCATCCCGACCTACGACATACGGCCTCCTAGGGAGGACGCCATACAACTGGTCCTACTGCTCGGGGAACACACAAGCTATCAGCGTCTATCGGGTTTATCCTGGTTGGGGTTCTCGTCGGGTTACTCGCTGTTTAGCCGACCCAGAGGCCGTTGCTGACATGCTCAGAAAGTACCTTTTAGGGAAAGCTCTGTGAATGTTCTTGGCCTATAAACTAGGGGCCTTACTTGAGTCTATGGGACTACTTTAAACTTGTTTTTCTGTCACTTGGACACACACATACACACACATGCTGCGAAGCTATAAATCTATCTTGTTTGGAAACTATGTTTCCACTGTGTCTAGAAACACATTCTACGCAGTTTGCTCTTCATTTCTTTGAGATACAAAACCTCTCCCTAAAACCTTTACAAGGCCCTGTACTAGGGGCTGTAACTCGTCGGGATCTCTGGAAACGTGCAGATATTGCCATTTGATTTGTTTGTTGGTTTTTGGAACAGTCTCTGGACTGTTTCTGTGCAGATCGTGAGTCAAGTGAGGTTATTTGTGTGTTTCTTATGTAGGTTCTGAACACATCAATCAACGGGGTGGGATTTAGGGGATCACGTGGTCCCATGAGATCCAGAAGGTGATGAAGAGGTGGAAGGGTGTTGTGAGGGAGTTTCAGAGCAGGATACGTGCCCGTGCGAGTAACAGTGCAGGTATGGTGGCAGCTCGGGTCAATAGTCATCGTTCTTGAGGGTCGGAAGTGTTGAAGCAAAGAGGCAGCGGCAGTTGATCAGACAGACAAGAGCCAAGGAAAGCGACAACAGAGTGGCGAGCAGTTCAAAATATGTGACAGATGCAAAATCAGGCACACATTCGGAGGGGAAGTCACTCGGGGAGAACTGGCATAAGTGGTAGATTGACCGAAGAACATAACTGCAGACAGCTCAGGTATTTATACGATGAAATCAGAGGCAGTGCATGGATTTGATGAGAGCATATGGATCACAGGACAGTGCAACATAGGATCAACATAGTAAGCAAAAAGTACGCATGAAAGCATAATTAGCAAAGATAAGCATGGAAAAATAATCAGGCGCTCCAAGGACCCTACAAAGACCCATCTCCGTTACAATTGGACCCCTCTGACTGCTTTGATTTCCCCCAATACTTGTTGGTGAAAAGCAGTGGATTCCTCCAAGTCTGCCAGCTGACCTGTCTGCTCAAATCACATCCCAAGTGCAAGTGCAAGGTTGTTGAGTGAGCTGGATTGGTAGCAGTGAGATCCAGGTCTCAGCTCCAATGCTTGTTGGTGAAAAGCAATGGATTCCTCCCAGTCTGCCAGCTGACCTGTCTGCTCAAATCGCATCTCCAGTACAAGTGCAAGGTTGTCGAGTGAGTTGGATCGATTGGGGTGAGATCCAGGTCTCAGCTCCAATGCTTGTTGGTGAAAAGCAATGGATTCCTCCAAGTCTGCCAGCTGACCTGTCTGCTCAAATCGCATCCGAAGTGCAAGTGCAAGGTTGTCGAGTGAGTTGGATCGATTGGGGTGAAATCCAGGTCTCAGCTCCAATGCTTGTTGGTGAAAAGCAATGGATTCCTCTAAGTCTGCCAGCTGACCTATCTGCTCAAATCGCATCCGAAGCGCAAGTGCAAGGTTGTCGAGTGAGTTGGATCGATTGGGGTGAGATCCAGGTCTCAGCACCTGTTAATACCATATATCACCTCCAGTTAGAGGTGCTATACACATGTGGTTGCCCTCTCTAAGTAGAGGTGCTTTGAGTGAATCCCCCTATGCTGCAGAATATGCTGCAGATATGCTGCAGATATGCTGCAGCATATGCTCTATCCAGACTTAAAGCTTTATTCTGGAGTGAGTCTTAGGTAATACCGATCACCCCGATGCCCGACGTCGGGGCGGGAGGCGCGATTTCCAAAAAAGGAAATCCCTCAGAAAAAGACAGTAAAAATACATTCAAAAATACTGCAAACAAATCCGCCAAAAATCAGTCCTCTGAACCCGCCTCTCGCACATCATCCACCGCGAGCATCGAGATCTGGTACAATAGACCAGAGACCGCCTCGTCCCTGGCATCATCCCCCTCATCATCCTCCAGCATCTCTTCCCCACGGCGCCGTGCGTCCCCAGCTGCCTCCGCAGCATCGGCCTCAACCGCACCTGGGTCCAACTCCAAACCGGCGTCTGATTCCGTAGCACCTCCATCTACGTCCATGGCTTCTCCCGACTGTACGCTCGCCAGTTCCGCTTGTAGCTGTTGTAGCCTTGTCACGACCCCCTGCCGCTCCACCGCGATACCGCACTTCAGCGACCCCGTAAAGCCAGGTTCCGCGGCTAGCTTCGTAAACAGCCTCAGATGACCGGCGTCAAAACGGCCACGCTTCGCTCGGTACAGCCGCACCTGCACGGCCATCTGAATGTCCATCTCTATCTGCTCCTCCGTCTTCCCACTTCCATCCCGCAGGTTCGTCTCCATCCGCCGAAGGAAACGATTTTCGTCCCGAATCCACGTAACCACACGCTGGATCTCGATATCCAGGCGTTTGATCTCTTCACGCGCGCGCAGCGTCTTAAAGTAACGGTCCATCGCTAGGCGGTATGCCGGTCTCGTCCACGGCCGTGACCGCACCTCGGCGCGTGTATCGCATAGGATGTCGAAATCCGCCAGAAAGGCATACTCCACAACCTCCTCCCACGTTAGTTGGGGCATTGGGGGCTCCAGCATCGCCGCCGCGTCGTTATATCGGTCAATCGCGTTCTTGACCGCCTTGGAACGCGCCTGTAAAGCCTTGGCGATATGTTTCCGCATCTTGTAACCTATAAACGGTCAGCACAACCATTCGCGATCACCCCTCTTCCACGTACCGGTTTCCGATTGGTTCATCTTCGTGAGCTCGAAGATGCGCTCAACAATGAGCAGCTCGAGAGCATCGAGGGCGAGCTGATACTTGCGTTTCTTTATCTCAGCCACCGTCTGCACCCACTTCGGCGACGCCGCTGTCCAACGTTCCGCAATCTCCAGGGCGCTCTCTAGCCCCTGAACCTGCTCCAAATCTTTCTCCATCTTCTCCTGCGCATGGCGTCTCGCGAGTTCCGCCTTCCCGACCCCCGGCACGTATGTCCCACCATCACCTCTTGCGCGTCTTGCCTCTGCCGCCACGACCTGATACTTCGCTCTGAAAATGTCCGGCAGTCAGTCCCCAACGCGTCGCAGGAGCAGCCAAAAGACTCACTGACTCGCCCCCAGATTCACCAATTTTTGGACGTATTCCATCTCGAGCGTCTCTGTATTCGTTTTGGTGGCGCCTTTCAGCCCGAGGAGGTACGTCTTCTCTTCTTCTAGCCAGTCGTGGAACGTCTCCACCCCGGCGACACCCTCCTGTCGCATCCACATGCGCAGAGCTGGCTCGGTCTTCAGGATCGTCAAAGCTTGCCGATAATTGTTGCATAGGAATTTGCCTTGGCAACACCATCAGTTGGTGTACATATCGCACAAGCATACGACTCACTCAAATTCGCGTACGTCTCAAAACTGTCGAAGTGTTTTGCGTACGTTGTTATCTCCTGCTGGCGATGGAACCTGCTCGCATAGCGGCAGGATTTTGCGAGTCCGTTGGAACGCGAAAAGAATCGTTCGCACCCTTCGAGATCTTCCAGCCCCATCCCCTCGACGTACGTTGCCAAGAAGCGTAGCTGGCAAAGGCGATTGTGAGCGTGGCCGTGGAACGATCCCACCAAACACTTGAGTTTTTTTTCCTTGGCCTCGTCCGCGAGCTCACTGTTGGCCACAGTTGCCTGGAAGTGGCACCCGACGTCGTACCCAGCGCCGAGCTTCATCCCAAACGCATTCAGGAGCTCCTTCACCACCGCCAGGGGGTATTTTGCCCTGCCAGCAGACGCGGTTAGCTCCAATACCAAAGTCTCAGCCGAGTACTCACAGCTCGCCGCTCTTGATCATGTCTGCGATCACTAAGACGAACCCATGTCGACACAGCGCCAGGAAAATCCCCGTCTCGTCGAAGATACCCCACATCTTCGACGTGACGTCGTTTATCATATTCTTCCATCGGTCGGCACACGGGTTATCCTCGTCCTATCAAAATCAGCACCTGCGCCCTCGTCGCGTATCTGCGACGTACCGTGCTCGATTGGTCCATCGGTAACTTATCTCCCAGCCTGCTCCTCGCCCACAAGTCTACCCGGTCGCGTGAGATGTAGTACCCGTCGCTGGCATCGCGGTTATCTACTCGCTCGCTCGACTTCGCTAGTGTGGGTTCCCCCGTCTCATCCTCGACCACCGAAGACTTGTCGCGCCTCAACACGCGCTTCAGAGAGTCGTTGCCGTCCATCGTCGTCAGCATGTCGAATATCAGGGCGTCCTCACCCTCGAGCTTGTACATACACGCTGGGCAAGCGTGTTTCATGCGCCACGTCGAGCCGCGGTCGAGCACCTTCATTATTTTTTCCTCCGTACGCCGACGGAGGTCCAGATACAAGTCGTAGGCAATAGAAAATTGCTGGCACAAATACGGGCGGTACGGTACCTATAAAAGAAAAGGCTCAGTTTATTTTCTTTCAATGCAATACTTCGCTCCATACCCCGTGCATATCGCAAAGAGACTTTACAAAGGCCTGAATGGCCAGGTGAGGACACCGCACATGCGTAACACGGTACGCCTCGAGCACGCGAACCCTAACGGCCACGGTTGGTTTCCACGGCGCGCAGGGAATCACGCCATGCAGAATCAGGGCGGGGAGAACCCCCTTCGCCTGAGGATCGAGATCCAAATCCATATCTGCCGACTCTGCATATAATCAATCCAAACTCACATATATCCCGTATCACTCACCGAACATGTCGATGACATGAATCCGATACACCTCCTCCACAGCAGGTGTACCTTCGCCTTCGCCTCTAGGGCGAGCGGGCATTTCTGGCTCCGCACACATCCGAATGTATGCAGCCACCATTTCCGGCGCCTGGCTCAAGAAAGCACGGTTCCGCAGGTCAGTGCGGTCACGGCGCGTCCTCCAGTCTGCCGAGTACTTCCTGGAATAACGTCAGCCAAGACCCAAGCCGATGGAATATAATGGGGGAAAGACCTCGGTTTGGTCCATTCGCTCTCCTCCACATCCACCCAGTCGTCCTCGATTCCCTGTTCCAGCGAGCTGAACTCCCCACCCGCATGGCTCAATTCGATCCGCTCAGACCCAGCCAGGACACCCGACATTGTCACGACGTTTGGAAACCGTGGGGCATCGCCGGCGTGAAAGTCGTCGTCGTCGGCGAGTGCCTGGAGGTGCTCCAAGTTTTCTCGATGGCCGTCTTCCATGCCTACCTCGAGGTTAATGTTTTGCAGCTATGTATAATACCATTTACGCACTTGCCAACCGACTTCGCAAGGCGCTTTCACCACTCCGACGATAGTCCTCCACCCCCCGCCTTGACAAAGTCACATTTCGAATTGTAGAGCGGCCAGTTTGATGAGATGACTTGCGCTCAGTTCCAAGAAATCTCATCTTGGCCGAGCTGGCGCCGGATTTTCGTATACCGCTCGATCGCTGCATGCTGATGCGCACCAAAAGGGAAGGTCACATCGTGACAGAGCGCGTTTGTGTACTTCACGTGCTCGCTACCCTCCTTCCTTCCTCCTCCTTGACCTGCACCCAATTCCAGCCATGACGCGTAAGTCCAACTCCTCAAACCCTCTCCCCTCCTCCCCCCATCCGCCTGCAGAGATCCGCCCCTGGAACTCGAATGGCGTGATTCCTGCCCGCCCCCTTTCCTCTTTTAGAACCCCTGCTGACCAGCCACTCAGCCATCGCACTTCCTCGCCGCACGCTGCGGTCAGGCAAGGAATTCTCGGCCTTCGACCTCGCGCTCGGTCGAGCTATCACCCCACCCGTGCCGTTTGACTTCGGCGTCTCACTGGAGCAGCGCCTTTCAGAGCAAGAAGCCGCTGGTCTCTGGGACGAGGACCACGCCGAGGACCACGCCGAGCCTCCTGCCGATACCCCCGACTCCCCGCCTCTGCCACCCCCGACCCCCTCGCCGCCCCAAAAGCCATCCGGGCTCCACCCCGCGACTCTCTCAGCAAAGGATCGTGACAAGCAAAAGTCTAAGGCGCGTCGGGACAAGAAGCGTCAACAGGCGCGACTCTCCGCCGGTACGCCACTCAAGTCGGTTCATCGCAAGCACGTCCAGCAGGCCAAGGCCTCTGCCCTCGACATGGACCTCGACGCCTCCTCACTCCCGCACTCAAAGCCGGCCTGGGTGGGCAGCCGTGCGGCCGAGGATGAGCCTTTTGACTTCGAAGATGCGGCGGCTCCCCACGACGGTGGCACCGGCCTCGGGGGCGTTTCCTACACGCAGGAGGAGGTCGATGCGCTCAGTGGCACTCGAGGCTTCAGGTATATAGGCTGGCTTGGAGAGTGCGTAATTCTTGGACCGCGCCGTACCCTGCTCACCCTGCTCCAGAGGCTTACCGTCCCCGTTGTCGACAGGCAGCGCCGCGTTGTCATCACTCTGGGCGGAATGCCCCGAGACAGGGCGGGGTGGAAGACGGTTACCGATGGGGCTGCAGCCCTTCTTCGCGAACGCCTCTCGCGTCTCCGTCTCAGCGACGAACGGCTTCACCACCGTCGCGCCCTTGACTCGTTTCCCGCCTTGGCGCGCGGCTGGTCGCACGGCGGGGGGCAGACTGAGCCCGGCGAACTGTGCAACAATGTCACCAATACTCAGGCCACTGACGAACTGCTCGCCCACCCATACTTCCGCCGTCTCGCCCTCTTTGCCAACAGTGAGTCACCGCGAGTTTTTTTTTTTGTGTCGTACTCGCACTAATGCTCATATAGTACTGTTTGCGATGTGGGCACCCATGCTATTCGCGTTCTACACTACACAGATGGCGTTACTCGCAGCCTGGAAGCCCATGCGCAAGAACTTTGCAGGCAGCGTCTTTGCTGCCTGCACCTTCAATTTCGGGCCGCGCGCCATCTGTGTGCCGCATCTCGACTACGCCAACCTTTCGTGGGGCTGGTGTGCTATCACCGCCCTCGGTGACTTTGACCCAGATCTCGGCGGGCACCTAATTTTGTGGGACCTACGCCTTGTAATTCGTTTCCCCCCAGGCTCCACGATTCTCCTCCCATCCGCTGTAATCCGCCACTCCAACGTCCCCGTTCGCGCCCACGAGTACCGCGCATCTTTCGTTCAATACACCGCGGGCGGCCTTTTCCGCTGGGTTCGCAACGGGTTCCAGACGGACGAGAATTGGGAGCGATCGGCGTCGAAAGAGCAGAAGAAAGCACGCGAGGAGGAAAACAAGCGCCGATGGGAGGAGGGGATGAATATGTATAGCGTACTCGATGAACTGTAAACTTGCAGCTTATAAATTAATCCACCATCTTGAATAAACCTGACCCGTCTTGAATAAACTTGACTTGGTATGAGAGAGGACTTGACAAGAATCCCTGTCGCCGCCGTTCGGCCGAAGGACCGATATCACGAACACGTCGACGGCCGAAAGGAAAATCACCCAATAAAATATTCCTGCACAAGTCTGGAGGGGCGCCCTTGGTTATATGCGTTGGCTAGAGGGTCAAGCACCCAAGGGAATTTTTGGGGATAATTCACTGTTTCATCCACAGTGCAGTAAACTTTCAGGATGGCAGCGCTATCTCTTGCCTCTTTTGGCTTGAGCTTTCTCTTCTGACTTCCACTTCGACTTAGCATCCCTCCCTCTGCAACTTGATTTTTTTCAATACACGCCGTAAACTCAAACCGATGACTACCGTACAAGAACGCCAGCTCGAGGCGAGGACCACAGTTGCAGAAAGTGACATGAAAAGGTCTGACTCGGAGCTTCATTTGGTCGAGAACGGCAGTGCTGATCAGGATGGCCAGGTAATTTAATATGCAGCGAACCTCTAATGTCTAATATGACCGCCTATATTGCCCCAGGCCAGAGGAGCTCAAACGGCACGCACAGGCGCAGGAGAAATATCGCGCAAAGTGCGTCACGTTTGGAATCTGTCGTCCTCAAACTCACAGGCTGCAGAAACCTCGAGGCCACGCGGGCCAAAGCGCGTGAGAGGATGCAGAGGCAAGATCCTTGCTTCACTTTCCTGGCTCGCCATTCACACTCTCCGCCTCAGAGTTCGCGCCAATCGTACACCTCAACAGGTTATTCAAGCGACTGAGAAACGACGCAGTAGCGACGCGGACTACAACGAGCAGTACGTGCCACATCCTCTTGACTTTATGTGAAGCTAATCATCGAGACCAAGTCGGCGTAGACTGTGCGCACCTCAAATTATTTCTTGATCAATTCAATATCTGACGTTTTGACAGGAGATTTGTGGCAAAACATGGCCACCTGAAATACCTGGATTATTATTGTCCTCAATACAAGCTGCAGGGAAAGAGTCATCTTCCAGGACTCCATTTCGATGATCTCGAGAATGCCATCACACAGAATAAGGCGAAGACACCAAAAAAGAATTAGCACACAGTGCCTCTTGTAGTACACGTCGTGAGGGTAACAAATCAATGTATTCGCTGCCAGCACTTTGAGTATTTCATATGAAAGCCGTAATTTTCTGTATGTGTCCGAGTACGGCGTGTGTATGTATGCGTAAGTCCGAGTATGGCAATGTGGCGATACGGTCCGATCAAATCACGAATCCTCACGTGCCGTAAACAAACTTATTTCCGAATCGCCGTCCTTGTTTTCTTCCCTCTCATGTCCTCCCACCCCGTCTGCAAGATCCCTTTTGAGCCGAACCCGGAGAACTACAAGAGCGACGCTGAACACGACGCCAACGCACGAAAGCATTGGTATCTGGTTTTGGGTGTTGGGCTCTTCACCAAAAAGTCTGGCAATTTGTTTTAATTCCCCTGCCCTGCAATATCTGAAAGCAATTTCTCCAGGACAGATGCAGACGCCCGTGCGGACCCCACGATGTTCTGATTTTTTTCGAGAAAAGCCACGCAGTGCGGAGATGGAAGCAGCACTGCAGTCGGCACCACACGGCGAACGTCCACAGGAATCCTCGCCCAGATGACAGAGAGGACGACGAAGGGGTTGACGCTGTCGCTGCCCTCGGCGGCCGCGTCCTCCCGCGTGCTCACTCAGCCGCCCCTTCAGTTCCGCACCGCACCCGTTCAGTGGCGCATGCAGCGAGCACGAGGACTGGGTACTACGTCTCGCCTGAGGAAGTCGACCGATGGTCGAAGACCAGGCTGAGCAACGGCGCTGGCGTCTCCTCGGCCGCCAAGCGCCGCCGCGAAGGCAGCGCCTCGGTTGTGCTGCCGGTGAACGGCGAGCGGCAGCTGGGCAACGGCGCAGGCGTCTCCTCTGCCGTCAAGCGCCGCCGCGAAGGCAGCGCCTCGGTCGGGCTGTCCGTGAACGGCGAGCGCGGGTCGTCAGTTAAGCGCGAGACCCTTGCTTCGCCGGTAAAGCGCGAGCGCCAGCCATCAGTCAAGCGCGAGCAAGTGCCCCTGTATGCCGACATGTCGGACTCCGAGCTTACCGACGACTCGCCTCAGGACGACTCCGCCCTTGCGGACGACATGCCGCCACTCCTGTATGATGTCGAGGCGGAAGACGTCCCGATGCCTCATGCATCCCCCGTCGCCATCTCCCCCACGGTCAGCACTACCTCCTCCCTGTCCAGCGACTCATCGGGATCGAGGGAGTCGATCTCGGGCGCCTCCCCGGCCGCACCAGAAATGGGACCCGCTGGTCTCTCCCGCCTCAGTGCCCTCGGCGCAGGTGCGCCAGCTGCTGCCAGCGCATTCGTGGGATTGGGAGAGTCAATTTCAGACGCCCACCCCGCCGCAGCACGAATGGGAGCCGCCGGTGGCTCCCGCATTAGTGCCCTTGCCCTCGGTGCAGGGGCGCTCGGCGCTTCCACCAGCGCCAGGTCGGTGTGCTTGCTTCTCAACAGCGCGACGCGCAAGTTGTACCCTGACCCGTAAGTGCTGTCAACGCCGCAGATCGGGTCTTCACTCACTTCGGCCACAGCATACAAGCGTTCGCTGAGGTGATGCCGGGAGAGTCCTTGCAGGTCATCGCCCAGGAGGAGGTTGTGGAGTACTGTGCTGGGCAGAGCGCGAGGTTGGGCACGTAGTTTTGTGTTTGTAGAGCTTGGTGTATGGAATCGCGAATCTTGGGTTTCGTTCGTAGGTATATCTTGTAAAATTTTATGAATCTTGGTTGCCCGCAATGGATGTACTTGTGTGACGTCCAAAAGAAAAGAAACATAATAATAAAAAAGCATAGAAAAAAATCGCATACACTGGGGCTCGAACAAAATACCAGATGGTACAGGGGTCCCGAGCCCGCGTTAAGTAATCATATTTAATCCGAGCTCGGAACCCCTGCACCATCTTGGTATGGGGGTTCGTGCTGCAGATGTTAATAATACCTATTGATGTGATCGCCGTAAGCGAGGCCGTAATTCTGTCGAATCCAATCTCCGTTGATTCTCCGTGAACTAAATTGGACGATACCGTAAGTTTGTGGGCGTCGGCTTGCCACGTTGTGACTTAGATTTACACGGTCTGTCTTCCTTCTTGCACACACTCTCTGCGGCGCAACAACATGTACTCGGCGGTATCTTGTGAAGATCGCCACTCGCGCGCTGTCCCATCCTACCGGCACGTGGTCTTAGGAACAAATAGGCCGCAACTCTGGCCTGTGTACAGAAAATCTGGTCTTGTTGCTGGACGTACTTCACGGGTGGCTCATACTTCGCGGGCTCTGACTACTATGGATCCTGTCGACTCAGATGACGAGAGGTCTCATTCCGCGGCATCCCCCAAGTCTGGGCTAGGAAATCGACGGGTGGTGGACTTTGATCCTCAAGATGATGACTGGGAAGATGAGGACGACGCGCAGCTCCGTGGCCTTGGGACGACCACGCACCGAAGTCGCCATCGTACCCGCGGCTCGATTCCGGTCTGACAACATCGACGCGTCGTGAAGCGTGGGGCAAACGCTCGAGCGACATTGGAGAAAAAGCGCGGGGTCATGGGTAACCGGGCAAAGGCGCTGGCGGCTGATATCGAGCTGTGGGAGGCGAAGCGCGAGGAGCACGCAAATACTCTGGCTGAAAAGCACGGCATGAAGGTGAAGGAAGTCCGCCGACGGATGCTCTCGTCATCAGCCTTCAAGGCGCGCCGCAAGGTCAGCACCTATAATGCGAAGATCTCACGTATTATGACGGACTTGAATGGAGGTATGCCAATTTTCAGAACGGCTTTGGGTGGGAACTGACTTACTTGTAGGGCGGGGCCTGGGGGAGCGGTACACCATGCCGGAAGTGAAACGCATGGTGCGCGAGGACCCCTCGATGCTGGAGGGGTTCACGGAGGAGGACGTCGCAGAGATGGTCAATGAGACCCTCGCAAACCGCGCCGTTAAATCGCGTGGGACGCGGGCGAATAATCTCGCGGCGTCAGCCGACGCAAGACGCACGCTGGAGCGTCTGATGGTGGAGGTGAGAGCGCCTTTCTGGGTGGTATTTGGGTACTGACGCGTCGGCTAAGATCACCGCACTGGCGGAGCGCGCAGGGATGATCGGCTTTGCGATGTTTTCGCGGGGCCACATCCACGACAAGACCATCCCCGTGACTATTCAGTCATGGGGCGCGCTTGATTTCATTCGGGAGGTGCTCAAGAGAGACCCCGCAGATGTCGCGGCCCTGTTCGAGCTGTGGGCGGTGAGCAGAGAGCGGGGTGCGTTGTTCTTCAAGGCGAGCATGGGGCAGGCACTGACACGTTAGACGCAGGAGAAACGGGGGCGGAGACCTTGGCGGCAATTCAGAAGGAGTGCACCGCCATTATCAAGTCGGGTCTACGTAAGTCGGGGTGTAGAGCCTAATATACTTGACTGACCATCGTTTGCAGAGACTATCCTCGGTCGTACGAAGGTCGCGATGAATTACGACAATTATATCAAGTCCCTCGTGGTGGGGAAGAACGTCGGCCTCATCAACTGGCCGCAGGGAGTCGACTTCAAACGGATGTCGTTGCAGTCGGCAATCGGCCCACTCCGGATCCTGTACGACGCCCTCAAGTGTGGGACGACGAGGTGGAAGGTACTGACTGCGGGGGAGAAGAAGCAGCTGGTCGATAATCACAGCGCGATGGTCGCGGCGGGGAGCGTGCGGGAGAAGGAGCGGAAGCCAAGGGCAAAGAGGGCGGCGTCGAAGAAGGGAGAACGCGACGAGGATAGCGAGGAGGAGGAGGACGAGGAGGCGGAGGTCCAGGTGCAGTCAAAGCGGCGCAAGAAGCAGGCCACCGCGACGCGCTCCTCGGGGTCGGGTCCACAGGGGAGGACGGGGACGGAGGAGGAGGATGATGACGACGAGGGGGAAGACGAGGAAGACGAGGACGACGAGCCCCGGAGACCAATCGCGCAGATGTCGGTGGAGGAGAAGCGGGCGCGGTTGCTCAAGCTAGGGCGTGCGATGGAGGCGACGAGGGCCTCGAAGGAGGCTGCAAAGACCAAGGCGGCGAGGGCGAAAGGGAAGGGAAGGAGGGGACGCGGGCGAAGGAGAAGATGAAGGCTGGGAAGCGGAAGAGGGGGGGTGGAGGTGACGAAGAGGGAGATAATGGGAGGAAGAAGGCGAAGCGCAATGCAGGGGAAGCCAGTGGAACGAAGAGGCGCGCGCGAGACGAGGAGGAGGGCGGGGGGAAGAGGAAGAAGCAAAGGGTTGAGGCGCCGCTGCCGGGGCCGGTGAAGCCAAGGCCTAAGCCCACACCGGCTTGGAAGGGGGCCGCGGGGTCATCCTCACGACTCGACTCCACCTCGCTGAGCACGGACTCCGGTGCTGGGAGCAGTGCGCCAAAGAAGAATACGGTTCGCGGGGTGAAAGGCAGGGGGCCTCCTGGGTGGCGCCCGGGCATGGACCAGGGGGGAGCTGTAGAATAGTTGTTGTTCATAGAATTGGTTTCGACTATTTTTTTTGGGTGTTTTTACTGTCTTTTTCTGAGGGATTTCCTTTTTTGGAAATCGCGCCTCCCGCCCCGACGTCGGGCATCGGGGTGATCGGTATTACCTAAGACTCACTCCAGAATAAAGCTTTAAGTCTGGATAGAGCATATGCTGCAGCATATCTGCAGCATATCTGCAGCATATTCTGCAGCATAGGGGGATTCACTCAAAGCACCTCTACTTAGAGAGGGCAACCACATGTGTATAGCACCTCTAACTGGAGGTGATATATGGTATTAACAGGTGGGTCTCAGCTCCAATGCTTGTTGGTGAAAAGCAATGGATTCTTCCAAGTCTGCCAGCTGACCTATCTGCTTAAATCGCATCCGAAGCGCAAGTGCAAGGTTGTCGAGTGAGTTGGATCGATTGGGGTGAGATCCAGGTCTCAGCTCCAATGCTTGTTGGTGAAAAGCAATGGATTCCTCCAAGTCCGCCAGTCGACCTGTCTGCTCAAATCGTATCCCAAGTGCAAGTGCAAGGTTGTCGAGTGGTCTGGATCGGTTGGGGTGAGATCCAGGTCTCAGCTCCAATGCTTGTTGGTGAAAAGCAATGGATTCCTCTAAGTCTGCCAGCTGACCTATCTGCTCAAATCGCATCCGAAGCGCAAGTGCAAGGTTGTCGAGTGAGCTGGATCGGTTGGGGTGAGATCCAGGTCTCAGTTCCAATGCTTGTTGGTGAAAAGCAATGGATTCCTCCAAGTCTGCCAGTTGACCTGTCTGCTCAAATCGCATCCGAAGTGCAAGTGCAAGGTTGTTGAGTGGTCTGGATCGGTTTGGGTGAGATCCAGGTCTCAGCTCCAATGCTTGTTGGTGAAAAGCAATGGATTCCTCCAAGTCTGCCAGCTGACCTGTCTGCTCAAATCGCATCTGAAGTGCAAGTGCGAGGTTGTCAAGTGAGCTGGATCGATTGGGGTGAGATCCAGGTCTCAGCTCCAATGCTTGTTGGTGAAAAGCAATGGATTCCTCCAAGTCTGCCAGTCGACCTGTCTGCCCACACCGCATCTGAAGTGCAAGTGCGAGGTTGTTGAGTGAGTTGGATCGATTGGGGTGAGATCCAGGTAAAAGCTCCAATGCCTGTTGGTGAAAAGCAATGGATTCCTCCAAGTCTGCCAGCTGACCTGTCTGCTCGAATCGCATCTGAAGTGCAAGTGCAAGGTTGTTGAGTGAGCTGGATCGGTAGCGGTGAGATCCAGGTCTCAGCTCCAATGCTTGTTGGTGAAAAGCAATGGATTCCTCCAAGTCTGCCAGCTGACCTGTCTGCTCAAACCGTGTCCCAAGCGCATTTGTGAGGTTGTTGAGTGATTGGGATTGGTTGGGGTGAGATCCAGGGAAAAGCCCCAATGCTTGTCGGTGAAAAGCGATGGATTCCTCCAAGTCTGCCAGCCGACCTGTCTGCCTAAATCGCATCCCAAGTGCAAGTGCGAGGTTGTTGAGTGAGCTGGATCGGTAGCGGTGAGATCCAAGTCTCAGCTCCAATGCTTGTTGGTGAAAAGAAATGGATTCCTCCAAGTCTGTCAGCTGACCTGTCTGCTCAAATCGCATCCGAAGTGCAAGTGCAAGGTTGTCAAGTGGGCTAGATCGGCTGGAGTGAGATCCAGGTCTCAGCTCCAATGCTTGTTGGTGAAAAGCAATGGATTCCTCCAAGTCTGCCAGCTGACCTATCTGCTTAAATCTCATCCCAAGCGCAAGTGCAAGGTTGTCGAGTAAGCGGGATCGGTTGGGGTGAGATCCAGGTCTCAGTTCCAATGCTTGTTGGTGAAAAGCAATGGATTCCTCCAAGTCTGCCAGCTGGCCTGTCTGATCAAATCGCATCAAAAGCGCATTTGCGAGGTTGTCGAGTGAGCCACATGGGCTGGGGAAAGATCCAAGGCTTGCCTCCAAGGTTTGTCGGTGAACAGCAGGGCATTCCTCCAAGTCCACCAACTGACCTGTCTGCTCAAATCGCATTAAAAGCGCAGAAGCAAGGCTGCTGAGTGAGGTGGAAGTTTGCACAGAATTTACAAGGTTGTTCAATGTGGGAAGCTCGTCTGGATGACCATCTGGAGTCAGATGAATACTATCTTGGTGCTTGGAGATGCACTTGTTGAGGTTGCTGAGGAGCAGCTCTGCAATTTTTTGGTGGTCCTTGACCAATGCTACATAAAATGCAGAAACATATTGTTCACTCTGTGCATTTGCATTTGCCCCATTCTTTACTAACAACTGAACGATATCAAGATGGCCATAGTATGATGCTGCAATGATCTCTGTTCCTGGATAGTAGGGCAAAAGTGACCCTTCCAGTAGAAACTTTGTGGTTTTCCCAAGGTTTGCAGCTGCAGCAATCCACAATCTGGAGGGTTGTGATGGCCAATCTGAATAATTCCATGGTGGGAAGTGCCATATTCCCATCATAGTTTGATACCACTGAGGGCCTGATCAAGAAACACCAGAAGATTTTCTCTGAGTTGATCTTCAGGCTGCCCAGTGGCATGTTCAAGGCAATACTGTGAGTACTCAACCAGAGGGGGCAGCTTTCCCAACTTCCAGGATGAATCTGGACATCCCTCAAAGGCAAGGAATGTGAGGAGAGTGCATGTTATTTCTGTTTGTGCATCTGGGAATTTTTCAGCTTGAATTTTGTCCAGATATTCTTGCATGGTGTAGTGGACAAGTCGCACCACAGAAGACTCCTTGTCTACAGTGACAAGCCCAGTGCAGGCAGAGACAATAGTCTTGACAGCCATAAAGTTTTCTTTGTCAAGCTGAGCTTTGCCTTGTTCAACAGCAAGAGCAACTCGTAATTCTTCAACTGTTAATGGCCGCTTTGCATTAGCAACCCAGATAATGGTTGAACGAGCTATCTTTCTAGCACCTGTGTTCTGGACATCAATTCGCTGCATTGCAATATCATAGCTGGCATAAAGATCCTCTGGCAGGGTATTTAGAGCTTCTCGAACAGCCTTGATTGTGTACTTTGTGTTAAGGGACTCTACATGAAGTTTGGCAAGAAGGAACCTGGTAAATTCATTTCAGTTGTTTTCCAACAATGCTTCAATACCACGTACATCCCACCTGCTGCATCAATGATTTTCTTGTGGATTTCCTCCTGTAAGTTTGATTGGTTCTGACCATCCTCGCACAGCTCTGACAGATCAATCTGTGCATTGATGTATTTCTGGATATCCTCAGGCATTGCCTGAATAACCAGAGTTCCAGCATTTGGAAAGAAGGATGGATCTGGGGATATGTGTGGCCGTGATGTGATCATTATGTTTGCATTGCTGCCTATCTTTGCCAGATGTTGGAGTAGAATATGCCGCTGAAGCTTGGGATATTCATCCATGGCATCAACAATAATGAAGACCTGTGAAAATTCCTTGAGACTAGAGCTGAGAATGCTAGCAACTTCCTGCAGCGGAGGTGGAGTGCCCTTCTCATGGTGCTGCTCATATAACTCCTTTACATCAGAGCTGATGTCCCTGTTAAGTAAAAGCTGTCTCCAGACAGCTGCCAGAAGCTTAGATGGTGTTTGACTGTCCACTTCCTTGTGGTTCAGGTAAATGCAAGCTACACCAATATTCTTGTTGTTCTTGAATGCAGCACTGAGATGATCCACAACCATTGATCTAGGATTGTCATAATTATTAGCAGCCACTCCATATAGAGAATGAAACACACGCAAGGACTGTTTTCCCAGCACCGGCTGGAAATTTCAGCTTAGTTAGTCTGGTGCAGCTATGAGAGTGATGAATTACGTACGAATTCCAGGGCACCAAAGGGTGCTTCCAGAACCAGATTCCCATTTTTTGAAGACAAGATCTGCAAGCAGCCATCCACCAGTTCCCTTCTCCCGCAGCTGTGAAATATCTGCCTGTCGTAGAAAGAAATTGATTGGCGAGAGCCAGTCAATGATTTTTTTGCGTTCTTCTTCTTTGTTGCCATAATTAAAATTGACAGTGGGACCCTGCCCAATACCTCCATGACCGCCATGTCCACCGGCCTGTCCCTGTCCACCTTCACCTCCTGTGCCTCCTGGGTAAAATAATTATTGATGTTGACATCTTAATCAATTTGTCTCGCACCATGGACGATAAGATGGAGTTCACTGGGTGGGAGAGCCATGTCCATTCTTGGCAAGCGTGGGATGTCAGCCAGTGCCAAAGGTCAAATGTCAGACGGAACCAACCAAAGAGGATATATTGCTGCAGTAGACTTGGGTTGTAGCACGAAGAATGTATTGGGGCAAAGACAAGTAGAAGAGGAAGGTCGGAAGAACATGTATAGAGCACGTTGCACTTTATATTAGATAGAAGGCTGTGACGGGAGATCCGGGGAAGTGGTTCAGGTTACATGAACATCGAACTTAGATTGATGTGGCACTTCAGCCAGCTGACAACAACGCTTCCATATCAGGCTCCCGAATGAACTGCTGCACTCCCGCTCGAAATGTAGATCAGTCGATTGTGCAGCTCAGTATTTGCTCAGTATTGATGAGCTGGAGGATAAGCTGCGTGGCCCAGAGTGAGGTCTTGAGTGTGTCGCGGGGTCGCCGTATTGTTCGGGTGCAGTACTTACGTGGGCGCCAAACTTGGATTGACAGCGGTGCTTCTGCAATGACAACAAGCTTTCATCTGAACATCTCGCACTGACAGCGAAAATTCAATATTGAACTCTGATTCAAAAACCAAGAAGAAAAGGCAATGTAGGCGGCAGAACTGCAGTACTCTTGTTGGAAATGGAGTCCAACCTGTGAAACGAGGAGGTGCCAACAACTCCATTTTCAATCGGATCGGCGACCGTAGTTCACGCTGTCTTATTAATCTCCGACGTTGATCGGACTTCACGGCCACGAGGACTACGACGGCGATGTGTACAGTACCTGCCATTCGTTTCCGGCTTCGACAATAATCCAGTAGTATCGAGCGCCGAGCTCTGGCAGACTGGCGGCTTCCGGTTCGTCATACTACCATCCCATTTCGCTTCTGGTGCTTATTTCGCCGATGTGCTTAAGTATTCCCGGACAGCCAACGGCATGCGTCCCGTTACGTTGCTGCTGCCCTTTGCGGTTCCTCTTCGCTCGCTCGCCCGCCCTCGCACTCGCCTTCCTCATGTACCCCCGCCCGTTCTGCATCCTGTGCGCCACTGGCACTGGTCGTCCTCCTCCCTCTCTTCCGCGTACGTCGCCTACGCTGCCGTCCTGAAGCTCCGAAAGGACGACACTGGCGAGTAGAGTCTTTCCTCCCTCGGCCTCTCCTCACTTCATCAAGCCGGATCCGCTAAACGCGAACAGTCGACCATGACCAACGAACTCATCGGCGACCAGTGGTGGCGGCCCCATCTGGAACACGAGCCCGCGTTTTGCTGCCACGCCGCTTCCCGCATGCAACGGGTACACAGGCTTGAAGCACTTCCTCCTCACTATTTCCCGTGCACTTTCGGTGTGCATGCGCGGACGGTCCGCGCTCGTTTTTCCTTGTTTCTGTCTATTCACACGTTCAACCTCTCCCTCCCCCTCTTGTCCGTGCCGTTTACCCACACTTTCCCAGTCTATAAACACTCTGACAAAGTCGACAGATCAACTACCTTAACGGCGTCCTGGGATACACAACCGAGCAGTGCATGCTCGACTACACCTACGCCATCGTCGAGTTTATGTCGCAGCCTGAGTACGGGGATCTGATATCGATGTTTGGCATCGTGAATGAGGTGCGTGTCATCTTCAGCCGCGCGATAGCAACACCGACCCCACATTACAGCCTGCCTCGCCGGCATTGGACGTGACGCATTGGACGCGACGTCATCTCCTCCTTGTACATTGCCCTCCCCCTCCTTTGCTTCCTTCGGCTGCAGCACTGACACGACATAACTACCTCCAAGCACGCAACATGATCCGCGGCATCGCAGGCAACGGGCCTTTTCCAGAGCATCATATGGTGGACGGGCTTCCCCCCTGGCTCGGACCGCATTATCTTCGACACGCATTCGTACTTTGTGTTTGACGCGCCGATCGACTCGCCGATCACGATGGGCATGGACCCCTTGAAGGCGCGCGGAGTGTGGCCGCGGGCCGTCGTTGAATACAAGGTGAGTTTGTGGCTTTGCCTTTTGTCCGTGCGAGGGGCAATGACCGAACACGGCAACACGATTGCCTTTTCTGGATGGAGATGGATGCTCCTTCCTGTGATTTTCGATCTACATATCCTGCCCTATCCTCAGTTGACTTGTTGCTATCGCATGTACACATACATACTATCCTCAGGACTAATGTGTCGTCTCCCTTCTTCTTTATCGCTTCGGATCTGCTCGAAATCCGCGCTGTCGTCGAATTTCTGGAATGATCTCGTCCGTTCTTGATTCCGAGAGCTTTGAGCGTGTGTCCTTTTCCTTTGGTGGTATTTTTATTTTCAGAGCGTTCACTTGGTTCCAGGACTGCAGGATATTTGCCTCGCGACAGGCCCTGCGGTGATCCTCGAGGCGTACGAGAAGAGCGAAGACGTGTTTGAGGAGGCACTGGAGCCGGAGGTGATGACCAGCGGCGAGGAGAACGAGTTGTTCGGTTGGTTCTTCTCCAGTCGCTGGAGAAGGTCTCGGAGGAGCGGGAGGAGATGTTTCCGGCCTCTGCGCTGGACGCGATCCTCGATGGGGCGTTCAACCGCAGGCCGATACTTGTAGGTCTGCGGTTTCTTCCTTCTGGAGACTGGCTCACGTCGAGCTCGTGTAGGCGCACAGTGCGGCAGCGTCGGCGCCGAGCTGTGGAGCAAAGCCAGTACGTTTCTTTCGTTTTTCCCGCCTCGTGCATCCCTCAAGCGCATATCAATGGGCAGACCGAGAAAACCGCATCAGTGTCGACCTCTCTGCCCTCCTCCCGGGCAAGCTCAACGACAACGAGGTCGAGGCCGAGGCGCTCGTCGAGCAGTTGATGTCGCCGACTGACACCACGGAGGTTGTCGTCGCGGATCTACGATATGCTGACGCCGTAGCTCACCGCATTGAGGAAGGATGAGAGTCTGTGTTCTGCGTGCCTCGACAAGCTTATTACTGCACATCTGCACCTCTGGTTGTATAAGCGCAAGGTCGCAGGTATGTGTTACGTTCAGAACTGAGTTAACGTATACTGACGATGTTGTTTTAGTAGGCGGCTGGAAGGCGACGCAGACTCGGAACTGCTGGTATGGGTACAATTGCATGACCCAGGTACATAAAGCCAGCCACGCCAAGGAAAAAAATGTGCGGCGCCTGTTTTTTCATATGGCTCTTTGCGTTTCTTGCTGACTTCTTTGTGCGACGGCATCTCTGCACACCGATTCGGTGAGGTTCACGTACTTGAGATATAGACCCTTTCGGTCGCAAATCTTCAGTTCACGACTACAGTATCACTCATTTTCGAGTTTTCACCCTTTTAAGTGACACTGATCTGTATCAATAACCCATGCTGTCCCGTCTCGCACGACATCCACCACGACGAGGTAAGCACTCGTTCTCCCAACGATGTTCTGGACCGCAACTTTCAGTGCGCTCCCTACCTCCACGCCCTTTCGCTGCGATCCGAGTCTTGTAACCCCTCTTCCAAACGCATCCCAAATCAATCGTTCGCCTAGTACGTAAAACATCGTTATTGGGCTATTGTCCGATGCACTACGGGTTCTGCGCTATTTCAGTGATGAAGATACGAAGGAGGCAGACGACGAGATGACCGCAGCAGAGCTTCAACCAAAGAATGCGACCGTGGTCGGAGGGTTGGAGGCCGTCTTCAGCTTGAAGTGAGTTCGAGCCTGATTTAATTCTGGCGAGCATTTCACACAAAAGCAGCACTCGATTTCTCCCAGGCACCAAAACTCTTTACCGGGGACACGTTAACTTGGTTCAACGGAATCGTGACGCTTGACGTGGAGCAATGGGAGCGCCTATCCGCTTCCTGAAGAATTCTTGACGGCTCCCTTGCAAAGGATCTGGATGACACGCGAGGATGTTCAGCCTCCGAACGACAAGCCCGCATTACAGGGCATTCTTTTGGACAATTTTACCGATCGCTCGGCTCCTTGTACGATTTATCCATCTCCTCTGTCTACCTCTTCATTCCTGTATAGGCGACAAATGCGGAATTGTGAGCGTCTTGAAGCCGCGACGCGAGGGCGATAGGTGCTAGTCGGCCGTTCTGAGACATCTCTGGAACAGATTGTTCTCCCTAAACTGTGCCGACCTACATCTAAAATCCACGCGCTCCTCCTAGGGAACTTGCCCGGCAACTTCATCGAGATGGGGCCGTTGGAGGAAGCCAGACCCGAGCGCGATATCCCTGAGCTGATCTCGGACTTGTAGAGTATTTCAAAGACTGGGATGCGTCGGCGCTGGGTGCAACGCGTTTCACTAGGTTCGTATCGGCTCACTTGCATCCGTGGTTACTAGATCGAAACTGAAAGGTGATTGATCATGATACGCATCCAATACATGCAATTCTTCGTTTCTGATGGTACCTTGTATGCTAGATAGCTGGGGAGGCGCCGAAGGACTGTTGGGATGTTTTATATCTCAGGTGCCCGCGCTCCTCGAAGCTGAACAACCGCCCGGCAGGTACGGATACAAGTGTCGGATCCAGACCGAGGTTACGCTGAATGCCATGACGAATAGTATGAGCCTTTACTCTTCCTTAGCGTGCAGTTCAGTTTATTCATTTGAGCTTACCAGCATCTGCGTACCCCGACGAACCCGTGTGATTGATACCATGTCTTGTGGAATTACGACTCAAGTTACGACTGCCTGTCTCGAAACTCACAAATCTTCGTAAAGGCGCCGAATCTATCATGCCATGTGAGAATGAACCAAGATCCGCTCTCTACGTCGGGCCGTTCCCCACGATCACCTCCACAATCAGCTCTCTGTCGAATATCCTTGATAGGATATATTACACGCGCATCAACTCAACTCAATTCAAGAACCATGGTTGAAGGTGACGATTGGTCTGCGATATTAATTTAACTGAAAGCTACGAAGAAGATTTTAAAATTACTAAAACTACCTAGTCTCGGACCTCGCTGCGAAATCTCTAGAAATCCTGACCCGAGGATCGTGAGTTCGTCACTTGTGAATAGACACTACAAGAATTGCACCAGTGCCCTGTGGCTGATCATGAACCCTGGACTGGGAACCGTCTCGGTGAGAGTTGGTTAATTTTGCACGGCTCTCACAGCTAATTATTATCACTTTTTATATGCGCTGCCCTTGACTTCCGCTTGGCGTTCCTTTAGCCCCGAATGGAAAACACGCCCGCAGCGCTCGCTCTGTCAGTGCAGTTGCATTGGAGCAATACGATATCTTTCGATCGCACGAAGTCACCCACATATTTTCTAGAGCCTTTTCTCTTTTGTTCTAACAAAGAAATCAGGTAATCTTCGAGATTTTTATCATGGTACGGGAACGTCAAGTGCTGATCACAGTTGTTCGACGTGTAGATTGGTCTCCAGGACCAAGAACGAAATGGGGCGTCTTTAAAGCAGGATTCGGCGACGCTCTTCAAGACATTCTTGCTACCCAAATGCTTCCCTTCATGCGCCTGTTTTTCATCGCAGCAGTCGTGTTGAACGCGTACGGTGCCGTTGGCGGCGAGAATCCTCCTGCAGTGCGCCTGGCGCCCCTCAAGCCTCGAACTCGCAGCAATTTTTGCCCGCAACGAGGAGTGACCGTGATTGAGGGACTCCTTGTCGCTCGCGCCTGTCCCGCAGGCCGGAGTATGTGTCGTGTTCTAACGTATTTTTGGCATCTAGTGTTGATCTAGTTCACGCAGCCTGCGACCCTGGGGAGTGGTGTTACGCTACAGGTTCATAACGTGTTTATTTCGTACATACCGGGCTCAAATCGTCCCCTCCTCAAGGTTGCTGCAAGCTCTCCGAGCAGGGCTGCGACAATTTGGGCTGCGCTCCGATTGGATCTAATTGTTGCGGAGGTCTGCCCAATGCTCCGTGCGATGAGTTGTGTCATTGACGATTTTGCAGACGGATCCTATTGTCCTATCAGGTATGTAGCATGGTCCCTATTTATTCTCATTGTGAACCCCGAGGCCAGTGATTACTGTGATGTAGCCGGCTGTTGTCCCATCGGAAAGGTCATTCATTATTCACTTGCACTGTCTTGCAGCCAAATTCCCTTTAACGACCGAGAATAGGTTTGTACTGGAGGCGGCGGAGTTATAACCATTCCGCCAACGACCAAGGCTACTATTACCACCCCGGAGGTGACAATTACTACACCAAAAACGACAGAACACGAGATCCCCACCACAAGTAAGACCATTTCACCTCTTTCGCCTCGTGCTAGTAGCCTGACCGATTTATACTCAAGGCAAAATTCTTGGGTCCACGACCGCCGCACACAACCACTCCTGCAAACCGCTCCCACCTCGGTTCCCACTCCCTCCTCAGGCTCGAAGAACGTGGTCATAGACGTTGCCACCAACTCTGACATCAATTGGGACGGTGATTGGGTTGTCGTCACATCCTCATGCACCTCCAGTATCAAGGCGAAATCGTGTTCTGGATCCAATGCTTTCGGTTCGGGAAATATGATGTACTCTTTCACAGGCGAGCACCATTTTTGGTTTCAGGTCTTATCCGTTGACATACTAACTAACATTATCAACAGGAACCTCCATCTATCTGAGTGTCGTCTCGAACAACGCGCAATACGTGGTGTTTTTAGATGGGGAAGAAACGACCTACGGGGATCCACACTCTTCGAGTTCGAGTTCGACGCCAGGCAATTGCACATTCGGCTGGAGCAGAACGAATCTGTCGACAACCCCCCATCTATTCTCAATCATGATATTAGGTGCTTCCATTTCAGACGCGAAGCGCGATTTGGATCGCCCTGGAGTGTTGAAGTACAAAATTTAGTGTCAGTGCCAATTTTGAATGGGTTTTGGCTCCGTCCTGAACTTTATCTACTCTAGTGTCACGCAGCACGATTCATCTGTCGGTAGCGGTGGAGGTAGCGGCGGAAGTGGCGGCGGAAGTAACGGAGGAAGTAACAGCGTTGGAGGAGCCACCAACACTGCTTCCACAAACTTGGCTCCAAGGGCTTGGTTCGCATTCTCGATCCTGGTTGCTATTTTATTCTATTAGTACAAACAAGTTTTCTTGTCCTTGTAGCTATTATACCCACCCTCCTTCATTCCTTCATTGTTATTGCTACCTACTAGAATTCACTGCGTTCCCACCCCTGTAGACGCACGTGTGTCGACCTTATCTGATATGTATCGACATGGGCCGATCTTCGGCTGCTACCTCCGTCTACGTTATGATCTACGCCACCCTTCGGCGACCTTATCCGAAATCTCGATTGGCGAAGAAACAGCGCGTGGCAGAACGAGATTTCCCGATGGAGCGTATCAATTCGGACATTGTTGATGGGAAGCCAACACAATCCCAACCAACGAAATCAGCCGAGCTCAGAATCTGGTGCTCCCAAGCAGCTCAAGAGCAGACTGAGCGGCTCGGAAGGAGACTCAGCTCTATAGGGGGAGCGCACCGAGAGCCGAGACGTTGGGGCACAGTATCTCGGGGATGAGGACACTGAGTTTCATCTGCTGGATACACTGCTCCAACACTGCTCCGTACGCTTCGGGTGGCGGTCCACTTTTGAAATGAGATAGAGTCTGATCGGAGTTCTCAGAAATCAAACAATAAGGTCAGTCAGAGTAAATTTTAATGTGGCGTTTCTGGAGCAGTTTCTGGAGTCGTTTTCTCGAATTATGAAAATGAATTAAAGTGTGGGAAAAACGATAAACGCTTTCTGAGGCGTTTCTACACCAAAATAAATCCGAAGTCGTTTCTCCCCATGTTTATGATGCCAACAATTTTGAGAAACGACTCCAGAAACGGCTTCAGAAATGACCCTAGAAACGACCCCGGAAACGTCGACACGAGTTATTCTGACTGACCCTAATTCGTCGAGAACACTAATCCAGTCGAGCTTGAGTCGGGCTGTTTTAGTCCTTTTGGAAAGGTGAGTTGTTCAAGGCATGAGTATAATATACAGCGCAGACATGATATCGCACACGGAGAAAATTCCAAGCAATACCGCGGTTTGCAACACCGAGAAGCGGCCTCTCAATCGGTTTTCCTCTTGTTGAGGAATCCCGAAAGATCGCCGACAGGGAGGTCGAACGGCATATCCACCGCAGCAAAAACCAGAACGACTGCGAGGTACCATCCGCCGACGATGTTTGCCTTCATTGACGTGTGAGACTCGCAACGGTTAAATGAACCTGAACGTACGAATCCGAAAGCACCCGCGGTTTTGACTAGGGAGCGATAACGATCAGCGAGTTTCGTGAATACGTGCGCGAGGAGCGAAACGCACGGAAAGTCAAGGACATGTTCGCGTTTCCGAGCCCAGATTGGCGGTAAGCCGCCGCCACTTCGTTCTCCGTGAGCAAAGCCTCTGTTTCAGCACTGGGAGACTCACAGAAGGCGAAGGTAAGTACGAGGGTGAGGAATACATACTGCGAGATGCTGTCAGTTTGCAATTCGAACGGCATGGGGAGATGTACCATGAATACAACGTTTGTTCGCACAGCAGCGATAAGATACAGGGCGCATAAAATCGCCCAAAAGGTGAAGTAGAATTGGACTCCGTGGTTGAACGCAGGAGAGTCCGTTCCGTCGGGAAATGCTGAAGCGATTCCCTTCGATGGGTCGAAAAGAACGCCGAGGCTCAACCTGAGAACTGATGCATACGAGAACGAGATAAGTATTGGTGGACTCGGACAGACCAGAATCCACCAAAAGTCGAGAATACAACTATTATGTGTGAGAGAAATACAGCGGCTGCATAGAATAACAGAACGCACCGAACGGGAACGTGTTTCCCAGGGCCTGAGCACGGGTGTCAGTCAGATGATAAAAAACGAAACCGACCAACCCATTCGAAGACTCCACCGATGGTCATCCCCAGCCCCCCAATGAAATAGAAGTCGCCAATGATGCCCGTGAGAGAAGTTGGAGCCGTGCCGTCCCAGCTCATGAGAATGCAGACTGTTGGAGTTAGGGCGAGGAGGTAAGATATGATTGCAAAGGCGGTGGGGTTCCCGAACTGCTTGGGATTGGACAAATCGCCCCTGCGCGGACCCCCACCAGGCTGGAAGAAGAGCCGTTCGTATTGCGCGGGGGTGAGCTGGATAGGGTTTTTGCGGGAGGGGTTGGTGGGAGGTGTGTTCTTCCATGTGTACAGACCCTTTTTCGTTGTCGTGAGGGACACCATTGTGAGTATTGGTGGGGGCCATTTAGAACAAAGTTTGGGAGGAAGAATATTTCCCTACTCCTTTGCTTTAAATACATAACTGGCAAAAGCCGGAACGCACCTTCGACTTCTTTTGCACCACGGGATGTCAGGGAAGTAAAATTTGAAACGGAACACGGAACTAGAAAGCGCCGCCCGCGGCGGCACAGCCCTTGCCCTGACGGATGTACAGATGTTCACAAATCATTCATATTCTCTCCGTATGCTCGCGATATCAGTACATTCAGTATCATCATTTCCACACATTCATTGAGTAGCTTCGCAATATTTTCGTGTATGCATTGCGGTGATTCAGCAACATTTCCTAGGATGTAGTTCAGTTGAGGACATAGTTCAACGAAATCAAAACAGCTTCTGTGGGGTGCTGGTCGAGCCTGTAATCAACGAGGTACGAGTAAGAAAGATAGGGTCTGTCACGAGAGACTAGGTTCACCAGCTATAAAGACCGAACCATACGTCCTCCACGGTTGTAGTTGGTGCTAACAATGCCTGACCTTGATAAAATTACCACGAAAATTCAAGCGCAGGCGTGGATGCAGGTGCAATGCGCTTACTGTGATGGAAGCCGAGGGTATCGTTGCCGGGGTTATAGCTTTTAAATGGGTTAAATTATGTAAGTAAATCCTCAAAGTTCTTAAGAGCTACGTACGCGAACCGCAAGTCAAACATAATGCCTAGGTTGAGCATGTCGAAGAGGGACTTGTCCTGGCATTGGAAGATGGCTGCCGGGGGGAACATCGCTAGAGACTCTGAGAAATTGACTATGAAGGTCGAAACCGACGACGTACGTCCCAGTGTACCGAAACAACGAGTCTTGTACAACGAGTCTTGTGTTGACGAGTCTTGTGTTGCCTGTGTGTAGTTCCCTACGGGGATCCGATGATTAAGACGTCTGAGACAAGAGTGGGACAACGGCCTCACACGTCGCAGAGTCGTGGGTTCCCGGAAGGGTCATATGGACCAGTTTAGTTGTGTCAGGATAGTTGCGCATCCAGTCGCACGTCTTGCTGCTCTGCGAGCAGCCGCTGTCATGACCTGTCCCATTCTCATTCTCAGCACGATACACGACGCAACTAGGAATGTGGACCAAGGATCGGTGCGCCACGAGCAAGGATATCAGTGAGGGCAGCGTTTGCAAGCAACTGCTGGGTAGATGCCGCAGTTACCACTGGGAAGGTGAAAGCCAGGAGAGAAAACAAGAGAGAAAGCATTTGCCAGCGCAGAAAAGAAGGTAACAGCTGACTTGAAGCTGAGGCAGCAAACCCGTAGAAGCCAAGCAAAGGAGGAAAAAGAGCAAGAACATCGGTCTGCGACTCGGACTGCGAGAGAGTCCAGAGACTTCAGAAGAGAAGCGCCCAAGATGAAGCGGAAGACTCAGAGTAAGTAGGTGTTGTGGCTCGCACGTGCACGCTCAGTGTCGTGTCATTGCGAATCATTATGACGCGGGACGACATGCGGCAAAAATGCTCTGTAGCTTTGCGTCAGTAATGACGGGGCAAAAAATTTATGGGGTTAGATAACGGAAGAGATAACGTAGATCGGAAGAAAACGGGTTCACGATTAGTGGGACCATTTTGAGGGTGGAGAGCCCTTGACAGGCAAGGGAATAAAATTCTTCCAGTGGAACGAGGCCGGCGTGCCTCAGTGACCGAATTGACTGCGAATATCCGGATGTTGCAACGGCACATTCATTGGCGTGGCTATGGTGATTGTGGGATAAAAATTACCCCAAAAGGCTCAACCGTTTATGGTTGAGCGGTCACTCAACTGAGCTCAACCGGAAACGGAAAGATTCACACGACCCCTATCCATATATCTCTCGTCATTTTGGGTCGTTCTCTACCAATATCATGCCTGTTCCCTCGATTTCAACTGCCACATTTTGAGATCAAAAAATGGAACTGCCTGCTCAACCACAATAATATTCTGCTGTCTGGGCAGGCCACAAGGTATAAAATAAGGCATTCATTGTCCATTGGCATTAGACCGAACAGTACGCCACCATCTGACCAAGAGAAATCAATAAAGAATGCCTTTGACCACTTTCTTCCATGTCTTGAATCTCTATATACTTTTCTGGTTGAACAGATCTCCACCACACCGAGGTATTGTATTGTGAAGATCCACAGTATGCTATCAAGAGACCAGTTATTTTGAAAGTGTATCATCCCTTGCTGTGTTTACCTCACGATCCCAACCACAGACCACACCTATGGTATTGAATATCAGATTTCTGGGTAAACAGAGGTGATTTGTGTAAAAGAAAAAAAGTGCACATTTTATTTGGCCAGTCGAAGCTGCCAGCAGACAAAGTGCAAGCAGGGGATTGTGAACAAAGAAAGTGACCAATTCTCTGAGTACCCTCCTTGTTCGCAATGTTCACCTCTCGGCAATTCTGCCTATGTAACACCCATCAGAGCAGATAGAAAGAAAACGAAATACTGATGATTGGTAGATGGATATGGTGGTTCCAGCCAGTAATAACGGGTCACTGGCAAGCTCCTCCTTGCGTCTTTGAGCTGTTTTCGTTGGTATCGACCTCCGAGTCCAGAACACATTGTTCAATATTAACTCTGCAAAATCTCTTGCGTCTTTGAGCTGTTTTCGTTGGTATCAGCCTCCGAGTCCAGAACACATTGTTCAATATTAACCCTGCAAAATTTGTCATGTAGCTGAAACTCAAGCTGTCTCAAAATTATGTTGCATTACAAGCTTTGCCGTCACGCACCATTTTTAAACCGATATTTATGCTGAAGCCCCTATCGAAGCCTTCCGGTTGCCGGGCCGGAGCTGAGCTGCTACTCCGGCTTTTCCCGGACGTAACAACGGCACGTAAAAAATGGAATCTTCCCTTTTTCCTTCCTTGTCCTTCCTTTTTTGGCGCATTTTTTCTAATTGTTTTAGGACCACAAACACCATAACCAAGCCCATTCATTTGCCAGCGAATTAGACGCAAGTTCGATCAAGAGACGAGGCGCGGGCAAGTCCGAGTCGGACCAGAAGTCCGATTCCCACGGATCATTGTCCACAACAGGCCGAGTTGTCGAACCATGCCATCGGCAGTTTCTCAGAGAATGATCAAAGGGTTGAACGTTCAAGCTCGGCGGATTTCGGAAAGTATTTTCAGCAGATGATTACCGCACAACTATTGCAATCAACGCGGAACAACGCTGTGTGAAGCCTCATCAAGCCACCGCCGCCGTACCAGTCATCTGGAACTTCGTACGCGGTGGATCGTGAATCGCTTTATGCAGAACGGTGAATGGGTTGGGGGACCCTACTCATGTTCACTTCATACGTGGAAGTATTACTTCACTAGCCCTCGGCGCCGGTTCCTGTTAGAAAAGTCCTGTGTCATGCCGTTGGATTTATGAACCGGACCTTCTTATCTTAGAGTCATTTGCGGTACCGACTCCCACCATTTTGAGGCAAGGCTTCCCCACTAGCCTCCTTAAAAGCGACAAATGTGCAATCAAAAAAGGCAAAAAAGCTGTTGAACAAGCGGTGCATTTACAGCAGTTGTGCAAAATGAGTACAAGCTCTGGTATCGTTCCCAGGAACCTTTTGTATGGTCCCCGCCCTCCCTCGCAATCCATTACCATGAGCTGTACCTGCAATTAAGTCCCACAGGCACTTCCCCACCACGAGTTCCTTTTGGGAGGACTCTTAGTTTTGCCGAATTCATAACTACAGAACGGACACTTATATAGGGAATAGTTTACATGGTGCAAGATGGGTCCCCAACGTACTGTACTCAGTGAGGGGGAATTAAATTGACTCCCAAAAAAAAACCAAAAAAAAATCCTACAGGCTTGTCTCTCAAAGCAGGGGTTGATTCCAAACCCGCTTGATTGGCCACCTCCGTGTGAAGGCATAGATTCATTTGTCCCCGCCAAGGTGTTCCGGCTATGCCGTTTGCCAATTTAATGCTCATTTTTTTCACTTGATTCTGGAGTTTGTTCTCGCCGAATGGGAGTTGGTGGGGCGATGGTTGGATGCCAGTTTGGAGTGAGGTCTACGCTAGTATGATACAGTTGTATTTAGTCGGCTATCGCAATTCATTTGGACGAAAAACAAAGAAGCGGGATCCGCGCTGGACGTTGCCGAGACTTTCACATGGTTCACGTTTCGTTCAACTGTTGAACGGTAAATGATCCATGCTGGAGTCATTTTGACTACTATCTAGGGAGCTTGAGCTCAAGAAATGGTGGTGAGTACGAGGGGTGTATAATCACTTGCCGGTACTCTGGTTGTGGAGCGCTCAGCGCTCAGGAAGGTAAAGGCGACAGACAACGAGGTGCCGAACACAACACGAGTTAAGCCGAACCTTTCGTCCAGTACTTAACGTCAAATTCGTCGTCAATTTTCGAGAGCAAGGAAAACAGGATTGAGGTTCGGCGGAGCTCGGTGAAATATTTTAAGAAGATGATTATCCGCTACTTACAATCAGCGCGGAACTCGCGCGGAACATACGGAGCGAACCTAGGTGAAGCCTCATCAAGCCACCGCCGCGCACCAGTCTGGAACTTCGGACCGAGTGAGCCGTGGGTCTGTTTCTTCTGAGCAGCAAAGGGCTTTGGACAACACTTTTGGCGTTCGCTTCATAGTTGGAATCATTCAACTCGTCCGAACTGCTTTACTAGTACTATTCTTTCTCATGCCGTTGGATTCATGAACCGGATCTTCTTATCTTCGAGTCATTTACGGTACCGCCTTGGACCTTTTTGAGACAAAACTTCCATTGTTCCGCCACCGGACTCATCAAAAAGAGCAAATTTGCAATCGACAACGGGAACGGAACAAAAGGTGTTAAACAAGCTGTATATTCAGCACCCGTACAAAGAGGACACGCCTTAATACCGCTCTTAGGGGCCCGTACATGGCTCATCCTTATCTCCTCTTCCCTCCCCCCCACAGAATCCACACTTCGTTGCCATGAGCTGTAACTGTCATATCCAGGGTGACCACAAGTGAGCTTCTCTCAGACTTTCCTTCCAAAGCGAGGCGTAACTCAGATGCAGATACGCTGGCGCATTTTTTGCTCGCGCCCGGGATCTCGTCATTGTTGGAGGGACATTCATCAGCGTCACCAATATTATCCGCGCGCCTATCCCGTATGGTATATGCCGTCTCGCACATCGTCATATGCGCGTTCTCATGTGTTCATACCGATAGCATCAACAGCCCCAAACGACCGACAGCATATCGACAACGACGAATTCGCCGCCGCTAATCCAACGCCCGAATCGGCCAAGTGCGTGCTTCGCGACTTGTGCTCTCGAGCTTCGAAGGGAGGACATTGAATTCGAACTCTCCAGATATGCCGGCGCATTTTTCCCATATGCACAGGATCTAGTTCTCGCCGGGGGGGTTTTCGTCAGCGTCACGAACATTGTTGACGACACCAGCGCGTCTGGTACATTTCTCTGACTTGCCTCTCAATAATTCCACCAGGGGTACTCACGCATTTACAGGCGGCTCACCCCCATGCACGCCGCCGAATTTGCATATCAATGACGAATTCACCTCGGACCCAAGGCCCCAATTGGCCAAGTGAGGAGGCCCTCATACGCTTCTATATGTAACTGAAATCAATTTCGAACATAGACACGCCGGCGCATTCTTCCCGAGCGCTCAAGGTCTGATCATCGGCGCAGGAACCTTCATCAGCATTACGAATATCACTCAGGACCTCACAACTGTATTCACGCGGGCTTCCGGTGAGTTTCGCTGCACCGTTGTATTATGTTGCATCTCAACTTCGGATGAGCGGAATTCCGCCCTGAACTACTGGGAGATCAACAGTTGTACGGAGCTTTTATTTGCTTGCGGTATGAACACAAAATAGAGGAGAGTAAAGAGGTGCGCGCGACACCGCGAACTGTACATTATTCCCTTGACTCAAGGAATGATCCCGTTAACGTTAGACTCCACAAGCCGGGGAAATCGAGGTGAGGAACTTGGGATTGTACCCGCCATGGTTGATCCATCCTATCAGGTCGAAGGCAAATCCCGGACAACACACTCCACAAGTCGTCTTTGGTTAACATCCTCCAATCCGCACCTGAATGTCGATTTTCCATCGGATCCCCCTGACACTGGCAATACCCCAAAGGCCATGGAACGCGTACCAAATCCACACTTGGCGACCGCACGGCCCAACCTCCGGGGCACTCTATCGGGCTTTCTCTCCCAAGGCTCGACTGCGATTTCCGAACCTTTGTCGCCTATTCCATCCATGGCCAGACACGGAGCCAAAGAGGTCAAGACGGCGGAAGTTTTGTGGGGTGAATTCACCCGAATCAATCTGAGGGCCACCGACGAGGGACGATGGTGGATCGGCGGTGTACGACGCCAGCGCTTCGGAGCTGAAGGTTCGGTTTGGTGGGTGACCAAGTTGCGAGCCGTCCGGACTTTTCGCTGTTTTTTGCTACTGTGGCCCCGCTGGCGCAAGCATGTCAAGACTGAGTATACTTCAAACTGAATGATCCAGATAATCCTGTATGGGTTGAGGGATGCAGAAGTCTCGCTGGTAGAATCGGGATTCCGTGTGAAGTCATAGATTCGTGTATTATCCCAAGGTGTTCCTGTCGTGGGGGGCCACAATGTTTACCGATCTGATGTTGAACCTCTTTACTCTTGCTCTGGGGTATCACATCGAGTGTCGCCGGTGAATATGATCACTTGAAGGTGTCCGCACGAAACGGATGACGGTTTGGACTGGGAATTTGTGAGTCTACTATCGAATTAAGATGCAGACTCAACGCAGTAATTTTCCCAGCTGCGGAATTTCTCTCCGTCTGCTTCCATCACATTTTTTGTAGTACAATTGCTTCAGCAATAAGTACGATGTCCGCGCCGGACGTTGCCGGACCTTTCGCACGGTTCATTTTTGGTTCGAACCTACTCGGGCATCATGATCCATGTTTAAATCAAGTCTTGGGGCTCTACTAGCGACCTTGGACGGAGAGAACACTCCGTTACGAGCCGAGTAAAGTCCTCACGGATCGTTCTACTCCATTCGCAGTTCAATCAAACACGTTACATAGATTCAGAAAACTGTTTGTTACAAAAGATACACAATCAATAACGCGCTCGGTTGTCGAGTGTCATAACCTTGATCCTTTTTGAGTCTACGGAACCGCTGACTCGACAATTGACAGTGCATACCTCTTTAGCAAATCGGGAGCCTCTTATCCAGTGAACCGTGCTGGTCAGGCTCTTCGCCCCGCGGGCCGCGATTAACACATGGAACGCAACACTTGAAATTATTGCCACCCGGGCATAGTCCTGCGGACACGAAGATCGGCAACAATCGTACAATCATAAGGCGCGATAAATCCACCTGGGATGGAAAAATGGTTTCCAGTGCAGGTGTTGGTGAACCGACAGGTCCCCCCGCCCGAAGTGGCGGGGGCACAAGGAGCCTTGGTGCAGCACTTGATGTCGTTGGGGTCGTTGGGGCACAAGCCGTTATTGATGACTCCACCGGCCGCCTTGCACTTGCTGGTGGAGATGCACACCCCGACGCCGGTGTCGAGGCCGCCGCCCGAGCAGGCACCATTGACGGCAGCTCGAGTTGATGCCACGGACACGAGGAGAACGAAGACAGACGCGAATTTCATGGCAGGGTGCGAAAGCAAAGTGAAGATTTCGTTTGATTTAGTTGGGTTGTAAGGGCTTAAATAGCGCGGTGGAGGCTGTTAAGAATCAATTTCATGTTTTCATTTTTAAATCAGGCCATTGCCCACCTGTGATTTTTATCATTCATCTATCCGTTTGAGCGCCATTTACTGTATGAGGTTCTTGGCGAACAGGGAATTAAACTGGCTTGAGCTCTACGTGCTATGTGCTTGTGGTCATCCACCATGTGGTGAACTATATGTGATTCCGGCAAGGAGAGCGTGCCGTCGGGAATGAGGTAGGGTCGCCCCTCTGTTGTCAGACAGCTCCGGCGATGAATCGAAGGGTCCATTATTGAGATTCACCCCTGATGCCCAGCCATAGATGGGTTTGATACCATGGCTGCGACCATGGATCCAAGGGAGTCTTCACGACAAATGTGACTTCAAAGTTCGTTTCCTGTGTTCCCGTGTTTGGCGACGGCGAGGTTGGACCTTTTTCAAGTCGGAACTGTAATTAGTGCGGAAATATAATATGGAGTAGGAGGACACGAGCAGGGTGAATGACCTGAAGGACTGCTCAAGTGCAGACTTCATTGGTGCATCGAGAGAGGCCTTATGTCTGAGTGGACAGAGGGAATGTTAGACGAATGAGATTTGGAGTAGCACCACACTTACCAGTACGAGTGACACCGCGGCCGTCGGAATAGGCCCCAATTTCGCAAAGGATAGCGCCACCCGATTGAAATATGAATTTCCACTCGGTAGGAATCTCCCAACAAGTAAACTGTCGATCATGGGGTTGAGTTGTTGTCGGCAGAGCGTCTACCTTTAAAGTTAAATTTACAAACCTGGACGCAGAGGGAGAAGACCAAACCCAAGCCAAACTGGCCCAGACCAAACTGAATCCGTCCATCGAGTCGGATTTTGAGGACCGCTTTGTCAGCTCATAAAGTCCCTACTCGTCCACAGTCTTGGGATTATCCCGTAGTGTTTGTGTTCAATTTGGTGAAAGTTCGGAGGTCGCGGGGTCCTTGGAAATCTGCCATCCAATATGCTGCCGTCCGATTTGATGAGCCTTCCTCTTCATCGCGAGATTCATGTCATTTGCCGCTCTCTCTCTCGAAGAATCCTGCAAGGTATTGTAATGTAATTGAGCAATTGCCCTTCTACTAGTGACGATAAATATGTCGTAGATAAAATAAAAATCAAGACGTCCCTTAAACTAAATACGGCGACCGAAAGGGTCTATATCTCAAGTACGTGAACCTCACCGAATCGGTGTGCAGAGATGCTGTCGCACAAAGTCAGCAAGAAACGCAAGGAGCCATATGAAAAAACGGGCGCCGCACATTTTTTTCCTTGGCGTGGCTGGCTTTATGTGCCTGGGTCTTGCAATTGTATCCATACCAGCAGTTCTGCGTCGCCTTCCAGCCGCCTATGAAGGAACACAATCTTATCAATCCACGGGAATCCATTTTTAACGAATAACTCGTACCTGCGACCTTGCGCTCGTGAAGCCAGAGGTGCAGATGTGCAGTAATAAGCTTGTCGAGGCACGCAGAACACAGGTTCTCGTCCTTCCTCCACGCGGTGAACTGCGGCGTCAGCATGTCGTAGATCTCCGCGACAACCACGTCCGTGGTGCCAGCCGGCGACATCAACTGCTCGACGAGTGCCTCGGCCTCGACCTCGTTCTCATTGAGCTTGCCCGGAAGGAGGGCACAGAGGTCGACGCTGATGCGGTTTTCCCAGTCTGTACATTGAGATGAGCTTGAGGGGTGCGCGGGTTGGGAAAGAAATGAAACAAACGCACTGGCTTCGCTCCACAGTTCGGTGCCGACGCTACCGCACTGTGCGCCTGCATGAACTCAGCGTGAGCCAGAAGGAAGCCACGGCAGACCTACAAGTATCGGTCTGCGGTTGTACGCCCCCATCTAGGATCGCGTCCAGCGCAGACGCCGGCGGCATCTCCTCCCGCTCCTCCCAAATCTTCTCCAGCGGCTTGGAGAAGAACCCGTCGAACAACTCGTTCTCCTCACCGCTGGTCATCACCTCCGGCTCCAGTGTCTCCTCAAACACGTCTTCGCTCTTCTTCTCGTACGCCTCGAGGATCACCGCCGGGCCTGTCGCGAGGCAAATGTCCTGCAGTCCTGGAACCAAGTGAGCCCTCTCAAAAAAGAATACCACCAAAGGAAAAGGACACACGCTCAAAGCTCTCGGAATCAAGAACGGACGAGATCATGCCATGCAGAAATTCGACGACAGCACGGATTTCGAGCAGGTCCGAAGTGGGGTACTCGTCGAGCATCGCATGGCGCTTTTTCGCGATTTTTTCGAGGACGCCGGGTTCGTTGAACTCCATCGCGTCGATATCGTCGAGATTGAGCGGGAGGTAGAAGAGCTCGCAATACAGCATGACGCGATACATCGCGCACGCAAAGCGGTGCGATTCAAGTTCAGTAAGTTTGCTTGTCTTTGAGCTGCGGTCTTTATACCTATGATTCATCTTGTGAATAAAGTGAGATTGTGAGAAGGGAACACGCACCGAATGCTGAATATTCGTTCCAGCTTTGCGACAGTCTCGGCGTTTGTCTCAAGCGAGATCCTTGAGCGATTGAGCAGCAGGGTCGCGTGCTCCAGCAAAGACAATTGTGTTAGGGCGCGCCGCGATGGTGGCGGCGAGGGCATAACCAATGCCACGGTTGGCTCCGGAAACTTCAATAAATATCGCGGTCAGGCGCGTCTTAATGGTGAATGTAAAGATTAAGACGTACCGAGATAAACTATTTTGCCAGACATTTGGGAGTTGCGAAAGTTGGTGCGAAGGAAGGATGTTGTGACATTATTGTCCGACATTTGACGCCTTTTATATGTTTCTGGCAGTCCAATCGATCGTTTCTAATCAGAAAGTGAACCACCACACCCGGCCACGCTCGCTCAGCGCCACTAAGCGGATGACAATTCCAATGATTAGTCAAGTTGAATAAGCCGTATATTGCACCGTGCTAGCAGGTTCGAGCGTACAATAATAGCAATAATGCCCACCAGAGACGAGTTTAGCGGACGGCCCGCACCAGCAACCGGGGTAGAAAACTCGGAACACCGAATATGCAGCATCCGCCCCCATAAACGCCGAGATTGAACCTGATTGGCGTCCGACGGTAGCGTGCTCAAATTCCAACAGCACGGGCGCGACACAAGTACATGGACGTGGTAAACGGATGGTCCATTTGATGTTTCGGGTTGAAGAAGAGGATAGGGAGTATGCTGTTCACTTTGTAAAATAAATAAATCCGCAAAAGATTTTGAGTTTGGGCCAACAACTTTGAGAAAGAGCACACTCACGACCAAGTTTCTTTTGCGACATCGCAACTTTATCTGCGCATATCGCGATTTTTATAATGCACCATCCCAAAAATTATCTTCCACACGCAAATTTGATCGACACAATCACAATTTATTTGACTAACATCACAACTTTTATATGGCATCGCAACTTTGAAATGATATCCATCGCGAGTTTATTAGACCCCTCGGACGTCGTCAGGGGCAATGACAAGACCTGTCCGCCCGTCATTCGATGCCGTAAACGACGTATGGCGGACGTGGCGGCGTCGCGATCATTGTTGTTCGGGAGAGGCGGACTTCGGAACATCGTGCCGGTGCGCCGAGTGGCTCTGTTTGGTTTGATCCGCTTTCTCGGCATTCACTTGCACGACCGTTGAAAGCCAGAAACGGCTCCTCTCTTCCTTCCCTGCCATTTGTTGGAGATTGACAATCCAGCACAAGCCCGAGAGATGGCCGAGGTGCTGACTAAAAGCTGACTGATATGGAACTGGAGGGAACGCGCCGAAACATACGGGAAGAATAGTATTTTAGTATAAATACAGTACCTACAGTAGAGCTCCTCATGAGCTTGTAACCAAAGGCCTAACAGCCAGGAGTGATATCTCAATTGGTTCACGAGATAAAACCAACACAAGCTCATATTTATCACTCACAGCCACACTCGTCCTCCACATCACATCACACGCCACAGAGAGAAGGCCAGGGAGGGAGACGAAGAGGTGAAGAGATATAGACGAAGAAGAGACCGTTAAGTACGGGGCACACCTCTGACCGACTGGGGGCAAGTACAGGCCAGTACCGCTGAACGAGTCAAAACAGGCTATGACCGAGATATTAATTTATGCTCGAGAGTCTGTGGAGCGCCCGAAGCACTGTCTGACGTGTTAATGCCACGGAAGCAGTCTAGGACCCCAAGAAGAGAAGAGCGGAGCAGAATTCGCACGATGAAGAAGACTTTGATGGGATCACGGTTGAAGCCGTAGTTGCCGAAGAAGCCGACTTGGAGAACTTGATGGTTCTCGAGGATCATGACGGATCCATACGAATTGAAGGATTCAGGGAGAGATAATAATCTCTTGTTGTGCAGGATTGAGGGAGAGTGTTGGAGATTGACAATCCAGCACAAGCCCGAGAGATGGCCGAGGTGCTGACTAAAAGCTGACTGATATGGAACTGGAGGGAACGCGCCGAAACATACGGGAAGAATAGTATTTTAGTATAAATACAGTACCTACAGTAGAGCTCCTCATGAGCTTGTAACCAAAGGCCTAACAGCCAGGAGTGATATCTCAATTGGTTCACGAGATAAAACCAACACCATTTCCACAGGGAATATGCTTGCTAGCACTGATAATTGAAAGGTTATCTTTTTCCCCTGTGCTTCAGTGATGGCCTGTTGGTGGTCCTGTGCGCACCTCAGCCCTTCTTTTCACTTCAACTTCTAAATCTGAAGCGGACTCGGCTGCAACTAAGGTAAGTGCTGGGACACATAATTCCCAGGTTTTTCTTTGAATGATTCAATAAATCCAGCTCGTGCTTACCAGCACTTTGCAGATTCCGACTTTCATTCATTCGACTGGCAAACCATGAACATACTGTATGGTCCTGTTGTCCTCATTGCTTTTCTTTCCCTTGAAACCAGATTGTACGGAGGTAGGGCTTCCACCCGTTGCCGTGACGGAAACAGCTGCTTTTTGCATCTGCGAACCTCTGACGGGATGGTACAGGCAACGGCAACAGGTTGGGGCTGTTTTACATCATACAGTGGTGCGTTTTGGCTTGAATATCAGGAAGATAATGGTTACCTGCCTATTCCCTGTGTTCTTTGTCCATTGCGCACGAAAAACCACCCCAACCTTATGGTGGTAATTCGGCAATCATCCCAAAGATTTGCCGAACACTGGTCTCTCACCACGGTTCGAGTGTACAATAATACTATTAATAGCAATAATGCCCACCAGAGACGAGTTTAGCGGACGGCCCGCACGCAAGCGAGGTGGAGAACTCGGAACACCGCTTGGTAAACGGGTTGGTGCATTTGATGTTTCGGGTTGAAGAAGAGGATACTGGGGGTGGGTGTGCTCTAACACTGGAACTTAATATTGAAATTAAAACCACGCCCGAACTTTTCGTACTTTACGTTGATTCGCTCGAAAGTATGCGTGTTCGAAGACGAATCCACTCCAACGTCGGCACCTCCAACACCTCGGTGATCGTCAAGGAACAGCTCGAACCCCACCAACAACAAATCTGTCTCGCTGCACGCGAACTCGTGCGCGCCATGGCGTCGACGCATCGCTTCTTGTGGGACCTTCCCTGCATTTCAGATGTGACTCGTACGATCCTGGGCTGAATTGCTCAATTCAACACACTATTTCAACTACGTAATCGTTATCACGATCGAAGATTACTTAACGCTCTCAGCCGCCAAGCTTGTGTCTAAGCGCCTTTGGTGGGAACTTAGCCACGCGATGACGGCACCTCGATCTCCCGCTCACCAGCATGGACTACCGCGCGCTCAAGAAGCCCCGAGCGGCGCTGGTGTGCTTCGTGGTCGCCTTTGTCGCCGTTGCCTTCCTCGGCCGGAGCGCCCTACTACCGGCTCTCGGCATCCCCGGGCTGGGACTATGAAATCACCCCGCGCCCGACAGGCCCGTCGCTGCTCTTCCCCGCGAGCCTCGACCCGCCGGCGGACGACCACTCGTGGCTCGCACACAACGCGCGGGCGACGGCGGCGCTCTTCCGGTGTCTCGAGCGCGCGAACTGCGCACCGAATCAGACGAAAGGTGCGTATCCACAGCTTCCCTCGAAAATCGCTCATTCGTGCTGCCTGCAGTCGTCATCCTGCAGGGCTGGCACTTCCGCGGCGTGCTGGACGGCTACCTCGGCGGCGAGGGCATCTGGGCCAACTCAACGGTGCGCCCCCCGTGGCACTCGCACATTCCGTGCTCACGCAATCCCAGGTCATCGCGCTCCGCCGCCTAGGCTACACCTACCTCTACACCGACCGCGGGCTCGACCCGATGGTGCGCCTCTACCGCGTCTTCGCGCCGCTCGTGGCGCGCCGTCGTCGTCGACGCCCCCGACGCGCACGCATGCTTCGCGACCCGTACTGCGCCTGCGCCGCGAGTGGGCCGTGGGGCATCCCGGTCTGGAAAATTCTGTCGTTTCAATTACTGGGACTACGTGCGTGCGCCGTCCGGAGGCGATTTCGTTTGGCTAATTCTAATTCATCCACGCCCAGGCGGACCACCCGCTGGGACGCAAGTGGACGCTGAGCCCGGAGCCGTATCTCCGTGCGTGCCTGCTTGCTGCCCCCCCACCGCCCGCCCACTGACGCAGCGCACGCCCCCGCAGCCGCCCCCGAGAACAACACTTACCTGGGCTACAGCGTGCAGCCCTCCTGCACGCAGCAGCCCTTCATCCCGCACGCCCAGCGCGCCCGGAAGCAGATATACGTCTACGCCAAGACGGCGGACTACTTCTCCCCGGCGAAGCGCGCGTTCCCGCCCCACGTCTTCGCGCGCCTCTCCGCCGCGCTCGGCGTCGACTTCGTCGTCGGCGTGCAGGAGGCGGGCGCGGCCGCGGTGCTGCCCGCGGGCGTCGCGAACCTCGGCGGGATGGGCCCCGCGCGGTTCTACGAGGCCGTGGCAAGCTCGTGGGTGCTCATGGGCATGGGCGCGCCGTCGACGTGCGTCGTTTCTCGCCTCCCCCTTCCCCTTTTTATCCTTGGGCGGCTGACGCCGAGTCTTTCGTTAGCTCGCCGACGCCGTACGACGCGCTCTGCCTCGGCGTGCCCTTCATCAACCCCATCCTCACGGTGCGTGCGCGTCCACCTGCCCACCTACTCACCTACTCACCCACGCTCTTACTACCCATTTGCGCAGGGGACCCCGCGCACCCCGCCGACCGCACAAAGTGGGTCGCGCAGCACGAGGCGCTCAAGCACCTCGGCCCGCCGCACGTGTACAACGTCTTCAAGGACGACGCGGACGGCCTCGAGGCCGCGGTGCGCGCCGCGCTCGCCGCGCCCCTGCTTGATCGGTGCGTCGTCGCCGTCCGGCGTCACAATCTCCCGACGTGCTGAGCTGCGCGTGTCAGGTACATCCTCCCGCGGATGGAGCTCGCCGCGGTGCAGGCGCGCGTGGGCGCCATCCTCGAGACGGACTGGCGCGGCGCCGCGGAGGCGGTGCTCGCCGCGCGCGTCAAGGCTGCTGCGGACAAGGGGGGCGCGTCGGGAGCGGAGACGGAGAGGGAGGACGAGGTGCGTTGGTTTGGTTTGGGTTATCCGTGCGTGCGCGGTGTTGACGACAGATTAATTGTGGCATAGATGCTTTTCTGGATAGGGCCATAGACTATTAGATAGATCTCTCGGTACATAATAATTTACTGTACCATTAATCACGATTGGGATGTACGCTGTAGAATACATGGTGCGGGGAGTGGGATCGATTGATTGCGTTGGCTGTCGGGCTGCGCGCAGGGATGAGTGGAGGAGCGCGCGCGTGCAGATACTGGCACGCGAATCAAAATTCCGCCAAACGCCAGAGGTCGGGTCCAACCAACCCCACCATTGCCAGTCTCGCAAGACGTGTCGGGAGATCACCTCCCAGGCGCAGGATGTCCTCGAGGGCTGGAGCGACGGGGGATCGGATCTCGATTCAGATCCACTGGCGCCGTGGATATTCGAATACTTATATGCGCGGCGAGCTGTGCCCCGCATGTTGGAATTTGGGCACGATCGGTTTACGGAGGAGCAAGAGGCGTTTGGGACCGCCAGATGACGGGCATATTTGAGCTGCCTGCTGGGGATGAGTTGATAGAGACGCGGCGGAAGGTGATGGAGTAGCCCAACGCTGGTAGAGTTCAAATGGGTCCAGTCAGTCTAAAAAAGCAGAGATCGAATGATTCTTGATGCGACTCTAATCCCAATCAATGGTTTCGTTCACCCGACAACGTCCAATTCCCTTTCGAAGTTGAATCGGTCTTAACTTGGTCCAAGCGCAAGGGTGGTCACATCACAATCACGAGATCGTGACAAATCGCGTTTTCTTCTCACCCTCTTCCCTTGACGCCGTTTACGTTGCTTCAGTCGGGATGTTTTTTCTATCTTCTCCATCTCCATCCGACCCGGATGGAAAGGGTGCCGAGACGCTCACAACTCCTATTGCCGCCAAAATAGAGCCTCTGGAACAGGACGAACTCGACGGCCACAATGCCACCCCAGATGCTCAGAACCAGGAGGGAGCTCCAGCTGCAGCGAACGGGCCGAATTCTCTTCCTGGTCCCGCCAGAACTACTCCCGGCCCTTCTATTGCCACCCCGTCGGCACCTCATCCAGATGCCGGCAACGCCACTGCATCTGCAGATTCTGGCGGACCCACAGTTGATGAAAGAAATGCAACCCCTGGCTCTGATCGCACGCTTCCCGACCCACTGGCGCTTCTCTCTCCGCGTCGCATCCAGAACTAGGCCACAGTGCGGGCGACGCGGGAACGTCCGCAGACTCTGAATCCCTTCCGGCGGAGCCCCCCCAATCATCCTTCAGCTCGGCCTTTCCTCAATTGTCGCCCCCACTAGCTCCCGTGCCAGAGCGATACATGGAGGAGATTCGGCAGTTATCGGATGGACGATGATGACGAGCTCGAGCTACCCGCCCTCGAGCGTATGATCTCCGAGACGCGTCCCGATTACGATTCGCAGAAAAAGACTCAGGAACCTGTAAGTAACGATTCGCGTTCATTGTTTACTGTATTAACATCGCGTGAAGGCGCCCCCCCGCTCCTCCGCAAATATACCAGTCAAATCTGAACCCGGTGTCTCGAACGTAAAACCCCAGAGCGACCGCAAACCAGCACGCCCCTCCGCTCCTTCCCGTGACCCGATTGTCATTGACCTGACCGACTCACCCCTCCACTCGCCCCAGCCTCAAAAACCGCCGCCTGCCACACAACCATCTCCGTCCCGGGTGCCCACGAAGCGGAAGCACACCCCCTCCTCGTCGGCGCTGCCATCGGATATCGGGTCCCCACCCGCAAAACGCTCAAAGATAGTTCCCCCTGCTGCTCCTGCGCACAAACACGCGGTCCACTGGGTGCTGGACGGGAACATCGTCCTCCAGATCCAGGACGTCAAGTTCAAGCTGCACAAAAGCCATCTCGTGAAACACAGCCCGTGGTTCGCCGGTCTCTTCGACGGCGCGAGCGTCACCGGAGGAGACTATGTCGCGCGGGGCGAGGACGGAAACATTCCGATGTACATCTTATCGCTGCCCGAACTCACGGCGAAAGACTTCGCGCGTCTCTTGGATGCGTTTGACAATGCTATGTAGGCTTTTCCTTTTCCCACGCTGGAAGCTTATGTTCGATGCT
Organism: Mycena olivaceomarginata; assembly: GCA_029378375.1. Lineage (NCBI taxonomy): Eukaryota > Fungi > Basidiomycota > Agaricomycetes > Agaricales > Mycenaceae > Mycena > Mycena olivaceomarginata. Next base: position 74,407 of record JARKIC010001565.1, read on the forward strand.
CACGATTCTCCTCGACTGCCGCAGAACCTACGTCCACCAAGACCCGTCCTTCCAACGCACCGCTAGCATCCTCCGCGCCGCGACCCTCCTCTCCTTCCCCGACTTCCGCGACTGGGCCGTCCGCCTCCTCGAGGACATGTGGTCCCCCGCCCTCGCCAACCTGTCCACCGAGGAAATCCAGCACGCGACCGAGAGCGTGCTCCTCGCGCGCGAGTGCGAGCTCCCCGCGATCCTCAAACGCGCGCTGTACGAGCTCGTGCGGCTCGCGGGGTACGGCCAATCGGGGCGGGAGGGCGTCTCGCCGCAGGATTTCCGCGCGCTCGTGAAGGCAAGGGAGCACCTGACCGCGGCGTGGATGCAGACGATGAACCCGTATTCGCTCGACCTGCTGGTGTGTGCCCGCAGCGCGTCTGCGGCTGGGGACGCCGAGGCCCCGCCCCCGCGCTGCACGACCGCCGACCCGCTGCTGTCCGGCAAAGCGCACCACAAGCTCGTGCACGCGTCGGGGATTGCGGAGGACTACCTCTACGATCCGTTGTGCGGGCTGCACGCGCTCATCGAGGCGGACTGGGCGGCGGAGGGATACTGTGACGCGTGCGTGAAGCTGCGGCGGGAGGTGTGGACGAATCGGCGCGAGAAGATCTGGGACAACCTCGATATTTGGCTCGGTTTGAACTGATGTGGTGCATAGTGTATGATCCTATAGGTGGATGCGCAGTACTAACAAAGAAGGAATGAAGGAGCGTATAATAGCTGCGAGGAGGAGAAAAATTGCATGTACTAGTGGAATAGGATAGCAACGAGGATCGTCAAGAAGCTGAACCAAGCCCTTGGAGCAAAACTCGTGGAAGCAGATTTGGGGGACTGCTCCGCCACTTCCATCGCTGCCAACGGATGAATCGGGTTGCGTGACACTAGAATGGATAAATTTCAGCACGGAGTCAAAAGCCACTCAAGATTGGACTGACACCAAATTCTGTACTTCGACACTCCAGGGCGATTCAAAATCGCGCTTCGTGTCTGAACTGGAAGCGCCGAATATCATGATTCCGAGGAGATGAGGGCCTGTCGACAGGTTCGTTCTGCTCCAGCCGAACGTGCAATTGCCTGGCGTCGAGTTTGAAGAGTTTGGATCCCCATAGTTCGTTTCCTCTCCATCGAATGTCACCATGTATTGCGCGTTGCTCGACGCGGACGCTCAAATAAATGGAGGTTCCTGTTAATAATGTTAGTTAGCATGTCAACGGATGAGACCTGAAAAAAAACGGCCCTCGCCTGTGAAAGAGTACAACATGTTGCTCGAAGAGAAAGTATTAGAACCCTCGGAGCACGATTTCGTCTTGTTACTGGAGGTGCATGAGGATGTGACGACGACCCAATCGCCGTCCCAGCTGATGTCAGAGTTGGTGGTAACGTCTATGACACATTTTTCGAGCCTGAGGAGGGAGTAGGAACCGAGATGGGAGCGGTTGTGTGCGGCGTCGTGGTCCCAACGGTGTTGTCTTGAATATAAACCAGTTGGACTACTCATCTCGCACGAGGTGGAATGGTCTCACTTGTGGTCGGGGTATGGTCCTGTCGTTTTCAGTGTAGTAGTTGTTGTGGGTGGTAGTAGCCTTTGTTGTTGGCGGACTGCCTTCACCTCCACCCCTCCGCCTCCAGCACTGCATCGCGGAGTATTCGCCGAATCTCGATCTGCGACGTCCATGAGCTAAGCCGAGTTTTCGTTTTTTGTAAAATGGATACTGACAACATCGATGTGTCTAGGCGCTGGCGATTATACAATGTATCAGTGGCCTCATTCGAACATCCAGCAAACGAACTTACGACAGCAAAAATCGTCGTCGGCACAGGGAATATAACCGGGCGTGATGCACGTATCTGAATTTCCAGTACTAGTGCAGGTCTATTATCGGCCGCGGGTCATTAGAGGGAATTTGACTGCGACAGTGCAAGTAATGACCTTTCCGTCGGGACAACAGCCCTTCAATCCGTCAACGACGTCGCAAGTACTCGCTGGCCTCCGAGTCGGTGTTCAGTGATAACATGTTAGGGATTATACTACATACCCAGCAGGACAATAGGATCCATCTGCAAAGATTGTCAACGACACAATTCATCGTACGGAGTATTTTCAGACCTCCGCAATGTGTGAGTCGTGCAAAATATCCAACTCTCACACAGACGGTTCCCAGTCTAGGGTTCATGATCAGCCCAGATAGTGGACAACCACAGAAGGCGCCGGTGCGCATTCCTGTAGGGTCTGTTTGCAGGTCACGAACCCATGATCCTCTGGGCGTTGGGATTTCAGATAGAGATTTCGCAGCGAGCTCGGAGCTTACTAGCGATTTTAGTAATTTTGGAATGTTCACTTCACAGGTTTCAGTTAAATTGATATCGCGGGCCCATCGTCACCTTGAATCACCATTCTTCAACTGAGTTGAGTTGACGTTGACCGGGATGTACCGTGTAACATATCCAATCGAGGATACCCGACAGAGAGCCGATTGTGGAAGTGATCGTGGGGAACGGCCCGACATCAGGAGCGGCTCTTGGTTCATTCTCGCATGACATGATAGATTCAGCGCCTTTACGAAGATCTGCGAGTGAAATAGGCAGCCGTAGCTTGGATCCTGGTTCTGTAAAGCATGGTATAAATTACACGGCTTCGTCGGCGCACACAGATGCTGTAAGCTCAAATAAATAAACGGAAACTGCACGCTAAGGAGTAAAGTTCACATTCTTCATTGGCATGGCATACAGCGTAACATCGATCTGGGTCTGACACTTGTAACCATACCTGCGGAGGCGTTCAGCTTCGCCCGCACTTCACTGATAACATACCAACAGTCTTTCGGCGCCTCACAGCCGTATAGCGTACCAGAAACTATCAGAGACAGAAAGTGTATTGGATGCACGTATCAATCACCTTTCAGCCTGTGATCGAGTAACCACTGATGCAAGTGCGCCGACACGAACTTGGTAAAACATGTGTTGCACACGGCGTCAGACGCATCCCAGTGCTCGTATTGAGGGCGTATGTACAGGTCCGAGATCAGCTTAGGGATATCGCGCTCGGGATGGCTACCTGCAACGGCTCCCCGGGAGGAGCGCACAGATGTTGAGATGGAGGCCCAGACTAGAGAGAATAATCTGTTCCAGAGCTGTCTTGGAAACGGCTGACTAGCACCTACTGTCCTCGTGTCGCAACTTCGAGGCGCTCACAATTCCGCATTTGTCGCCTATACAGGAATGAGGTAGACTGCAGAGGAGACGAATAAGTCGTACAAGGAGCCAAACGATAGGTAACATCGTCCAAAAGAATGCCCTGTAATGCGGGCTTGGCGCTCGGAGGCTGAGCACCCTCGCGTGTCGCCCAGATCTTTTACAAGGGAGCCGTCAAGAATTCTTCAAGAAGCGGATGCTCCACGCAAAGCGCCATGATTCCACCGAACTCAGCCGATGCGTCCCTAATAAATAGTCTCGGTGCCAAGTATTTGAAAATACCAAAGGGTCGAGTCCGGCGACAAATGCCCAAAGCCCTTCTAGCAAAGTGCATCTCCCTCTGCAAGCGGAATTTATCAATTCTAGGTGATAGCTTACCGTGAGCAAGATAAGAAATACCGAAAACCCCACAACGTGGGAGTATACAGGATGACGTATCCTAAACAAGCTGCTTAGATTCCAGATCCTCCGCAGATGCGAGTCGCCCGTTATTGAGGGGGGCGAGATTGAGCCATTCAGATCATGATGAGGTCTTCTTGCGGCTTCCAGGGGACGAGAGCGATGTGTTACGTCAAAGGAGGTAGTACCAGGTCATTGCACCGAGCATAGGGATGAGAAAGAGCCCCGAAACTTGCGAATCGGTGAAGATTTCGTGGAGAAACGAGGGCGACATCAGCGCAGACGGCCGTTCGGAGATAAGAAACGGCATCGATCCCATCATCTTGATCGGAAATCCTGGCGTAATTCTTGATCGCTGCGCCCAATTCCATCCAGATTGAGCACAACATGTCGCACATCGTCTTAGGTCCAGTACCATCCCACCGACCGAAGTTTCAAGAAATTACTGTCGGGCGATCTTGTATTGAGCAAGTGGCCGGTTGCCTTGTCTGGCCGATTGCCCAGTAGGAAATAGTTTCTGATTCAAAACGGTCATAATTGGTTTCCTAAAGAAGGGTAAAAACGCGCGAAACAGACAGCTACCCGATAATTGCTCTGGAAAGCTGCTTGCTGAAGGTTTTGACTCTGCTGATTCACAAACATGTTCACGGACTGGGCAAATGCTTACGGCCTCATACCTGACTAGCAGAACAGGTTCAGAGAGGATATCACACTAGTCTCTGTGACAGATACTCCATATTGATGACAAACAAGTAAGTATTAATATAGAGTCTGTTTGCAATCACAGGGATGTTTTGGCCGAGTGATCAATATTTGTGGCCTTATTCTGGGACGGCTTCTTGGGCGATAATTCCAAAACTATTTGAGCAAGTAGAGGTCCTTCTAATGGGACAAACCTTCCCTTACACCTAAGAGATTGGTGCAACTATTGTGCCGATATCGGATAGATTTGTGAACAGCAGCTTAGCTAATCATTTTTTTGTTTGATCATGGATTGAGAGATTGGCTAGCCAAAACACTTAATTCCCGCTGGAGGATATCATCCATTTCACTTCATGAAGCTGCACAGATTTTTTTTACATATATTTATATTCATTGTCGCTGGTTGGGAGATTCAAATTTTTCAGCACAATTTACGGTGAAAAATGTCAATTGTTTTTCAGACATTTTTCACTGAAAATTTCCACCATTTTTTCACTGAAAAATGTCTGAAAAACAATCAATATTTTTCACTGTAAATTGTGCTGAAAAATATGAATCTCCCAAACAGTGTGTGCTACGAAGGAAAGAAAACACCTGTGGGCACAGCCACCTGATTGTGTAATCAGGCAGCCACCCAACAATCAAACCCTGATTGCTACAAGACTAATATTGCACCAATAATAATCCCTTTATCCTATGCTGCATAAAGGAATGGGCACATACAAGAGGACTCACGGTCTATGTTCCGGCAGTAGATGCAACCAATGCCTTCTCTTCAACGGATCATCCAAAGCTGTGGTTAAAACTCCTACGCATGGGGATGGGAGGTGTGTTATTTGACTGGCTGCGCACACTGTACCAGAAAATGGAGGACACAGAGATTATAATTCTGCTGAGCTCAATTCAAGGCTTTTATCACGAGCTGATTGTCATCTCATCCATGGTTGCGAGATCTGCCCTGACAATGAAGATACTCACATCAAGGAGCTGTCTGCTGTCCGAGTTGATTTCCTCAGACAGATGCTAAATGTCCACTCTCATTCCTCACTCGCACTGCTCGTCACTCTCGTCACTGAAACTAGGATTTATGCCACTTCCCATACACTGACTCATCCTATTGCTGGGTTATCTCCAATACATCCTATCGCTCCCACTCTCCCATTTGGCCCGAGCTTGTTTAAGCACTTCCATTGAACTGGCTGCCAAAAAGAAGAAATCATGGACTGGAGATGTACTCACTGCAATAGCCAGACTTCCATTCACTTATTTTTCTTTAGATCTCGTGACCCCAACCAAAACAACACTAGAGGTGTATCACAAAGACCTGGAAGCTCAGTAGTCTGTTGTTAAGCGCGGGGTCCCGATTGGAGTAAGCACTTGTTATATAATCAGCACAGCCACACTGTTCTTTCAAAGGCGACCCGCGAAACTAGCAACAACATTTTCAAGAAATTCCAGCATACATGATGTCTTATTCACTGTTTAAAAGCTCCTCCAATTTATTTGAACTTTTAGAGTGCTGTTTGAGGCTCGAAGTACAACACAAGTGACAGTCACATGTCATGCTTCGGCGCTTCATCCACCTGGATTCTGAGCTCTAGATAAAAAATATAAGTAGGCAGGAACATCCAGTGTACTAATATAGATCCATTTGCACCAAAAATGAGTTCAAAGTATCTATCTTGTAGGCACAAAACATCGAAATTCGGCGGCGTGGCTGTTGCAGATTATGTAACAAGGTTTTACCCTGATCGGGACCCCTGCGCTTACCAACAGACTTCAATATATCGAGGAACGAGATCAGAAAATATTGAAGTGTCTGTCTGCGGAGAGACTAGAAGCTCAGGCACTTGGATGGCTTCAGCATGAAGTTAACTCGTCAGTTAAACTTGCCACACGGTCGCCGTGAACCCCAAAAGGACAAACCACCAGCTCAAAAGACACTAGATCTCAGGCATTACCTATTTATGGTCAAGACCAACAACATTGTGAAGCTCTCACTTCAATTATTTATGTTGTGGACCCATCATCCTGCCTTGAAAAAATTGCGGTACACTGATCATGCATGTCAACCCGTTCCCAGACACGAACACCTCCACCATTTTTTCACAACCAATGTCAAGAGTCCAGAGCACACACTGCTTGAAAACCAGGTGCAAGTCCTGAAGTTCTTGCACTACGCAACGTGTTCCTCAATAACCTGCTCTGTGCTGTGCCAAAAATGCAAATGAAGATTGTCGAGCTCAATTCTATTGAGCTGCTAAAAGCTATATGTGAGCTCAACAATCTTTCTAGTGGGTAAATTTGTGTATGATGTCCTTGAAATCTTCTACGTGACACCTGTGCATGGCAGGTGAGGATAACTGACAGGTGTGGTGTCTCTTCCAGGTATGCTTCGTTCTGTTGTCTAAGCTCTATCATGGGGCATAGAGAAACCTATAGGGTCTACGAGCTTGGTTTTAGAGAGCAGGAGGGAGTCCAGGGGCGATGGTGTATTTACTAAGCTTGCTTGTACACCAGGAAAATCCCTGGAACCGGTGTTTCGTGATTCAGACTGACCGTGTAATGATACCTACCCTACCTACCTTCTAGATTGAAAAAAAAAATACCTTTATTTGTGGTTGTCACCCATCCACCGTGCTGAGGAGCCTGTTGGGAGCCTGCCTTGTAATTTGAGCACATGAAGTTACTACTAGTTTGTGCCGACAGGCATGTATCTATGGGTACATAGCCTACCATCAGCAAATCATGATGTCTGCCGTATGAAGCTCCCCTTTACGTAGCAATACGGAGGAATACATATCCGGCTTTAAATACGTAGAAATACATAGTGCTGTGGTAGCAATACAGAGAAATATATATCCGGCTTTAAATACCTTAGAAATACGTAGTGCTGTGTATCACCCAGCGGATACGTATTGCTACGTATTGCTACGTAGTGCTATGTAAAGGGGACCTTCATACGGCAGACATCATGATTTGCTGATGACAGCCAACTACAACCAAGTACGTAGAAGGCCCTCAACTAGGGGGACCCAGGTCGAATTAAGAATTGAGCACCCCTACTACAGCCAACTATGCAGATGGCCTCGCAAATACAGGAACCTACCGTTAACTACCGGCGCTACGGCAACTGCGGCAAGGATCAGACATTGCTTGACAATGCTGATCATGCCGTCGCGCCTGCACGGTGCACATACAGTCAACACGGTGAGCTGGTCATGCATGGTACTGTAGTGTTTCGACCAATGTTCACACCATGTCACCCGTCACCTCAAATGTTCACTGAACTTGGTTCATTTCTCAACAATCAGTGGAAATTGCCCTATATAGTATTCCGGCGAATGCCGGACGAAATCTTTTGGCATTTTTCAGCTTGTTTGAGCGACAAAATTCAAAAGTCACTGTCACCTATGCCAAAAAATGTTCAGTTCGCGGCTCTCCGCCAATCGCCACCTGAAACATTCGGTGGAAACGCTACGTACATTCAATCTCCAACATCCACGATACATTCTATTTCAGAAGACAACACGCCTGAGCGAATCGCGGCATATTCTGAGAAATGTACCGCACATCAAAATGTACCCAGCGCTCTCGTTTCGTATATACTGGCAGGGCGACAACAGTAACGTAACCAGTTCTCCCTGCAACTTGACCGACACGTCCATCCGACTCCTTCTGGCATCAGCCCTACGCCTGCTGTAGGACGACAAAGATTTCGGGTGTTGTTCCAGACTTACGCTGCGCCGTCCACCTGACGCACCTTACCCATACGTGATTTGCTGCACGCCTACTCTGCCGAATTGAATCTCAACATCCCGAATGTACTCTGCGTTGGCAACAATATTGTTTCCGATGCCTCTCGCATCAAGTCCAAAGGCGGCTGCGGTGGTCGCTGTACACTTATGTACCCGATCCTTGCCGATCTTGTTTTCGACTTCAACGGGAGCATTCAATTGATTTGTTGTCACAACGACGTCCGATCTTGAACGAACCACCGATATTCAGTTGAAATTCCCGAACAAACACGGCGATCCTCTTGCTCAGGCCCTCGGGCACCGACATATCAAACTCTAGCGCACAGCCGGCAAGTTGCGTATAAAAGCCGACAGCCAAATCTCTTAAGATCGTGCTCTGAGAGTCTCATTCTTCCTTTCTTCTTCATTCAACTCTTTCCTTGACCCGCGAATTCAAGTGCTGCGCACTATCGACGTTCCACAATGTTCAAACTCCTCACAATCTTGCCTTTTCTCGCTGCACTCGTCGCAAACTCGTGGCCGCTCCCCATCGCGGGGGTGTTGGCACAAAGGCCGCTGCTGGAAACGCCGCGGCCGCTGGAGTCGCTGTTGGCACACAGACCACTACTGCTGATGCGTCTCAGAGCACCCCTGTAGGTCTTTGCCCTCTGACCACCTATCTCAAATTCACCTGAATCAACACAGTGCTCGTCTGATGGGGCTGCAGGGGATGCGGTCCTACCCCTGGTGAGTAGCCCCGGTCTGAATGTTAGCAGAAGCTCCATTGACGGAATCCCAATTAGTGCAAAGACGTGGCAAATGGTTTCGCTGTGAGCCTCCCCCTGATGCATGCATATGATAATGCAGAAATTCACCTTTCTTTACGTGCAGTGCACCACTGAAGCGTTTTTTCAATTCATGCTTTGGAACCCCCGCCCGTGAGTTCTCCATTGTTGTCATTTACATAAAAAGGCCTCATGAATTGTGAATCCAGTGCCCTGGCGTGACCTTCTCGCCTGCTGATACGGCCGGAATTGTGGTGTGGTTGAACGGAGTCTCTTGGGTAGACTGCGGTGGAGTGCATATTCACGTAACATATGAATCGGAGTATCGGGTCTTGGATGTTCCCTACATAACATAATTGAAGGGAGCAAAAAAAAAATCCAGAGCGCAGAGCGCAGCCCGAAGAAAGCGTTGGCGATGCGTCGGCGCCGACATCGGTATGCCGATGGCCGGTTGGCGATGCCAGGACCCGACCGTAGCGGTTCGCTGGGCGCGAGGGCCTCCGAAAAACCTCCTTACCCTTGGAACCTGGTCTTCCGCTGCACTGCCTCTGCGGCAGTTCAGCGGCAGTCAGCGGCAGTCGAGTTTGCGGCACCTGTTGAACTGACCTTGATCACAGTGCCGGTGACCTTCCTAATCGTGTCAGTAGATACTAGGGGAAAGAATATATCGTACCTGGTGTTAAAACGAACACCGTGCCCAACATTATGACATGCTTTTTGTTGTGCAGCGCAAGTGCAGCGGCAGTCAGCGGCAGTTGGCGGGAGTCTGCGCCATCTTCGCGACTTCGTCAGTTCGCTTAAAAATCTGTATTTTCGTCACTACTGGAGAATCAGGTTGAACATTCGTCACTTCAGATATTTTGGACGAAAATTCGTCGCCTGCATTGCGGGACTTACGAAGGTTCGTCACTCTGTTTTACGAGATTCCAAGTCCCCGAGATGATGAAGATATTGCGGTGGGTTGGTACAAGTAGAATAGCAACAAAGATCGTCAAAAAGGTAAACAAAATGGTTGGAGTAAAGTTTAGTTGGAGTAAAGTTTGTGGAGGCCACTTGATTCCGCTACTTCCGCCGTTACCGGCGGATGAATCGGGTTGCGTGAAAGTTCAGGAGGGAGTCAAAACCTATTTCAAGATCACTGACACTAGATTTTGTATTTCGACACTCCAGGGCGATTCAAGATCGCGCTTAGTGTTGTCTGAAATGGAAGCGCCAATATCATGATTCCAAGGAGGTGACTGCTTGTTGACAGTTTCGTTCTACTCCAGCGGTACGTGCAATTGTTTGGCGTCGAAGTCGAGTTTGACACCACATATTGCGCGTAATTCGACGCGACGCTCAGATAATTTGAGGTTCCTGTTGAGAGTGTTAGTTAGCACGTCAACGGATAAGACATGAAAACAGTGCTCGCCTGTGAAAGAATACGCCATGTTGCCCGAAGAGAAAGTACCGGAGCCCCCAGAACAACGATTTGGCCTTGTTGCCGGAGGTGCATGAGGATGCAACGACCACCCAATCACCGTCCCAGCTAATGTCAGAGTCGGTGGCAACGTCTATGACCACGTTCTTCGAGCCTGAGGAGGGAGTGGGAGCCGAGGTGGGAGCAGTTGCAGGAGCGGTTGTGTGCGGCGTCGTGGTCCCAAGAATTTTACCTTGAGTATAAATCGGTCAGGCTACTCGCACGAGGTGAAATGATCTTACTTGTGGTGGGGATCTCGCGTTGTGTCGTTTTTAGTCTAGTAATTGTCACCTTCCGGGGGGTCACAGTAGCCTTTGTTGTTGGCGGAATGGTTATAACTCCGCCGCCTCCAACTACAAACCTATTCTCGGTCGTTGAAGGGAATTCGGCTGCCAGACAGTGCAAGTGAATAATGAATGACCTTTCCGATAGGACTAGCCTCGGGGTTCAATGAGAATGACAAGGGACCATACACGGAGCACTGGGCAGACCTCTGCCAACAATTAGATCCAATCGGAGCGCAGCCCAATTGTCGCAGCCCTGCTCAGAGAGCTTGCAGCAACTTTGAGGGGAGGAGGGGGGGGGGGATTTGAGCTCAGTATGTATGAAATAAACACGTTTTAAACCTGTATAGTAACACCAGTATCCAGGCAGGCTAAATGAGCTGGATCAACACTAGATGCCGAAAATACGGTATACACAACACATACTCCGGCTGCGGGGCAGGCGCGAGCGACGAGGAGTCCCTCGATCACGGTCGCCTGCCGGTTGCGGGTGAAGATTACCGGTTCGAGGCTTGAGGGGCGTCGGGCGCGCTGCAGCAGGATGCTGGCGCCAACGGTGCCGCACACATTCAATATGACTGCTGTGATGAGAAACAGGCGCTTGAGGGGAAGCATTTGGGCAGCAAGAATGTCCTGAAGAGCGTCACCGAATCCTGCTTTAAAGACGTCCCATTTCGTTCTTGGTCTTGGAGATCGATTTACACATCATACGTTCCCGCACCATCTGGAATACGACTTGATTTTCTTGTCGGTGATTTCAATCAAGCAAAAGCGAAAAACTTCGCAAGCACACTTCATGCGATTGAAGGATGTACATATTGTTGCAATCCAGTCACAGAGTGCATTGTGGGCGTATTTTTTTCCGTTCCGGACTAAAGGAACGCCAAGGGCAAATCACGGACAGCGCCACATAAGAAGTGACAAGGATTTTCTGGAGGGTAAAAATATTCCTCACAGATCGTAACGGTTCCTCCATTTCACTCAGGGTCCATGATGATCCTGCGACACAAGAGGCGCGCGTGCGAATTTCCGTATGTCCGTTTGTGAGTAGGCTATGATCCTCCTATGTTGAGATGTCAGATAGAGATTTCGCAGGAAGCTCGGAGCTTACTGGTAATTTGAAATGTCTACTTCGTAGGTTTCAGTTAATTTGATATTGCGGGCCAACCGTCTGTTGACCTGAGTTGAGTTGGCCGTATAATATATCATATCAAGGATATTCAACAGAGAGCTCATTGTGGAGGTGATCGTAGGGAACAGCCCAATCAGGAGCCGCTCCTGGTTCATTCTCCGAATGAGACAGGCAGCGGTAACTCGAGTCGTAATTCCATGAAACACGGTATCAATTACACGGCTTCGTTGGGGCGCACAGATGCTGTAAGCTCAGATAATAGACTGAACTGCACGCGAAGGAAGAGTAAAGCTCACATTCTTCGTCATGGCATGCAAACGTAACTTCAGTCTGGGTCCGACACTTGTAACCATACCTTCGGAGGCGTTTAGCTTCGAGAACCCACACACTTGACTGACAACATACCAACAGTCTTTCGGTGCCTCCCAGCCGTCTAGCGTACCAAGGACTATCAGAAAGAGAAAGTGTATTGGATGCGGATCAATCACCTTTCAGCTTGTAATCGAGTAACCACAGATGGAGGTGCGCGGACACGAACTTTGTGAAGCACGCATTACACAGGGCGTCGGACTTGTTCCAGTCCTTAAACTCCTCCGTCTTGAGGGTGTACAACTCCGAGATCAGCTTAGGGATACCGCGCTTGGGTTTGGCTTCTTCCAACGGCTCCATCTCGATGAAGTTGCCGGACAAGTTCCCCAGGAGGAGCGCCGCGGATGTTGAGATGGAGGTCGGCCCAATCTAGTGAAAATAATCTGTTCCAAAGGTGTCTCACACACGACCTGACTAGCACGTACTGTCCTCGTGTCGTAGCTTCGTGGCGCCCACAGTTCCGCATTGGTCGCCTATGAATGATGAGGTAGAAAGACCGAAAGGATGAATAAATCGTACAAGGAGCCGAGCGATAGGTAACATCGTCCTAAAAGAATGTCCTGAAATGCGGTCTCGTCGTTTGGAGGCGGAGTAACTTGACGTGTCGCCCAGATCTTTGCAAGGGGGTCCTGAAGAATTCTTCAAGAAGTGAATATGGTTCAGCGTTTCCATACTGTGCTCCCAATTATCTCAAGCATAGCATCGATGTCGCCGTGTCGGTGTGCTTGAGCACAGCAGCGGGGCCTGTCGCGATTAAACATATCGCTGTCGGCTGAAAGAAAAACATGAGAACAGCTTGATTCAAATGATGTAGTCAATACGATTTAGTTCTTCGTCATCGTCATCCTGGTCCTTTCCAGTCGACTCGTACGCGAGGGCTCTGAGGAATACTACAGCGCCGTTGAGTTCGAATAAGTCTTGCGTCGAATACTCGCTAGCATCGCAATCCGTGCGCCTCAATTTTATCACGCTGGTATTCTTCCACGTCGTTGGAGCTGGTCTTCGTCATCGGGCAAGCGGAAAAACCAGCGCAGTATAGCATGATTCGGGTAATATGGCGCGCGCAAAGCGCCACGATTACCGCCGCGAATTGAGCTGACTCGTCCCTAATAAAGGGTCTCGGTGCCTTGAGGGAGAGTATGAGTACTGCTTTGTAAGATTAACTCAAGCCGCTCACTTCAAGCTGAAGGCTGCCTCCAACCCCTCGACCACAGCCGCATTCTTTTGGAGGCGCTGAAGCTCCTCTGCAGTAATCTCGCCGTTTTCCTCATTTGTCTCTTGATCGCTGAAGTAGCGCAGGACACGTAGAGCGTCGGGTAATGGCCCAATAACGACGTTTTGCGTCACCAAGCGAACAATAGATTTGGGATGTGTTTGGAAGACGTGATGCCATGCTTTCGACACTCGGATCGCGGCGGAAAGGGTCTGAAAGTCGGGAGCGCATTGAAAGATGCGGTCCAGTATATCGTTGGGCAGAGTGAGTGCTCGTTTCGTCGATATGGTGGGTGTCATGGAGAAAGAATGCGCGACAGCGTGGGTCATTGATGTCGGGCAACACCAGATCAAAAGTATTAGTGCTGACTCGGCAACTTGAAGCCGTAACTGTAACTGCTCGTCTCTTCATGCAGTGCTGCAGGAGCAACAAGACATCTTCTCCATTGCAGAATCCTAGACTACGTTACATACAACCACGGCCACGGTAAATGGCCGGGTAAGCCATGGACGAATAGCAATCAGTAAGTACGTGGCATCGCCGAAACTAGTAAAAGGTCGTAGAAATAGTCGTCAGGTAAGAAGTAGGTATGTGGGTAGGTCTAGTCGTACAAGGCAAAGCGTCGAGGGCGGTCGAGGTAGGGTAGTCAAGGTGCGAGTGATAGCATGGGGTAGTAGGCCGACGCGTGAAGGTCCGGTCGATGAGCGGATCACATATTCGCCATGCTATTCAGCAGCCCCGCGCGCGTCACGCTGCCCTCCCCGCCGTCGCTCTGCCCGTAGTTCGAGGTTCCCCCGCCCGAGCCCGACGCGAGCTGCCCGACGACGTCGGACTGCAGCTGCATCGGCACGAAGATGACCTTGCTGTTGCCTGATTTGGCCATCGCTTGCACTGTGGGACGGGTGGTCAGCGTCGTGCAACAGCGAAGGCAAGGTAGGGAGAAGGGGAAGAAGGGAGGGAGGGAGGGAATGAAGTCGGAAGCAAGCCAGGTCAGGTCAGGGAGGGGAGGGGGGAGGAAGGAAGCCAGTCAGAAGGGAGAGTCGGAAGGAGGAACGAAGCCACAAAGCGGGCAGCGTCGCCCACAACATCGTCGAGGGGAGGGTCGAGAGGAAGAACGAGGAGAAACAGCAACGTACAAGCCTCCAACTGCCGAATCTGCATCGCCGCCGGACTCGCCAGAATATCCGCCGCCTGCCGCATAAGCCTTGCCGAGTCCACCTCCGCCCTTGCGGCGATGACCTTACTCTCACCCAGCCGCTTCTGCTGCGCCGCACTGCTCAGGGACGCGGAGACCTAGAGTAGAGTAGCGTCAGCGTCGGAGAAAGATTCAAGGGAGGAATAAGCTGCGCCCACGCACCTCCGCAGAGAAGATGATATCCTTGATCAAGATCCCCTCGATGGCGACACCCCACTTGTCCGCCACGTCGCCCACAATCTCGGCGATCTCGAACGCGATCGCCTCACGCTCGGTGACGACGCTCTGCACGGCGCGCGCGCCGACGACGTGCCGCAGCGTTGTTTGGGCACGCTCGATGAGCGCCTGCCGCAGGTCGGTGATGCCGAATGCGAGCGGTAGGGGTTGCAGATCTGGAAGTAGATCACCGAGTCGCTGCGGCGCGCCATCAATATCTGGTGTCTCTTCTCTGTCAAAAACAGACGTACATCTCGACGTTGACGTTGTCGCGCGTGCTGCATGATGCGATAAATCGTCGTTAGACTCCAGCACATAAGACGGGTAGGGGGAGGGGAAGACGCACATAACGCTCTGCCGCCCAATGGGGCTGATCTGGATCTTGACGTCGACGACGCGGAGGGACTCGGTGCAGACGTTAACCTGCACGAGACCGGGGTCGACGGACTTGTAGAACTGGCCGAAGCGCGAGACGAGGCCGACGGAGCCTGGGCACACAGTCGTGTGAGTATACTGCATTCGGGATCAAAGCGAAACGCATGGAAAGGAAGGAAGGAAGCGGAAAGGAAGGGAAGAACAGAATGCGAAAGACGCGAAAGACGCACCCTGCTGGACCTCGCGGAAGGGGTTGGGCATGGGGCAGCAGGGGATCATGCCGCAGAGCCCGACGATGGAGCCGAGGCCCTGCATGAGGGAGCCATAGAGACCGTGTGTGACCTGGGTGTTAGGTTAGCCTCTGGGTCGTGAGGAAATGGATCGAATCCAGAACGAAGGAAGCGCGGCCGGGGCGTCGGGTGCGTGGAAAGCCGGGTACGGCAACAGAGAGCGAAGCCTGGGTACTGGGCCACGCTAACGGCACCACGCGTCACGACTCGCCTCCGCTCCCGCCCCCCGCCCCTGGCTCAGGAGGGAAGCGAAGAGGAGGCCAAGATCCTAACCCCGGCTTCCCACTTCAGGCTCCAACTCTTGGCTCCATCTTTGGACCGCGTTTTGCCAACCCAGACCCCAGACCCAGACTCCACCGCAGACTTTCCTCGACACGGAGCAGTGCACTTTGGTGCACCCCACAAATACAGAAATCAACCCACCTCTCGTTCCAAGATCTTGAGCATATGAGGGCTATATGAAGTGTGAGAATGGAGGCGAACACCGAGTCATAGCTCATTTACCTGCATCTCCGACCTCTTCAGCGGCTGCACAGAGATAATGTGCTTGTTCGCGTTGATTGCGCGCACAGGGCCCGCAGGAAGCTCGTCCGTCACTTCATAACCCAAAAAACCTCAGAAAAATCGCAGAAATATACAGGGAAAGCTCACCATTAGCCGCATGGTGGTCGACGACGTTCCCCCGGGAGCTGGAGGAGCCGGAAGGCGAAGGAATGCGGTCTTTGCGGTCGATTCCGTTCTGCGACATGGTGTCCTACGTGGTGAGGAAACAAGAATCGGCACCTTATAAGCGAGTCCTCCGCAGTGGGGAAGCACAGCCACACCTGCCGTATTCGGCCGCCGACTCCAATTCTCTTCACTTTTCGCACTGTATCCGCAGGCACTCCCGCGATGTCTTCACAGGTTTCTGATCTTTCTGTATGCTGTTCAAACTCCAATTCCGGCCCCACTTTGTGCAATTTTCTTGGTGAATTTCCTAAAATGGCTGTGAAGCTGTATTACAGCTTTCGATTGATTCTCCGCGCTTGTTGCCTACCTCAGTCCTACCTGGTGTCTTGGACCTCCTAGCGAGCGTATTCAAGGTGTTTCAGCAATCTTTAGCGGCTAGCCATCTGTCTCCAGTCCCGACATCACCCGACGTTCAATGCGCTGTTTTGGCCTGACATCGTTTAGGAGCTGCGGTGACGGCTAGACACAAGACCTCTCCGAGGCGTCATCACTGCAATTCACTTGCTGCGCAGAACTCGCCGACCATATGCCACCGACCCGTTCTACCCGGGATCTGCCACAAGCTCCAGTCTCGGACCGAGCCGAAAGCTTGTCTCCCTTGGCTCCGCCGTGCGCGGGCAACAAACAGCTTTCTCGGACCGTTGTTTCTGTTGTGCCTCTGTGCCTGCTGCGCTTCAATTTGCTTGAATTGTCTATGACTCGGGTCTATTTATCCTCCGTCCAACGCTCTGCCAGCATGCTCCGTCTAGATTCTTTGCAATTGCCTTTACGACTCTTCATGTGAGGGGAACTTGGGCTCGCTTTGCCTTATTTCGTCGCATTTATACATCCAGCATCGCGCATCAGCCGTTCTGAATTCTGTCTTCTCCCGCAAATATACGTCACTGCACTGCTCAATCACTGATGCTTGAAATGTTCCAGACTTACTTAGAACGACACTACTTAATTCAATTCTGTCGATATGCATCTCTCAATCACCATCATTGATATTCCCGACCGGCTCGGCTTCCGTTTGCTCGATATCTTGGATTCAATTCATTTGGTCCAGGCCGATCAGAATCTTCAAGCGATAGACAGACTCGAGGAGCGCGATGACTCACCCAAGTTCTCTTCAAGTGTCTAAACTACTGACTGCCCCTTGTGTCCTGCGCTCTACATCCTGTCTATGCCTTATCCCTTATCCACCTCTTCCACAGTCATCGTGTACTTGATCTGAGTCGCCCGCGAAATCGCCCTGTGGCCATGGAGGAGAAGCAAACCCCAGATCCCAATCCAATCGAATCCGATGGTGCCCGTTTTTTCGGTTCTGTCCTCAACTGTCCCTGCGTTCATCGAATTCTACGTGCCTGAGGGAACAGATGCTTAGGCTCAACTTCGCTCCGCCATGTGCGGACAACAGCTTTTTCTGCCTTCTTCTGCCAGGCAGAGAACTGCCTTTCTATCCCTGCTGGGCTCGGACTTGTTTTTGTCTTTTATGACGCGGATCCGCATCCAGGCACGAGTAACAAGAATA
Source organism: Mycena olivaceomarginata (assembly GCA_029378375.1). Classification (NCBI taxonomy): domain Eukaryota; kingdom Fungi; phylum Basidiomycota; class Agaricomycetes; order Agaricales; family Mycenaceae; genus Mycena; species Mycena olivaceomarginata. The sequence continues at coordinate 92,030 of JARKIC010001565.1, forward strand.
GAATAGAGATTCTGGTCATGGACGCAGGCCCGGTTTCCCTTTGTATTTCGTCACGGTCATACATCCATCTCCAGCGTCGCGCGTCGGCTCCGTCTTCTCCCGCAAGCATACGGCACCACGCTGACTTGCGACGTTCAAATGCCGAGACCAGGCGGCGCTATTCTGTCGATACAGCTCTACCCACTATCATTGACATGCTTTTGATCCCCTCCCTTCTCTTTGGCTCGGTTCCGGCGACTCAAAATATTTCCATACGAGTCTGCCTGAACTAACCGACGAATGGACCAAGAACGGACGCAACGATGGCTCCTATAAAGTTCATGTCCATGGCAAATCTCCCTCGTCCTCGCTCGGCGCTCGGTTGGTTGTCGTACGTGCTTCTACGAAGCTAGCGAATTTGGGGACGCTGTGCTCGAGTTTCTCGTCTTTCAAGACAACGAGCTGGCTAAACAGCCCCAGAAGAACGTCCGAAATGGAACTAACAACAATCGGCCTCGAAATGCTCGATCCTTTATCTCTACTGGAAGACTTTCACTCTCCGTGCTTTCTCTTGGCTCTATTCGGGGCGTGTGCCATACAGTAGAAAACAGAGATTTCCGCCTGCTTTCTGCTTGTTCGGCGTGATATTTGCGCCTGCGCCAGCTGGGCTGTAATTTGGGTTGCTTTTTCATGTCTGTCACATCCTCGATCACGCTATTCTAGGAGGTCTCGAAACGGCATACGTCCCACCACCACCATCGCGAACCAGCTTCCCTTCCCTTCCCAAACACCTGCCGACGTGCCGATCTAACTCGAAGCAAGGCCGGACACTGGACTAGCAAGCGTACTCAACGGCTCGGACTCGAATCCTTAGACATGCTGGACGGACCCGGTGTGAAAGCAGCCTCCGAACGATCCTTCATCCCTACTACTTCACCTTTCGTGCGTTTTTGTTTTTCTGGGGATGGTTTCCCTTGCGCGAAAAGGAATGACGGTCTCTCTTCTCTCCGGCGTGGGCGACAAGAAACAGCGATTTCCGCCGTTCACCCGCTCTCCTTCAATGAACGGTTGGAATTTCACGAGACCTTCTTTTGCTGCCAAAGCCTCTCTTTCTGCGTCACATTTACGGTTGCGCCTGGTGGGCCGCTTTTCATAACGCGGAATGCGGCGTGCGTACAACAAGAAAATCGATTTCCGCCTGCTTTCTGTTCGTTCACCATGACCTTCACTGCGTTCCGCGGGGTCGTCGGCCTAATTGATGCCGACCTCCGTCAGCCCAATTCGGCCGACACCCAGGTTGGCCGGCCATGCCTAAGTACCCTCGCCAACGTCCATGGGTCTTGGAAAAATCTTTTTTTGTCCTCCAAACGGTAGAGCCGAGACACACGGTAACAGCAGTAAAGTTGTGACCTTGGCGCCGATGACCCTCCAACCCCATTCCGAACCGGAATTCACCGTCGTGTCGATGACCAACAACGCTGGCTCCGCCCCGTATGTCTGTCTTGCGGCAGTCCGGATCCATAGGAAAGAAGGTCCCTAAACGGAACTACAGGTACTGTACCTAAGTACATATCCAGCCTCTATGGACTCTACGCTACCGTCATTCTAAGTAGTGACCAAATCCTCGCAACGGGCCGTGTCCTCCAAACCGCACTCCTGTCAGCCCTCAACTTTCAAAATACGGCAATCAGATGACATCCGATAGCTTTCTCGATAATATTTCTGAAGGCCCCACCTATGGATGGGTAAATATTCAGGTCGAATGAGACTGAACATCAACTTCATACCCAATTTGGTCGTGCCGGAATGGTTCCTGGCCGTTGCTTGGGGTGCAATTGAATGGCGAGGTCATGCTAATGAGGGGAGTGGGGAAGGAATGGAAAGGGTGCTCGGTCTGAGACCTCTGCGGGATCGCGGCTAGTGGTCTCAGATCTTTGGCCCCTGACAGACCCATTCTCGTTGACCGTCCGTTTCTGTTGTGTTCTGCATGCATGGGACTCCATTGTCAAATGCTTTAGCCCATATTCCTCCCAGCTATGTCCATGACAGCAAGGATGAGCCTCGAGTGAGTACCCGAGATCCCCGAGGCATTGGTTCACAATTGGTGATCGCACGCACGGCCTGGGAACCCTAAACCCTCCCTTGCACAGCCTCCCGGCCAATCTAATAAAAGGTCGGCGAATATTTGGCGAATGTCGAAAGTTTCATAACTGCAGCAATGCCGTTTTGGCCCAATATTCGCCTTCACGTCGCTCACATCTTTTCACAGTATAGAGGCGCATCGTGAGTGTCTCTTACTTCCCAGTTATTCAGATCATGAACTCTTGTCCTGGCTAGGGATGTTAGTAGTTTGGAAAGTTCCCAACCCAGGCGGGAATCTAAACATGTGGTGCGGGACCGCGAAGACGGTCCCAGCACCTGCATCCACGGTCATTGGTACACCGACCCATCACTCCCTGGGCTCTGGTCCACCGACTGGGAAGACTGGGACGGCCTTCGCTTTTTCGAGCACCTGTCAACGGCAGGCTCAGGGTAGACAGCTGTTCAAAGACACTTTTGACGTGCCCGGCACCGTCGAGCCGCTGGCATACATCCCTGACCCACCCGGCGACGACTCCTTCTTGTTCACTGCGGGTGGCCGCTATTATCTTTGGGCAGGCGGCCGCCTCACCGTCCATCACAAGGAGTTCGCGTCGCCGAAAGAATTTTTGGATCTTGCGTTGCAGGAGGGCGGAGATCATAAGCCCGATGTAGACGTCCCGATGCGTCCAGGGGCCGATTTGAGCTGGTGGTAGCTGCGCCCATGAAGTGGACTACTCGATACTGAGACGAATGAAGGAGACGAAAGCAATGGCCTTGACAAAAGAGGGGTTATACACGCCGCACCGAATGTCGCATGTAATTTACAGGCCAACCCCCGAATCGCGTCGGTAAATTTTATCCTGAGCTTATCCTGTGGAAGATCTATTTTGCTGCTTCCCGGATTAGGGGTCAGGGGCTGGTCTGGTTTAAATCCGATCGCTAGCGTGACACGGACTTCTTTCCTTCGTGCATTCCCTCAACTGCGCACCCTGGCCTTTTCCGATCCCGACGAGCCAGGCTACGAGCCCATCTCTTACTACAGACCCGGGGGCTCTGGTCCTATCTCGTCTCGGGCTCAGTATCGTTCTCCTGGCTCTGCCACACACGCTACACATCGTCGCCAAAATCGGCCAGGGCCAGCTTTTCGACCGTATGGCTGGCCCACGATTATTGATGCAAGGTGGGAAAAGTGTCCACGATGTCCGTGCAGCCGATAGACAATGATTCTCATCAGTCGAAACGTTGCATGAAATCCTTGTAAGCCGAATAGCGCTAGCGATCCAGCAAATGAGGTGGAAATTCTAGAGCGTCTCAAAGCCTCTGTGGTCCGAGCAGCAGCATGTCGTGGAGCTCCTCGATGCTTTCGACCACCCCAGCCGCCAACCGGACTGCATCGTGTGCTGGTCATGGAACCCGTATTAAAGTTTGATTGCGGCTGTCATCGGACTAACTCTCCAAAGGTTGGGACGTGAAGCCATCGCCAGATGATCGCCGGCGTGGCCTTCATCCACAGTCGCGGCGTAGTCCACGGTGGTACGTTCCCCTTTCATGAAATGAGTACTATGTCATCGGTTTTCCAGACCTCCACCCTGCCAACTTCGGTTTAGCGGCTCCTGAGCTCACAGGTTCTCTGACCTCGATTTGTTGTGTTGCAGTGATAGTCCCGGAAGCATTTCCCATGGTGCCTACCTCCCGGGTTTGGGATTCCGATGCGTTCCCGCCCTACTTCTGCAAACTGTAGTGATTCTGGGAGAGCTACTTGTTCACTGTGTGCCCCATTTCGTGCAGCGTCCCGCTATCGGTACGCGTTCTGGATTTGGGGCAACGGTAAGCTTATTTATCGTTTTCCACCACCATCACTGATGCAATCCGCCCGCAGCATTCCTCGTCGACGAATCCCTCCCTCCCAAAGCATCCACTCCCATCCCATACGCGGCCCCCGAAATCGTCTTCTCATGGAACGTGCTCGACACTAAAGACGTGGTATCTGATCAGCGCAGCGACATCTGGTCTCTGGCTCTCTCTGTTAGTCGAAAGTCTTTCTACCTTCCCTCATACTAAACTTACATTCCGCCCCACCAACCCCTCAGATCTACAATCTGGTCAGCTCGAACGACCTATTCGCAATATTCAGTCGCCCACAGGGCGATGTTCTCTACAAAATGATGTGGTATTGCGGCGAGGTGCCCGACGCATGGTGCGGACGGTTCACCGAGGATCCTTTCCCTCCCGGTACGTATATATCTATCCCAATTCCCCACATACATACTCGATCACCAAATCGCCGACGCGCTGTACTCACTTGCAACCTACAGGTGTTTCCGGTGCCGCGCATGCCGACGATCTCTGGAACGATGTCGAACAGACCTTCGCCGAGCGTGGCGTCGAAGATCCCGCTGCGCTCGTGAGGCTGTTGCGTAGGATGATGGTGTTTGACCCCTCGAGGCGTCCACGGCGGCGGAGCTTCTTCGCGATCCATACTTCCGCATCTTGCAGACCAAGCCATCCCATGACGGGCATGAGTCTGGTTAAGCTTCCAGACGCATGTGGAGCAGCTCGAATATCGTTTTAGCCACGGATGGATGGGATGGACGGATGGGTGCTCGTCAAGCGCGCTGGATATGCCGAAGATGTAATGTAAGACATGAGACGGGAGATTCGAAGCTAGCTTGTTTGAAGGGTCTTCGGAAGCGCGCTAGCCAAGATGAGGGGCTTCGATGTACAGCAGCTTTAAGACAGGCTCGGGATAAGATAGAAACGGATCCGGTTGGCGATATCTAGAGTAATGCAATGGAAGGCTTGTTCGACGTTAGTTTTTTATGGCCACAGACACGTTATCCACCAGGCAGCACGCACAAAACCAAGACGGTCGGGCGGCCGGGCTGCTATCGAGACGAGATATCCGGGGATGGTTGGTGAGTACAGCCCCGGTGATTGCAAATGCACAAGCTTGTTCGATGTTCAATGTGTACCGTTGTACACGAGATATCACCAAACCAAGACGGCCAGGCGGGTGAGCTGCTATTTCGCAAACGTCGAGATTCAAGATCAAGATACAGGTCTTCCGCGAACACAGCAACATATGGATTGAAGCAAAAGGTCGGGCTCCGAAGATTCTGTCTGGCTGCGCGTGGGCGAAGGTGTATGCGATATTCGACTTCGCCAGGACATCAACAGCAATGGAGATTTCCTCGGGATATCGGCAAGGTTTGGAACACCAGTACATAGATATGAAGAGGGTGCCACGGTCTTGCAGGTGCCCCAGGGAGTTGTTTGAAGGTTGTGAGGACTTGAATTGCATTGATTCAAGATGTACCCAGGGAATCTACTGTACAGGGGTGGCGCTAGCGCTTCAGAGTACAGCTTTGCCCCAGGCGCTCAAGTTCAAGCCTTCCAAGATGTCGATGCCCTGCCACGAACTCCGGAGAATTCAATCGAATCCTTGGTCAAATGGTTGGAATGGAATGGAACACAAAAAAATGCTAGCCTTGTTCGAGGTGGCGGATCGACGTCTACAGCATATAGGGTTATGTGAGGAACCGGTATGTTACTAACATCGGTTATTAACATCATGTTAATAACCTGTTAATAACCTGCCTCTAAAATATGGTTTAAAATCGATGTGAATAACTGTGAATAACTCGGAGCAGAGGAACCGTGCGCTGAGATGATTCTATCGTTTCGGGGATGTTCTCGCCGTAATTACAAGTGCTCTATTTTTTCCATCGCTTCAAACTGGAACTCCGTATAGATTCTTTGGGGAAATATATAATGTGATGATAATTCCAGAAGAGTGCTAACTCGGTTAAGTCGAAAACCATTCCAACCTGTCGTCAAGTTTCACAATCTCGATCTCTAGCGAAGCAGCAAGTCATGCGCAATCTGCCCTCAGTTTCGAAATTGACCCCAATATCAACATTTCTGCCCCAGCATTGTTGGATCTCGTTAGCGTGGACCCTCCCGCTGCCTCATCTTCAATTTCCCACGTGTCCTTCTCGACCAGAAACTCATCGGGATGCAGATGAGGAAATTGATTGGGACTGGTAGACATAGAGAACACAGTTTTGGAGCTTTTTTGGGTCGTACACCGTGTTTCATGAGTTTTATGTTATTAACCGTTATTAACATGTTATTAACCCCCCTTGAATGGCCAGATGTTAATAACAAAATGTGAATAACCTCTGGGAGGTTGTTCACATTACCCTAACAGCATAGCAGTCTATAGCAGTATCAAGCTCAGAGCCAGAAGAACGTGCCTGCGCACCTGAGGGACCGCCACTAGTCTCTCGCAGCCAGGACACTTCAATATGTATTTAAACTCGTACCTTCGTTATATTGAAAGTCGGTTATTAACCCGCGGGGGGTCCGATCAGAGTAAAATCTTGTTATATAATCTGCACCGCCACGGTGGCGGGTGCCAGCCATCACTACTTCTCTCCTTTTGCCAGCAATGCGCTTCCGCGTTCCCTGGTGGTCTTTTCTTCCCGCAACAGCCTATTCACACGTATAAATTCATTCTGAATGGATCTCACTCCAAATCCGACCCCTGCGCGAGGCAAGATTGTCTGCTCGTACACCCGAAAGGCGCCCGCTTGACCCCAATCCAACTATTCCTGCAGTTCCACCAGTGAACTATGACTTGTATAGGCCTGAGCCTTTGAGCTGGGCTCCAGAGCAGCGGACAAAGCAGGCGAGCAAACATCGTCGAAAGGGGCCCAAGAATCCTCCCTGTTGCTGCTAAGACTCCTGCGCTCAGCGAGCCTTCGCAGAACCGTGGTACAGGAAACCAGCCCACTGTACCAGAAAGCGCTTCATGGTGTTATTTCCCCCAAGTTCTCAGCGCTGGGACAGTGGACCATTGAACCATTCTGTTCTTCACGTTGAAACCGGGGCCCGACCGATCCACGACCTCTTCCGTACAATACTACCTCCACACACAGAGCCTCGGATTCGTATTTTGATGGAATCAGAATGCGAGAAGAACATGAGGGAGATGCAGAGCGCTGCCTGGAATTCGAAAGTACGGTGGTAGCGTAGGCGCATTGGAGCGTTGCAGATGGAGGTACTGGGACTCCTTAATGACTTCAAGCGGGTGAGCACGGTCCACTATCACCCTTATGTGTATGTGCGCGAATACACCATGTGTGAGCACTACATTCCTGTGTTGGCGTATGATTCACTGTTTGTACTATCTGGAATTCCTCACAGCTTGAATATGATCCACATCTTGCTGCACAAAGAGGGAACTTGAAACATTTTACATTAAGATAAATCAAAGCTTCTACATCAATGTGAGCCCTTGTAGCGAAGGTAAAGCAAGTATTGGTTCGTAAAGCCCTTGTAGCGAAAGGTTTAAAGCAAGTATTTGGTCGTAAAGAAGGCGCCACACCGAGGGCATCAGAGCCTCTGTGACATTACTGCAATGGAAGCCTCAGAGACACGTGCGACGACACACCACACCCCAGACACCGCAGTCATGGCCATTGGACTGGAGCTGAACCCGGCTGGTAGAGGGAAATGGATCAGTAAATCATTGCAAGGAGGACTGGTGCTCGCCTCATCAAAGAATGGTCGTGTGTACCAATCTACTTCGTCTTGTGTCAAAATGTGCAGTGTATTCCCTCGCCTGTTCACGATTAATACCATTCATGTGATAAGGAGCATTACATCCTGCCCAAGCAAGCATCACCGACTAGAATATACATCGCAATCAAAACTCACCTGAATGTCCCGGCAACAGCCCTTTCCTTGGTTAAGGCTTGTCAAGGAAGAAGATTTGCTGCTCTTGCACAGCAGCAACCACAACCACCCAATGTTCATCCTTTGGCCAGTGAATTGGTATAATCCAGAGCCTCCAGGTCCCATACTCCATTGGGCCGAGAAATCTTCTCAGAGCGTGGCATTGCTAGCTTTGAAGCAGTACGGTGGAGGTCAAAGGTATCAAGGATCGCACAGTCATCGGCACTATTTGCATAGGGAGAGTGCAGCTGGAACAGAGATTGAGGAGAGCAGCCACGGCTCTGTTGAGAGCAACATTGTTCAGATCACCGGTTGGCGAGCTGAGACGATTGAGATTGGGGATGCCAATCTCAATGGAGGGGCGGCTACAGAGTTCCGACCACAACACAAGCAACTTGCAGTTCAGAGATGGGAAGGGTGACATTGTGATTTTGTGGATCATGGGAAAGGTGGTGTCGGGTGGTTAGTTCCAGACTAAGATACTGTTAGAATGGATTGAGGGAGGCTACACCACACTTACCGCTTGAACAAGGAGGGGTGTAGAAGTCACCATGAGAGCTACAGATCTTGCACATGCTGCTGTCGTATGCGAAGGGGGAGCTCAAGCAAAACATCTGATGAAAGAATGGTCAGGGTGGATTCAAAGAGAAGTCCACCAGTGGCGTACCTGTCTTAGCCGCCATGGTGTGCCGGATGATGGTGAGCTCACGATCTAACCATCCTTCGAGATTCCTTCGCTCTATATTGAGCCTGCGGCATTTCCTCGTTGCATCTGTCGAGAACCCGGAGGCTCCGGATGCCGTCACGGGACCTCCTCGTCGTCCATCCAACAAGGAATTTCCCCCCTCCTGTGGTTGTGAGCCAGATCATCCTCATGAGCGATGGATCCTCGCGGAAGGGGATTCAGTTGTGTCAGCAGTGTGCTGGGAATCAGGATGTTACATCCGGAGGGCAGAGCCTCTCGAGATTGCTGCAGTGGTTGTTAAATTTGCCAATTGCTTTGAGAAGTGTAGGTGTCCGCTTGGATATCGCTTTTCTGAGTGGCCTGATGGAGCTTTGTACTGGAACCAGTCAGTCTAGGATCAAAAAACAGGGCTTCACAAAATACCTAGAGGCTGTCGCCTCAGCAACAGTGCAGTCCAAATTTCCCACTCATAGAAGGACTCAATAGCATCAGTCACAAATGTTCATCTTGAGGTCACGCATGATGATCAGAGTCCGAACAAAATCCAGTGGGAGGCCCCTCAATTCCGGAAAGGAATTGTGTATATTGAGTGAGGCATAGAGTGCTTCTGCCTGAGAGCTGAGGGGTTCGTGGGTTGTTTGGAGACGGCGGATATGTGTAAGCGAGTCGCGGGTGTGGCCTCCGGTGAGGGATTGCTTGGCCTCGTAGATTTTTTGATGGCATCTATTTGGTCCTCAAGCTTGAGGACTTTGTCGAGCTCGCGGTGCAGGCAACAGGAGCATCTGATATTTTTTTTCAGTACAGTCTGGATGACATAGAGATATGTGGACAACATATGTGATCGAGCAGAGGTCTGTGCCATCTTTTTTGCCTGCCACTGCTCCCAGAGCTCGGCATCGGGGACGCCGCACTCAGAGAGTGTCTTGGCGGCAGCTTGACGCTTCTTGGGGAGGTTTTTAGCGAGTTGTTGATGGAGCCGGCCGGCCGCCAAGACTGTCAAGGCCCTCCTGATTGACAATGAAGTGTATTGATCAATCGTCCAGATGAACTGTGAATTCTGCAGTGGATATCAGCAGAAGCAATAATAATTGAGTGAATACCTCACCATTGTGCTTGGGTAAGTGGAATGGAGCTTGGCAGATCATGACCAGAGCGCTCGACCCCCTTCATATCACTCAGTCCCACACTGTCATGACAGCGGGGGTTGCTAGACCAGCTGGCAGACCCACCGATGCCCAAAGCATGCATTGCATTGATGATGAAAGATACGCACTCATGGAATCCCTCGGTGAGGATGGAGAACTGAGAAATTGATGAGTCGGAGCCTCCGATCGGCTAACACAGTGGACATACCCAATTGAAGCTATGATCAGTGACACAGCCCATATTGTACACCTGAAGAATGGTGGCCTGCGGCAGAATATGGCTGTTGACCTCCTCCATGAGCGCTGTGATAAGGACCGCGGTGTCGCTATCGAAAGGTGATTCAAATTCGACTATGTTCGTCCTCTAGAGGGGAAAGTATAGTCAAATGATAGAGCGGAAGGTCGGTGCATGAATCGGCCTTGTGTGAGTGGTGTGTGTGTGTGTGTGTGTGTGTGTGTGTGTGTGAACGGTGATTCGTGGAGACCGTTCGTCTCCTAGGTGTGGGTGCGGTGTGACGGACCTGTTGTTAGTGGAAACGATAGAGAAGGTGGGATTTACTAGACCTGGTTCCCTGTATGAGTGTACTGGATCCCTAAATGTGTTGCCCTGTCTGACTTCCTTGGTGCGCTCTTCCCCTTAGAACCAGCGCTGGAGATGCAATGAGTGTCACTCAGACAATGACACCAACGTTGTTCGGTCAACGGCGAGACAATTGGTCTTGTTGGCTGTGGATGGCGATTTGAATGTGGTGGCTTCTCTCCAGGCCTGTTTTCTACAGAGCAATGCTTGCAAAACGGTGATCCTAATCGAGGAAACCTGGAAAATGTGACACCGGGTCTGGTGAGGAGGGACCCTGCTGATGGAGGTGTGAGAGGTGAGACACCAATGAACGAGTGAATGTAAGAGATGTGGCCTGTTTCTGGCTGTGGGGGTAAGGAGAAGGGTGCACGAGGTCGGGGAAGGCTGGGAGTACCCCTTTAGATTGAGTGAGAGTGGCACAGTAAGTGGGGGAAACACCCCGGAAGCTACTTCTGCAGGCCGGAAGGTACTGACTACTCCTGCTAAATGTGCTCCGTTTTATACCTCCTCGACAACTTCCCCCATTTCCAGAGGTGCCATGCAGGTCGCAGTTTTTCCAAGGGGCAGGGAATGTCATGAGGTGTTGCGGGTGCATATACGGCAGGAGACTCGGTGCCTCTGCTGAGGAGACCAATCATCTTTGGGTGCGTGTGAGGCACAGCGAGGCTGAACGACTTTGGAATATGTTGGAGCTTCAGGCATGGCCTGGTGGCAGCGTCGGTAGGTGCTGGAACATTCAGGGGGGAGGAGAGACAGATGGTCTCTCTCGGCTAGTCAATGCGTTGTGTGAAGTAGGGGATGGGCTGTGTTGGGATATCCTCTGCCTCGTCTGATGGGTCAGCGTCAGCACGGGGTAGGTCCGCCCAGTGCGAGAGATCGTTTGGAAACGGAAAAGAGGGTAGGTCGTCCACGCATCGCGCCACGGGAGGGGATCGGTTGCATTGATGATACTGGACACTGCGTAGGGACATGCGCAATCCGTGTGGTATGGGGAGGACCGTCTCATTCGTTGGAGAAGCGTATACGGAGGGCGTTGTAGGAAGGGGTTAAGAGTCCCAGATCGTGGGGAACGGGTCGTATTCGGGCGACGATGGTGCAGGAGCAAGCTCAAATAGCAGGGTAGGCAATGCGGGGGAGAGCGCTGGTCTCGCTCATCAGCTGCTTCCGGTAACGTAGAATCCCGTTTGGGAAGATCCGTCCGAGCTCGTCCCGTCACTCGTGCAGATGGTTCGCAGGGCCATGAGGCGACGAGCGGTGCATAGCACACTCGGAGACCTCACAGCGCCACAATGTACTTTTGTTGCTACCCCGGGGTGTCGATGTCACAGAGGAATATGATCTGCGAGTGTCAGCAGGTCAGGACGAAGACACTGCTAGCATCATAGTACTTCGGGTCAGCTTTTTGCTTCTTTTCATTTGCTGTATTCCATGACTTCTGGCAAGCATCGAGAGCCTCCTGTGGGATGCAAGGCTTGTAGTTGGTCCTTTTTTCCGCTTCCTCGCTTCGAGTATGTGATTATTAACTTTGGTGACCTTCTCTTCAGATACAAAATACGTGGGGTCGTATGATATGGGCCATCCCCGCCGCCCAGAGGTGCCGATAGCTGAAACAGCTGTCAGCACTGAGCTGAACATCTCCCCCACTGTGGAAAAATCAGATTCAGCGACAATTAGGTGAGAAGAGTGTGATACCCACTCTTTCAAACTCCTTCCCCATTCCTCAAAGCCAAAACATGTAGGGCATCTCTCACGTAGAACCCGGAAGTTGCACCCAGGGGCCAGAGGTGGTGTGTTGGAGGTGGTGCTGGAGTCGGTGCTGAAGTCGGTGCTGGATCAGTGGGAGAGTCACTCGGATTCCTTTCAGGGAGCTCGTCCTCCATCACTACATCTGGATCCGGAGGCTCCTCAGGCCCACCCCCTGCATCTGAATTAACACCCTGAGCAATGTCAAGACCTGGAGGAGGCTGCGTAGCCGCTGTCCCAGGAGTCTCCATCTCTGACCACAGCGTGGATCCCGATGAACAAATGGACGACGTCCGAGGCTCCGGAGCTGAGGATCCTGTGTTGGGACTCGGCCCTGCAGGATTGGAGGAGAGAGGGCATGCTCCACAGCAGCGAGTGCCGCATTCAGCTTCAAGTTAATGTGTTCCTTGATGTTGCTGTACCACAGAACAGCATGTCCGAGAAGCTTGTGAAAAGGGTTGGTCGCAAGCTGCCCAATATTCTGAGGAGGGATCTATAATGAGCTGGTTTCATGAAGGGCTCAAGTACTGGAATACCTTCTGTCCGAGAACCCAAAAGCCACGATGCTCGTAGATGGTGTGAAGAGCAGAAGCTAGAGCTGTGATTGCATCGCATGAACACTCAAAGAGGGCGCGGTAGATTTCTAGCATGTCAATGGATACGCCGGTCTGAACTCTGGTGGGTGAGGCTGGGAAGACACTGTTCTGGACAAGGAGTACAGAGACTGGCATGCAGCTGCACGTCGCTACCTGCACCTGCTCGAGATCTGTACAGAAATTCAGTGGAGAAGGATATTGAGATGTAGTGATGCATGGGAAATATACAGGCATTGAACCTTTGCACTGACTGGAAAGCTACAAGCAACTGAGCATTCATAGGTAATGCTTGAGGGGATTTGGGTAGGGCACTGGCCGTAATTTGTGCTCGTATATAGCATACAGCCTCTCCAGTGATGGCAAAGGACATTCCACGCTGTGTTCAACTGTTCCGCAGTGCCGGTGGCTGGCTTGGGGTGGGGAATGGGGGGAATAAATGCAGAAGCAGGTGGCGGAGCCACCGGGTTATTATCATCCATGTCTATGTCGCCCGTTTGAATGTCCTCAGGGTCAGGCCCATCCTCCGGCAATACTGCTGGTGCATTGGGGGCTGAGTCGCGAGCTAGAAGCACATCGAGCTTGGATTGGAGCCCACGAATCCAACCGGCGCGTCCTACCCCTGCCACCAGCTGGTTCTTCGCACATCACGTGTTTTGAGAGGGCTCAGGAAGTGAACACCAGGTCCCTGGCGACTTGCAGGCTGAGATGCGCGTACGGAGTGTTTTATATGTGGCCGGCAGCCGCTTTTGGAGCCATCAGGGGCGTAAAAGGGAGGGGATTGCTGTTGAAAGCACAGTAGAAGATGCAGAAAGAGTTGGGTTGCAAGTGTGCATGGGTACAGGAAGGCGCAATGGACACGTCGCTGGATGTCTGCGGTGCTGGTGCTGGGCGCAGAGAGGAGGCATCGGCACCCAAACAGGGATACTATGTCATATCCTTACGGCTTTGGTGCCAGAGCCAAGCCTCGTAGGGTAATTGTACTCATACAAACTAAATGCCCTAACAGGCCTGTGACTAAGCAAACCAGCGGTCCCTGTGGTGTGCCTGCGGTTCCGAGCGGTGCGCGCAAATTCATAGTGTTGCCAATGTCCAGTTCGGTCCGGTTCTTTGCGAAAAAATCCGAACCCCGAACCTGACCCCAGGTCCGGTTCGGTCTGGGGTTCAGGCCATGTTCGAACCTTTTCCAACCTAAAATAATTCCCACACCCAGAAGGCCATTCCATGGCCTGTGAAGCCTTTGGATCCTCCACAATGTAGGTTTTTCCAGAAGAATAAGCTATTTGAACTACTGGGCGGGGACAGACCGCGAAATATCAAATCCGGGAATTTCTTCCTAGTTTGATCACCCATCAGTTCAACCATCGCAAGCATTTGATTGGGGAAATGCATTGCAGTGGATCCTGAAGGCAATACTCTTGGTAGGCTGCATTTCAAGTGAAATTACCGCCGTTTTCATGTGCTTGGTGGAGTCAAAAGCCCCATTTTGGCCATCGGTTCGAACATGTTCGCACATGTCCGGCAAAATCCAGAATTTGCTGAACCCCGAACCAAACCCGGGTCCGGTTCGGGTCCGGTTCAGGTTCGGCATCGGTTCAGAACCGAACACCGGCAACACTACTTTGAAATTCAAGCAATTGCCGCAAAAGGAAAGCACCGCGAAAAAAATGAGCCGCAGCCTACGGGATCTAGGTCTAGGAATGGAATGGATCAGCGATTGGCTTGAGAAAGAGACAGAACAAGACAGAAAGTCAGACAAAGCAAGAGATTTGCAGAGACAAAACAACGGAATCGAATTGAAATGAATTCTGACTCGGTCGGGCCTGAAAGATATTGCGAACAGTGATGAAATAGGGTCGTGTCGTATGCCAGTGTTTGGTGACATTGTCCTCAAATCCCATCCCTGTACGTGACTCTTCACGGCTCTCTTCATGATGGCGGGCTACGCGGCGCGTATTACGCTTTGACGTTGCTTGGCACTCTACCTATAACATGCGAGCTTGCGAGCACATATTTGTTATAGTCCAGATCCGGACCATCTTGTCGCCATTCGCGAATGTCCACATTGCGTTGCGGAAGGCAAGAATATATCTTTTCTTTAGATAAAGTTCTCACTCTTCAGCAGCTCCCTTTTACACGTGGGTGGATTGTGGATGGATCTGTGGAAATTTTGGGTCGCAGAGGCTGTCCTCGTGCTGCGTGTTGTACTTGTCTTTCCGCGTAGAAGGCTACCTCCACTGCTTGCATTTCCCATCATGCTCAAACTCGTCTGCGCTGCTTTCAATAGGGTCAGTCAGTAAGTTTGAATCATCGTTTCTGGACTCGTTTCTGGAGTCGTTTCTCGAAATATTAAAGCGTGGGAGAAACGAGAAACACCTCAGAAACGATGTAAAACTCCTCCAGAGGAGTTTCTCGTCGTTTCTGAAGTCGTTTCTCCCGCCAAATGATTCCAGGGTCGTTTCTCCCCACGTTTCTGATGCCAACAATTTACAGAAACGACTTCTGAAACAACATCAGAAACAACCCCAGAAACGACCTCAGAAACGTCGAAACAAGCTACTCTGACCGACCCTAATACTGTGCAATTTCGTCCAATTCGGCGGTCACGCGTCACGCACCCCTGTGCCGCGATGAATTTTGGTTTCGGTCACGGGTCACGGCACCCAGTGCCGAATGTAAAATGCGTGACATCAGGGCCAAATCTCCCTTGGAGGTGCAAAAAAGGCAGAATTTTCGAAAATTTCCGTCGTGAATGCCGAATTTTTGGATCGTGTCACGCCAAACTTCGTTGGTTGCCGAAGTGCCGAATCGGTATTTTGGGTCATGGGTCACAACCCGTGCCGTTGAACGAAATTGCGCAGTATCGTGTTCTGCGTTAATGGGGGAAAACGCTCCTTGGTCCGACTAAAAATGACTACATTCTCCGCCAATCCATGCCCACGTACCTCTTCAAGAGCATGATTACTTTGGAGCTTTTGGGCAACGGTTACACCAATGTCTGTTTCTCATATCATCCTGCTCTGCCTTACCCATCTCTTTCGGTTCAAGTTACGCCTCGTTCCTATTCCTTTGGAGAGTGCGGCAGCAGCGTCAATCAAGTGTCTTGGAAAGCACGCAGATTGTACACCATTCTGCCCGTGGGTGAATTAATGTGACTGATGCTCCTTGTCATTGACCCAAAGCTGCAGAGGTTATTCTCCATTGCCAGTATAAATTTCGTATTTCCTTGTTGGAGGAGTTCATTCCTTCCGCGAAGCGTAAACTAACTCATTTTCAGTGATTTTCAACCTCAGCAAACTTATCGCTGTATTCGCCGGAAGCCCCGTTGCGGTGTATACAAGCCTCGACCAGGTGAATGCATACATTTCCATTATATGCACTGTGTTTACCACAGGTATGTGTTTCCATTGGGTTAACATCTGCCTCATCTCGGGTTGAACACGAAATTGCGTCAGTCTGGTCTTCAACCATTTCATTCAAGGAAGCAATTGCTCAGGGAGATACGATTGCTTCATTGAAATCTGTGGTCTTCCGTATGGAAACGATGGATGCACCGCCTGAACCGCACTTGGATGACAGTTTTGGAACTGTGAAACTGGGAAATTGGGAGGAAAATGATGGGAACGGGAAGAGATGAGCAGAAGTTAAGCAGACGGTCTTGATTCGGGGCACGGATACACGAAATAAAAAGCCAATCGGATCCAAATTGTAAATGTATCACCCCACGGATTAATGCCGGACGTTGATGTCGAATGGCTTGAGCTTCCATTCAGAGGATGTCGCTTATAGAGCACATAGCCCGTCTTGCTGGCCGAGGGCCCGAGCACAGGAACTTCGGTGATGATATGAATATTCGCAGGACATCAGAAAAATTAGTAGGAGCTAAGCATGCGTCGCAAACTACGTAGTCATGTTGCGCACGGATTGCGACTTGTATACGAAGTTTTTTGACCAAGTTATTTAAAATTGGCAAATTTTTTCTTGCTCATTCGGAGTCATCTGGATCCTTGCTGGATCCAGAAAGTTAGGTGAGACTTATCCAGGATTACTTCCACTATGAAAGTGGCCGAGGAGATCTTGTAGGCCCGGCTGAACTTTCTTGGATTTCTTGTCGACCCGACCTCCAACCAACCCTGGGAAATCACACCACCCGGCCTTCTGTCCCGTTGATCCGTGTCACGCTGTTGCCTCTCACGCTTCTCATCTTGTTCTCTCTACCACACCACGCCGGACTTCAAAGTCTGGGCCATCCCCTCACCGGTCTCTGCTTCTTTCCCAATGCCACGGGCATCGAAGTCACCCCAAACTTACAGGCAACCGCTTGGCGGCAGCTGTTGCTACCTCTGCCCAAATTTTCGTTCGAGCGCCAATCATGCTTCTACTTTGGCTAACGGCGACCATGCGGACTGAGCTTTGAATGCAGTTTGGGGTGGGCTTGGGAATGTCGGTTGCTGTCATCTGGTTCTCCCGCAATGCATCTGTCTGATACTCTTTAGCGCTTAGCACGGGTGCATTCAATCCTCTATCATGAAGCAGGCTCTCAGACTCGTCAGGTCGGATTCATGTCATGCTCTGCATGCTGATTCTATACTTTCTTCACACTAATTTTTCTCAGCAGCCTCATTCGCCGTCTGCCAAAATCAAAAGCCGCGGTCTATCTTGTTGGTATCCATTGGCATGATGGATTTTTCAGCAACGAACAATTGTGGGCCAGGAGACCTCTTCAAATTTAAGCCGCACTGAATGGGATCCTCGTACGGTTCTCGATGAATTTCCGCTTCGTTGATAAGATGTCTACCAACATGTCAAGATCGAGGCAGCGAATCCTGCTGAATGTGAGAATGTAGGCATTTTTATTCACTTATAGATCCCGATCGCCGCTCATCGAACGTTGTCTCTCTTTCCTCTTCTTGCATTAAGAGGCAACGCACGGGCATTTGCCCAAATTCTAGTAGCTCTGGTCACCCTCACGGTCCGCGACGGTTCTCTGGAAGTAGGTGGCTTCCCTCCAATTCACGCACATCGATGAACGGTTGACACCCCAGGAGTCAACGTAGGCCATGACCAATAAGGGATATCCTGGAGGGGGAGATGGGTCCAACTTCGACGGGACCAGAGACAGAAAAGGTTCTAATTTCGGCGGGGGCAAAGGCGGAGGTTTCTTTCGCAATGGCGGCAACGGGGGTGGTAAAAACGATGATGGAAACTTTGGGTCCAGACACAGCGACACCTTTCCGTCAGGCTCCTCGCCGTATGCATTCTGTTTCTCGTTATAACCTTATAATAATGAACCATAGGACAATTCTATCCGCCACGAGCGTGTCAAGCTCTGACAGCGTTTTGGCCACAAGCTTTGCAAGCGTCATTCTCATGAGCTCTTCTGTCGCTTCTTCCACTTCGTCCGTGCTTATTCTGAATGTTTTTTGGAGGCCATCACTGACTGGAATTGATATCTCAGGATCACTGAAGACATACCACTCAGGCTAGTGCACAGGGTATGCCGGCAGTAGCCCAACCGCAACAACAATATCCAGGTTAATCACAAATAATATCTCCCCCCGTGTCTCGTCTGACGATCCTCAGGCATTCAATTCCAACGCACACAATTGTCGCAGTTTCTGTGCTCCTGTTCTTTGTTGTAACCATCTTCGTCATACTGCTCTTCTTCTGCTTGAGATGGCGGCGACGTCGACGCAGTTCCACAGCAGAACAGTTGCCACCTCCGAATAACTCGAACACCATTTATCCGTTTGCAATGGTAACCCCACAGATGCAGCGCACAAACCCAGGCCCGAGGAAAGTTGCATTGAGCTTCGTCGATACCAGCACCGCATATAGGCTCCGCGAACAATACCTCGAGGCCGAACTGCGCGCCGCCCGTGAGAGAGTTGTGGACCTCAAAATCTTCACACACTCCCCACACTTCCGACCTCTCCAGCAGCGACGCATGCCTCTGCCCGTCTCGGATTCTGAGGAGGAGTACCATGAAGACGGAGTCGACGGATCAGGTATCTTGGCTTGGGGGCAGGGAACGCACAGGCACGTCGGTGACGCCGATACAGGAAATAGCGCCCCAAATGCCTCCTCGCGTTCCGGCTTGGGATGTGTCTGATGAGCATCCGCCTGTGTACTCGTCCTAAAAGTCTGGCTCTTCGCCTCTGGATCTCCGTCGTACCCTTGGGACCAACGCTGGGAATGCATCAGGACTTATTTACGCTTTCGTCGCCCCGTGAAGTCGTTCTCACTGTACTCTATAATCTATAATATAGGTCGACACCCGCTGGTTGACCGACCTTCTCCCGACTGAATCCTTTCCTGATGGTTGCTAATCTTAACCTTTACTTTACTGTATTTTCTTAATTGTCGTTGAGGTGCCTGATCTTTCCCCCATGAATCCTGAGAATATTTGTCCTATAATCGGGGCTTATGGAT
>JARKIC010001566.1:0-110750 GCA_029378375.1 Mycena olivaceomarginata
CTGCCCAACTTCGCTTCACTGCCCCACCTCGTCGGGTTCACTGCGCATGTGAGGATCCGTTGAGGACTCAACAGCAAACAAGAACTCCCGAATAAGCACTTCCATTGCGTGGTAGCATACTAGGGCAGCGGTACATCCGACCGGCGACGGCGACTGGCAGCTTGAGCCTTGCGACGAAAACTTGAAGAGAGAAACGGCATCATTGACTGACGTCAATGACGACATTTGTGATGTGGCACGTGCCCCATCGGCGCTTGTTGGGCGCTCATTTTCCATCTTGTGCACGCCCAGTCAGGGTAACCCTTTTCTGAATCATGGATGAAGAACCTGGAGTGGAGTGGTTTGAATCGAGAGGTACGGCCAGCCTGCGTCCTCTTCTTCTGATTAAGGACCTTCAGTTAACAACCTGGATGCCGCGGCGCCGGCGACAAACCTGTGGGCAGTTTACGTGGCTGAGGCTGAAAAATACGACAACGGTCTTGTCGAGAGCTGAAAGAGTGATATGAAGGGGGTGCTTATCTTTGTCAGTGGCCCTGAATTACCATCACCTCCCAAGCTCTGAAAGCTTTCGCTATGTTTGCAGGCCGGCTTCTTCTCCGCCAGCTTGACAGCTTTTCGGATAGAGAGCTACAAAACCTTGACCGTCGACTCCGGAGATATGATTGTCCTGCTCCTGCAGCAAATCTCACAGCGGCTTGCGGCGGCCGCCAACGGAACCACATGTAATATTTCGGCGCCATCGTCCTTCACCCCTGCACCAACCTCTTTGGACTGCAACGTCCTATGGTTCCTCAGTCTCGGGCTGAGGCTTGGTTGCGCGCTCATTGTGGCACTTGTGAAACAATGGGCCCGTGATTCCTCCATAGAGCGAACATGCGCTCTGTCCCGCTACCGCGCCCGGATATTTTCGTATCTGTACTATGTATGGATTAAAACGGCGACATGCACACCATGGTGGAGGTCACCCCCCCCCCCCCCCCCCAACATTGCACGCTTCGCTTCTGTTCTTCTTTGCCGGGCTTGTCGCTTTCCTCATTCCTGTGCATACTGTCGTCACTGTAGTGGCTGCCGCCCTCCTAGGGATCCTGATGATTTTTTTCTCGCTTTTCACGGTCTTTCCGTTGATTCTTTTGGACTGTCCATACCGCACTCCCCTTTCCGTTCCTCTTTGGAACATGACACGGTACTTGGCAAATCGGTTTCATCGATTCCAGCCGGAACCAGGCGGGACACAAACGACTTCGGAGGAGGATGACGACACTATGGTCGAATCCATATTCCGCAGAGCCATAAAATCCTCCCCGGAACGAGATGTTCGCGATGAAAGAGCGCTCGTTTGGACCATGAAGTCTCTCATCGATCATACAGAACTCGAACCATATGTGGATGTTCTTCATGGTCCGAACGGCAGGCACTTCCTGTACGAGGATCATATCAAGGCCTTGATCAACCATTCCGACATAGCACTACTTGATCGGATACACGATTTGCACTCCAGTTGTTTCAGCGGTATTTTGCCGCCCGAACTGGCGAAACGGCGGAAGATTTCTTGCTACCGGGCCACATGGGTGATCGGCAACTTGGCAGCTCCAGGCGCTTCTGCCGACCACCGCTTGCTCGATCCGTCGGTGGTGGTGACTTGCTCTGACGAGGACGTGCAGCACTACTGCATCTCCGCGACTGCGATGGGCAGCTGGGGGAACTTGGTTAATTGGCAAGTAATAATTCAGGACTCTCTCACTCTGTGCGAGTCGGCTTTCGTCGCAGGTCGGAGTGTTGATGTCCCTCAGCCGCTCAAATACTTGAACAAGTTGGGTTCTCGCTTTGTGGACATATCTCACCTCCACACCTGGAGGCTTCAGACGTACTTCGATTGGCACTATGACCAAACCTTACTCCTCCCCATCATCACTGAAGCGAGGAATGGAATCTCAGCACCGTTTGTGGCTACCCCGTTCTCAATTCTAATCGAGTACCTTGTTGCATCTGTGAAGAGGAAGTCTCCGCCGTACCACTTTCGTGGCCACCAGGCCATCATATTGAATTCACTTCCTTTCAACAGACCCCTCTGGAGATCTCTTCTCCGCGAGCCTCGAACGTGGACTGGAAAATCGTCGTATACGACCACATGGATCGATTAAATGCGATAAAAATCACCATTGGATTGACGACATTGTAGTCACGATGTGCCGTTATTTCAACCCCAGGCCCGCGGACATCGAGGATCCTTCAGTGCGACTGCCATGGGCCCTCGTCGTGTATCTTAATCAGCGCTAGTCTCCCGACGCTATCGGCAACGTATTTGCCAGGCTGCCGAGGATCATGTAGAAAACTGTCGCAAGAACCATTCTCGGGGGGCCGATTCTGGTCGAACGGAGTCCCCTACCCATGGATAACGTCGGAGGCCATCCGCCACTTCTTGTCGCACTGTGGAGCATGTACTACACTCCAACCCCCACAAGGAGCTGTCGAGCTATCCACCTAGGGAAACGATTTTCAGCACCATCTCCAACACAGAACTCAGAGCAACCTGTCTCTTACAGCAATGGCAGAGTGGGCGGGTGGTGTGAATTCCCCATCTCCGTGTCCATCACGACGAAGGATCAGATTCTACGGCTCAGTCTGCACATTATCCCTGCAGAAACGGTGCTTCAGCTCCCACCAGAACCTTTCACGAACGAGGATTTCCCATTGCGCGCGTTCATCCGAGCCAGACGGCATGCTTTGCATACTAACCGAGTACATCGAGCATTGGTGTCTGCCTGGGAAATTGCCTTTCAAAGCAGCGCAAACCATCTCCACGATTGGTACTTTTTGGCCTGCAGCGACTCCCCGCCCTGCGGCCCAATGTCCTTTGCCACTGCGGTCAAAAATATTTCGATATGTCTGACAGCAGTGAGTGCATCCTCCTCGAGCTGATTCGGCTCCCATTGCTCGATGCATATGTGCCCGGTCATGAGAGCACTTCGTGGCAACACCGGGTTTTTCCAACTTACGCAGTTCCGTGGCTGGACGACATTGGTTCACGCATCATCCTCAAGAAGAACACATTTTCCATTTATCTCAATAACTCACCACACGACCAATCCCGACGTCGTTGACCGCCTACAAGCATTGGTTAACTGGCTGGGCGAAATGGACCAATCACCGGGTATGTTGAAAGTACAAACCATGAATAAATAACTTATGTTTCATGTTTAGTACCGCTGGAGAACCCCGAGGCACGACATCCTCGATCACTGAGTTCGTCCAGCGTATCGAGATCTGGAAATCACGGATAGTCGGATCACCTTTTTCCCAGATAAAGCTCCACCTGAATTACCCGCAGACGGTGAATGAAATTCACTGAACACCTTGAGCTATGCCAGTTCAAGTATGGTTGCACAAACTACGGAGATTGATTAGGGATGTCTGCCGCCATATTATACTACTACCTTAGATAGCCGGAATTTCCTATGCCTCATCTTTTCACTCGTTCCGTAGTTGGTTTATTCTTCTTGGTTGTCCTTGTTCAGGGTTAGGGAGAAACCAAGGCGAACTCCGTTTCAGGTTCTGAGATACTGGATGTTGGCCGCGTTATTGGCATTTAAGATCCCCTTACATAGACCCCGCCTCGCCCTGTCTTGATATTGGAAGTATATTGTCCACGAAACATGAAAGACCGACTGGTTCCTCAAGCAAACCTAGACCGTGTCGAAATGGGTGTTGCGATACATATGCAACGCCCCCGCTGCCAGCCAGCAACGGCATCCACTCCTCCACCCTCTCCACATCCTCTTTGTCCATCCGCCCAGGAGCGTCCCCAAAAGTGGCGTACACCTCCACCTGTACGCCACCAGGCAGCGCCTGCTGCAGCAGCTCATCGAGCTCAGACCACTGGTCCGGGCCGTCCGTGTCTTCCAAGCCCCACACCAGCGTGATTCGGAGCGTTTTTCAGGGCTGTGAGGTTCTTCAGGTCGCCCAACACCGGAATAAAGTTGTCGACGGCCCAGATTTGCCTCTGCCTCGATCTCGACGAGGTGGAGATGGGCGGCGCCGGCCATTGTCTTCGGATCCGGGTCATCTTCGTACACTGCAACGCAGAGATTTAGCGAAAGGCTTCCGTCGAGAATGGATCAAACAGATACACTCACTTGCTTGGGAATATCGTGCTTGCCCGAGTTTGAGTATTTGCAGGGACTGGGGCATTCGCGTGCAGAAGACGGGTGATGTCGGTATCGACGAGAGAGAGAGACTTCAGACATCGGATATCCACCGTGGTGAAAAGATCCAACATCGAGTCCACGTCTTGTCTCTCCACCTCAACCAAAGTCAATTTCTCCAGGGCCACGCCGCTCGGCGCGTTGCTGATGATGTCCCCCCACAGCTGTCGGGCGAACGTACTTGCGAAAATAAACAGCCCGGAGGGTGAGATCTTGGAGGCCCTTTGCCTTGCGCAAGAGGCACTCGAGCTCCGGTGGATCGTCAAAGTGATATCCACACAACTCGACGCGCCGCAGACTGGGGAGGGAAAACACGCCAACGATCGAAGGAGACATCGGGAGCGGCACGTGAGAATGACCCGCAAGAATCAGAGTATGCAGCGCCGTCGCGGCGCCCAGAATCGTCGACACGAACTTCGCTTTCGATGCCGGGCCGGTCATAATAGAGATCTAGAGTGCGAATATAGCTGGCGATATGGGGGGAGGTGGACAGAAGGCCCGCGAGCCACTGGGATTTTATGGTGCCCGGAATAGACTGATGCTTCGGCAGACCTGTGTTTTCTCCGGGGTCGCGGACACAGGTCCTGGCGAACAAGCGTGTTTGGGAGGGGCATACGAATGAACGTGCAACTAGGGCGCATGACTTTAGGGCGTCTGATATTCTGCGTTAAATTTCTGCGAGATGTCGAATTCACCAAGTATCGCGTCGACGAGTTCTTGTGGAAGTCTTCTGCGATCATGACTTCCTTGGATGAATGACTTCAGCACCGTGAGCTCAATCACCACCTTCAGAAGATGTCGGATACCTTGACGAGGGTCCGTGTCTTAGGGGCGCAAGTGCTGGAGGTGGTGGTGTTTGACAAGGATCATACAACGCACGTGCCTTCAATCAGCCTGCCATCCATCTGGTTGCGGATAATGCCGATGGCTATTGTTTGCCACGGCGATCGGCGATCGCCCTTTTACATACAAGCGGTCGCCGGCCCGCTCCGCGTAGTCTGTTGTTAAGCGCGGGGTCCCGATCGGGGTAAGCGCTTGTTACATAATGTGCGCAGCCACAATGCCTTTGAACCTCCAACCACGGCACCACTACAAGCATTTCTGCCTGTTATAACCACTAAAAAGGACTTTCTTACCATTCCATGCATTCTGAAATTTTTTCAGTATTTTAGAGCACTGTTCAAGGTTTGGTACTTCAACAGAGGGCGCAGTCACATGAGATATTTGAGGATTTCTACCACCCCGTTCCACAGTGTATCCAAAAAAATTGAGCAGGTAGGCAGGTTCAGAGCACTTCCATAAGTGTATTGGCATAAAATCTAGTCTTGATATTGAGTTCGTAGGCATAAAACATCGAAAAGCGTCTATGTGGCTGTGCAAATTATGTAACAAGCCTTTACTCTGATCGGACCCCACCGCTTGATAACAGACTTCAATATATCGAGGTACGAGATCAGTTCATATTGAAGCGTCTGTCTGCGAGAGACTCCGCTCCGCGAGCCGGCATCCACTTTTTGCACTCGTCACATACAACACCAACAGCAAAATTGCATTGTGGTGTTAGTTACAAAGGACTATAGTAAAGCTCGTGCCAAACAATGTTAGTTGCGGTTTGCGATGTGTCTCCTTCGTATTTCAGAATTAAAACATTGTCTGCGTCGGCACGCGCGTCATGGCAGAGTAGAGCTGTCCATGGGAGAACACGGGTCTGCGGAGGTCGAGGCCTAGCTTTTGAACAGTCCAAACCCTGGCAATCCGTTGAACGAAGTAGCATAACAGAGAGCTAGGGGGATTTGCCTTCCGATGGACAACAAAATTGAAACCTTGAGGTTGAAAGTGGAATCGGATTCGAGGAATATGAAGGCGTATCTGCAGTCGGTCAGATTGTAAGTCTTTATGCTTTGTAAACCATGCTTAACACATACGGGATCTACTATTCTACCTGCAACAATCGCAGAAATGGTCTCAACTTCAACAGTATATCGGAAAAGGTTTCGGACTATGACCCTTGTGTTTTTAGTCAGGCTTTGCGAGGCATCGAAATTCCGAGTCAGTCTGCATATCGCGCCAATCTGGAGGATCAATTCATGTGGAGGAATTCCCGGCTCCTCCAAGGAGTTTAAGAACTCGGTATCAGCTAGGACTGCTTCAGTGGAATTTTCAGCATCGCCTTCGACCGAGTCGCTGCTGTGATATCGGTAATTTGGGCCCGGAACATTATTAAGAATAGTAGTATTGAGATCGTTGACGAAGGCGTTAAAGGGGCTGAGAATTGCTCGGGAAATGCAGATGGCAGGGATCTGCAACAACGGCCGGCGGAAATACAAAATCAATGAGCTGTTGGACGGATCGTGTGTGGTTCAGACGGCTGAGATCGACTGTATCCTCTCTGTAGTTGTCACCAATGTCGTCCAAGAATGAAGAGAACTCGAGGTCATTCCGCTGTCGCATTGATCGCTCCAGCCGCAATACTTCGAATCGGTTGAACACTGTTGAGTACGAAGAGATGCCTTGCATATTGCAGTTCGGCCTCCGAATCGAACAACAGGGGCAACCTAAGCGTGATGAAGTGCGTTAAACACAATTGATAAATTATAGAGAGGAAATGAACAAACTTGTCGAAAATCTCCAACTGTTATGATCATTCGCCCACCCCAGACGTGATCAAGGTTTCCGGTCAACATCCGCATCAACCGATCTGCGCAGTCGAAGGCCTCTTGAAATGCAAACCACCGATTTCGTCGATGACATGGCATTTTGCTGGTTGCAATAATCGGGCGCGATCGCTTTTGAGACCAACCGATGATTTCAGAAATGGCTTATACTCGTCAACTGGGATTCCATAGAGGTAATGTGTTGTCCTCCCCCCGGGGTAATTTTTAGCAGAAAAAGCGGACAATGCAGAGAGTAAAATAATTTTGTCTTGCTTGATACAGCAGGTATGTCTTACCGCAGCCCGCGCGACCATCAATGTGGATGGGAGGGGGGATCATTCATGGTTGAAATCTGCATGATACGCTCATATAAAATCAGCTAAATCATAGGTCAGTCAGTCCCTGAATTAAAAGTAAAAGATCAGTCCGACCTGCTCAGGTGTGAGACTATCTTTGAATGCGCAGAGATTAGTTGGGTCTCCACCCCAACGTAGGCGCTCAGCGTCGACTTCAAGCTGACTCGTTCCGGTTCTGGAAGCCCGATATCTGTCAATGTTCTGCCCCAGCCCGTGAAGGAGAATCTGGATTGCACGTAAGAGCTCGTTCCTGACCAGTGTTGGATCAGGAGACGAAGTCACTCGCAGCATGCGATCTCGAATGTCTGCCGACAGGCTGGCTTCATGGGATTCCCAAATCGACATGACGGGATGGCCCTCTGTTGCTAATACAGCAAAATCCATCGAAGTTGTGCAGGAGCTGCGCCAAAGCTCAGCAGTTCCTCAAATGCCATAATTCCTTCGTCGCGATTATCAAACAGACCCAACGCGCGAGCAGCGTCCTGGTGAGTTGGATGAGTAAACTCCATCGACAGTGCGAATGTCGACCCAGTTCCGAGCACTACGGTGCAGAAGGAGGGCCCTCAGGTAGAAAACATCCCCATGGCGGGGATAAACCATTTGAATACGACTGACGGTGATATGCCCCTCCTCATAGAACCGAATGCGCATTCTAGGTCTCGTTGGATATTCATCTTCGAGTATCTCCAATGGGTGCATCTCCTTCCCAGGATCGTGTTTTTCTAATCTGCATTTTGAGCCGAACTCGACATAGGTCATCTGGTCAAGATCGGGGTGACGGGGCCGCGCCATGTATCGGACCAGCAGTGTGCCATCAGATTCTGAACCATCTTTCCGCCGCCATTTTGGCCCCAATGCTTGCCAGGTAAATGAATTGGAAGTCGTTTGACAGCAGGTTTCTTTTCAGTGATATGAAAAGAGGCAATCCGAGTCGCTGCTTCGATGCTGGACAGGTCTCTCCCACGCTCGTAGTCCCTGGTTTCGTCTACCGGCTTGCGAGCAGAGGCGTAAGGGGCTGTAGGATCACGGGAGGTTCGATTAATCGTCCAGTTGGCCTCGTCAAACCCCTTGTAGAAATATTTGAAGAGGTATTGAAAGAGGTTGACCCCCATGGAGTATTCAACATTGATGTGGCAATCGTATTTAAGTATGAGGCATGCAATGTGAGAAACGATGAATTGGTCCTCTTCTTCACGACGACGATGTTCGAAGTATCTTGCCATGCAAAGAGTTATCAGGGATTAATTGGACAGTTTTCAACGGTGAATACTGACCACGATCATTGAATGCTGACTCTGTTTTGACAGGTTTCAGATACCCGTACTGATACTCGCGTGGCCAACCACAACGGTGATAGGTTTTCTTGGGATCATGGATGTGTGTCATATGGCGTTTCACCGCATCTCTGAGCGGTCCTGCATTGCGCGGGACTTCTGCGCTGAGAAAAGAGTCGATGTCTCCAGGGGTTCTCGGCACATCTCGCAGGGCAAGAGCAATATGCTCGTGTGGAAGTCCACGCTTCTGGAATTCGGTGACACGAATGTGGTAGAGCACAGCTCCAAATAGCGAGTGAAGATCTTTCATGAATGAGGAGAGATACTGCTGAAATACTCGAACAATGAGGTCAGGTCGATCATTCTCTGATTGGCCTGGAGAAGTTGAGAGGTTATTTCTGGCCAGCGAGGATTGGTGGTAAAAGTGATGAAGAGGGTAACGGGTCCAAGTGCCTTACGAAGAGCGAGGCAATCAGAAATGTTGGCCGCAGACCAGGATGGCGAGTGAATAAACGTAGATGGTAACCGTACGTCGTCGACAGGTTCTTCATCACCAGTTCCAACATATTCCTCATCGTCTGTGGCCGTATGTTGATTCAGACGAATATATGTAAGGCGTGCTTCTTCAATTGCACTCCACGCATCGACCAAATATTCCCCTGGGAATAATAAGGAACATAAAATGATATGAAGAGCTCAATTTACCGGTCAACCGCGACAAAACAGACATTTGTTCAGCGTTCATGAAGAATCTAGTGCGGTACCAGCGGGCTTGGCTGAATTTATTCCCAGCGGCATTGAGACGATTCGGAGCCCATCCTAACGTACCATCCATACAATGGATTCTACGTGCAGTTGCATTTCAGCGACCTCCAAGTACATATGGTTCAAACAATCGAGGTGCAAGATCGTCTTTGTTTCAAGTCCCTTACCATACGAAGTCTGAATTTACAACAGGCTGGGCAGACTGTGCTTGAATTCGATAGCCAATATATGCCGTCTGAACATAGCGCAAGTCCAGCGTCTGACGCAATCAGATCGGGGCCGACTTAGATTGTACCATGGTGGAAATCAATGTCGAATAACCGCAAAGCAAATACCGCGGGAGATCCAATTGCTAGTCGACAGGCAAACATCGAAATCCAAAAAATAAAGTTCAAAGTCCGAAGCAAAACTCCCCTCACCTATATGCCTCCCCATGCTCCAGCCAATCCAGCGCCGTCTTCGCCGACTCAATCACATCCTTGTCGTCCTCCATCGGCGTCGCGCGCGCACCGGCGCCAGCACCGCCCCCGCCCCCACTGCTCAGCTCGCGCTGGAACCCCCCTCCGACCGCTGCGTGCGGCGAGTGGTACCCCGCGCTTGCGCTGCACATCTGCCTCAGCGTCGCGCCGATGCCCGCCTCGCCGAGTGCGCGCCGCGCGGCGGTGCTGGCGCGCGCGAGCTCGAGCACGGCGGAGACAGCGGGGCGCCGGACGTGCGGGCCGCGCTCGGCCAGCGCGTGCCGCAGGGCGGCGAGCAGCGGCGGGGAGGTGATGAGGTGCGTTTGGTACGTCGCTGCGCCGTTGGCGAGGTTGGCGAGAACGTAGGTTGCCTGCGGAACGAGTCAGCAAGAAGTCGAAAGGAGGCAAGAGGACCAATGTATGCCCACCTGCAGTACGACGTCGTCGTCCTCGGCGGAGAGCGCTGCGGTGAGATGCCGCAGGAGCACGTTCGCGTTGAGCTCGCGGAAGATCATCTCGATGCCAGCCTCATTCTCCGCGATGTTGCGCACGAGGTGGAAAGCCTGCTCCCGTACGCCTCCGTTCGCATCTTCGAGCAGCCTTGAACGGGCATCAGTATGTAACGAATGAAGAGCCGAACGCCGCAAAACAAACAAAACAAGGAGAACTCACTCTGCCAGTCGCCCCCACCCAAGACACTGCATGACATCGCGCTTGGTCTCTCCGCTCGTCTTGCTGAGCACATTTTTAACAGCCCACAGCGAACTGAGGCGCAAGGTCGGGTCCCCGCCGCTGAGCAACTTCACCAGGCGCGGCATCAGGCCTTGAGCCAGGTAGATCTGCGGAGAAATACAAATCAGAAAAGGTACAAATCAGGGAAAGGTAACTTGACAATGAAAGAGTAGGAGAGAAAGAAAAAAATAGTATCAAGGCCGAGAGAAAGCGACACTGCACAGCAACGGATACCGCACTCACCGGCCTTAACGGCGAAAACTCGTTCACAATATTACACACCGCGGCCAGCGCGGCAGCCGTGACCCTGCGGTCTTCGCCCCCCTCTCCCTCCCCCTCCTTCGCCTCCCCATCCTTCTTGAAGATCGCAAACACCGCCATCCCCAGCCCGCTATCCACGATATTCGTGCGCAGCACCGCAACGGCGCGGCTGAGCGCACGGACACACTGGCACCCGGCGTAGCGCACGCCGACGGCGCGGTGCGCGAGCGCGGCGTGGATGGGTGCGAGGAGGCGCAGCTCGTCGGTGACGCTCCGCCGGATGGTGTTGTCGAAGAGCGCGATGGCGGCGACGGCGGTGAGGGCGGCCTGTCAATGTTGAATGCAAACAGGTTTTTCGATAATCAGGATTGAGACACAAGGCAAGCGGAAGATGGAAGAATAGGATGGAATGAGATAAGGATGGCGTACCTCCCGCAGCGCCGCGACACTCTCGGATTCGTCCTCCTCCCACTCCGCGCGCGGCGCAACTGGGGTGATGTCGCGCAACACAGCTGCGAGCTTCGTCAGACACCCGCGTTCGTACGCGGAGAACGCCAGCGCGGCGTGGTCTGCCACGAGGTAGTCTGCGGCGCGATGGGGCGCAATCAGGATGAGGAGCAAGATGCGAATTTTGGAGCGGCAAACGTACACAAGACAAAGCACGCCTTGGTGCGGCTGGCCAGCGCCTCGCTGGGCGAGGAGATGATGCGGTTGATGACGTTCATGACCGTGCGCGTGGATATGTCGTCCGCGGGCGGGATGCTGGTCGTTGGCTGGGTGGCCGCGGCCGTTGTGGCGCGGATGATGCTGGTTGCACTGAGCGAGATTCATAACTTGAGAATAAAAATGAGAGGGAGACAGATATAGAATGCACCAGAGACACGCCGCAAGTTGGGTCTCGGTCGATCGCGATTTTGCAAGCGTCAGCGCAAACGCAAGGAGTGAAGGATCTGAATTAAAAAAATCGTCAGGAGATGAACTGCACGACATTCAGATTTGCAATAACCGTCACGGTCGGTGGGTGATTTACGGAGAGCCCCTGCAACAGTCGCATTATCCTTTGCGATCGTCGCGAGGCCCCACAACGCAGCTTCTTGAAGCTATACACACATGAGTAGATTTAAAGGATGGTATTAAAGTACCAGCCTTCGCGTCGTTGCCATAAATGAGTGAGGTAAGATTGCGACACACCCAGCCGCCTTGCCGATTGGGAGCGTTGGCAGACGCAGTGGTCTTCTCCCAGCCGCGTTTTGTCTTTACCTCTTTTAGTCGGTCCTCGGGCGGAAGCCAGGTAGCTACGGCGGTTCTGTGCTCTGCATTTCGGACAGCAAATCCAAGCAACTGGGCAATTGAAGTGCGCGTCTGAGCAGAGGGGTCGACGAGAAGCGGTAGATACAGATCCAAAGACTCTGCCTGTGTTGTTCTGAGTTGAATCCAAATTTACTTTAAAGAGAATCAAAAGCGCACCTGGAACAGATAATCCAACGCCGCTTCTGCCTCGTTTTTTATGGCCACCCGTTCCTCGCGAAGGCCCCACTGGGAAGGCCCCACTGTCTCCGCGACTGCTATCGCCAAAGCACGGAGTCCACGGGCAAAGGCCGACCGCAGAGCGGGCGTGTCATCTGGCTCGAACTTGGATATGGCGTAAAGGAACGCTCTGGGCGCATCGCAGCGCAAAAGGGTCCCTAAAACCGCCTCCGATCCTAAGGAAGTGCTTCAATAACTCGGATCACCTCCGGGTGGACGATACACCGACCATAAGATATCGACGCAATTACATGAGCGGTCTCAATCCTGAGGTCCTCTTCCCGTGGGTCTGCGGGCGGAGGATCGTTCAGACATTGCACAAGACTGGAATTGCGGGTGAGAGGGGCACATCGACTGTGGACGACGGGGGCCTCACGTTTGGACGAATACTTGGTCCTGTGCGAGTTGAAGCTTTGCAGAGGGATTACCGATTACTGTGTTCTTGATGGTCTTGAGGCTGGAGAGCGTTAGAGGCGTGAAGGTCATAATGGGCGGAGGAACGTGGCCAGCAGATCACTGATCCGCACAGCCGAGCACAGCCGCAACGCCAGGGTCCGTTTTAGGCAAATTTGGGGTAAATCCTCTCGTTCGATTGTGCCAAGCAAGAAATGAGCAATATCTGGTCACCCACCGCACAAAAAACCTCATCATTAGCCAATACCTGTGGGATACGAAGCCCGAATAATCCATTTCGAAGGGGAAATATGCGAAACCAATACCATTAAGGTAAAACCACCCAAAAATCTAGGAAATCAGACCTGCCGCGCTCACATCTACACCCGAATCAATATCGCTGCCCCCGTTCTCTTTCATAGTCCCGTCGAGCACGTTACTCGGTCCCAGACCTTCTTCATGTCGCCTGACTGTCTCCAAGTCCTCAAGCTCTACGACTGATAGTACTTCCATTTCACAACATGTCCGATCCGACGTCAGTTATGCGATACATATCCTCCACCACTCGATTTCTTCTTGATAAGATCCGTCCGCTTGTCTCCTGCTCTGGTCTATGTCCTCCTCAATATCTGGAGTCAAAATAGCATCGGAAGACCGGGCCTCATGCTTCGTGGATAAAAGGCTCGGCTTCGTGCTTGTCTAATGGCTCGTTGTTCCTGTATCGGCTTTGATCGAAGTTCGCGAAGTCGCAGATAAGACGTACGGGAGGCGCATGCAGGTGCCGCCGACGTACAGATTCAGAACCGGCTGCTCGGCATGCTGTTAGTGCAGGAGATATTCGTCGCCCTCAATCTTCTGCAACATATCCTCAATGAGTGGTTACAAATGTAATATGGACAACCGACGCACCGTAGACTCAGACTGCTGCGGAACGTCAGAACGCAAGCATGCCTGCGTTGATCGAGTGGTGAGGCTGAATACGCATCAGCATCATACATAGGACCGGCGGTAAATTGGAATGTCCACGGCACCCACGTCCATCCGGTCGAGGGCGCAGATACTGATTCAGCGTCCATGAAGTGCGGTATGTATATGCCCCGGAGGGATGGTGAGAGGGCACGGGGCACGGGGTACGGCTCTCACCCCACGGCGCGGCGCCGTCTCTGCTCGACACCTTGTTCACTTGTCGAGGTCAGGTACACGATAGCAGGCGGGCACTGACAGTGGCACTGTCAGGCAGCGGCCATGGATCTCCAAGTAGGTCATTTGATTATTTGAGTCGAGCGGCGACATAGCGGTGGCTTACAACATGTGTTCTTGCGTTGGGACGGCCGAGTGCATTTTGTGCGAGGGGCCATCGGTCGGAATGTGAGTGTGAGGGTCGTAAGCGCGTGTATTCGCCGAGTCGTACGGCCGATTTGGCCGGCGTGGTTGGGAGAATGAAAATGATCGTGGAGTGGAATCCATGGTCATCCGACAGATATCGGGACGGGATCTTCTTCGATCCGTTCAACAGTTTTACGTTCCACCTAAGTTCCGCCATGAAACTTCCCTGCATCACGTTGAGACCTTCGAAGCCCCAGGAGAAATCATAACCTCATACATTTGACCTGTCTGGGTGAGCACATGGAGACATGGGTGTGATTAAAGGGGTGGCTATATTTATACTGCCGTGGTTTTGCATACACAATACACCGCAGTCCTCGGGGTGGATATACCAACCCAATTAGTGTTGTGCGGCTCGGGTCGGGCTTGAAAGCCCGAGCCTGTGTCGGGTCAGCAGCTAATATCCGGTGAGAAATTCTGTATCCGTGGACAACCGCTTAGTTGATTGAACTTGAAATTGAAGTTTGGGTGCGCAGTGTTGTGATTACGCGTGCCAGGACAGACCTACCCTAGTTGTGATCACAGAAGAAATGGGTAGCGATGGTGCCATCATGTGCGATATCACCTCAAGCGAGTCGTCGATGTAGTTCTGAGTGATTTTCAATTCAGTCTTGGTTTACGGTTAGCGTTGCACATCACCACGGAGAAATTATGCTAGCAGGTGTTGGCGAAAAAACAGCGATCGCAGCTCTCCCAGTCTGTCACGGGTTTCTCACGGTTGATTGTTCCTGCCGTGGAGAACGTTGGTGGAGGTCAGCCACACCCTGATAAAGCCCATCGAGACAGTTAAGCTACAGTCAACTGGGTATAGTCCGATCCATCAACGAAGGTGGTCACTCGCACTACCTCGCCATGTATCCGAACCAAGCCAGGGTGTCGTTTGGCTGAAGTCCCCTCCCAAATTCGAAGACTGAGTCGGATCTACTCGGAAGTGAGACGCGTCGGCTGTCGCCATAATCGTAAGTGAAAATAGATAAATTAAGAAACCATGATAGCCAACCTTCCAGCGCCCACGCGTCCATTTCCGTAGCGCTAAAATCAAAATTCGGCATCTGTACATCTTCTGCGAAATACTCAGCATGCCTAGGCAGAGATGCGGGCAATATGGATAGTAGGGATTGACTCGCGCGTTTGGATAGATATTCCAGTGCGTTTGCAGTCTGAAGATCGTATAACTGATTTGTGGGAGTCGGCAGAGGAAGACGACCGGAACGATGTGACGGTCCGGGGGCAGAATGTGTGGAATCAACCGTCCGCAGATGGCAAGCCTTCCTGCTTCGAGCACGCAGAGGCGAAAAGGTTGGGGAGGACCTGGTGGAACCCGGACGCGACTGTGTGTGATGCCTCGAGTTCGATGGTGAGCTGGGGCTCGGAGGCGTCGAAGTGAAATTCGCAGATGTTTTGAGCGGTTTCCATGATTCCACGTCGGGCGGAGAGGCTGCGAGATCGTCCTGGCTGGTCGATGCGCAATCCGCTGAGCTCACAACATACTCGCAATTGAAGCCCTTCCTTTTACAGTATGTGCAAGGATTCGTGGGGGGCTGTTCTGAGGTTATGCACTGAAGCAGATAAATAATGTTAGCGAAGAGCTATGCCAGGAACCTCAAGTTGAAAAAGAATATACCCGAATCTTCCTTCTCCTGCATGAGTTGCATGCCATCATCGTGCGGCGGCGGCGGTTGAGCGGTATCGGCATGGGAGCGCGTTTTGTGTTTTCTGGTTGGCTGTCAGTTTCGGAAAAGGGTGTCGTGGGCATGATTGCCTCAATTCTCATCTGCAATGCGGTGGGCTTATATATGAGAGAAGCGCCATTCCACGGTTTGTCGTCGTTTCGACTGGGTCTCAGTAAGTCCATGCTCGGCGGAGGCTGACACTGAATCAAATAGATTTGGAATATGTCGCTTACATTTTCGGCCTGCTTGCCGCTGCGGAGTATGATTGTTCTTCCCACCCGCGCTTCATGTGAATGCATCATCTGATTAATAAGGGCCAGAAACTCGGAATTGTAGTAGTATAGATGTTCAAAAGAGGTTCCTTGCAATTACGCAAATTGTCAACAAAAAGATTCAGAACTTTTTTTGTAGAACTCCTACTGGAGGCTATTGGCTGGTCATCCCCTCCTCCAGATGTCGCCGAATCTACGTAAGCCATCTGTGGCAGCAAGAACCATGACCGGAGGAAATAAACTGCCGAACACACTGGCAGACGTGGATCAGGCGGATCGGTTTGGGATAATTGGGTATGAACTGAACACGCTGATGGAGGCGCTGATCCTCGATGATCGACGACGCGTGTTCGAACTTCTTGCCTGGTTTTGAGTGCTTCCTATGGAAACCCAGAGCACGCGATAAGCGAGGTTTCCGGCGGTCGTCTGATGAATGTTGGCCGTGCTCACCGCTGGGACCCCGGACCACGTACCTATTCACTATTTCCAGCCGTTTCAAAAATAGTTTACGGGATTTGATGGAGTGTTGCTCCTTCATTTGTGCTTACCGCTGTTTGCGGCCGTCATCCGAGTCGGCTAAGCTCGGTTAAGCCCCAGCTCCACATCTGTAAAATTGTGTTGTGCCTCTCTCGTTGACTGTTGGCTTGTTTTCGACGGTTATTTTGAATAGATCTAGAGGGCCAGACTCAAGGAAGTGCAAGCCAAAGTTTCGAGAGCCCATTGGTTGTTTTCGAGGAATGGCCGGAGACGCAGTCACAAACAAATGTCAGCAAAAACGAGCACCACAGCATCAAAACCGTATACCATTTTTGAAACGGCTGTATTCCGTACAGCTTTCCGCCGTGCTCAGTGCCTAGCAAGTGTGAAGTTGCAGCCTGATGGAAAGCCAAATCTAAGTCGGCCGCATTCTCGGTTCGTCTAACGAGGTTGTTCACAAAATACAAATGAACGTTTTAACTGCCGGTGTGAGAACAGACGACTGGCACCAAGTTTCCAAAATTGGAGCAAACACCTCCGCGGCCCTTGGTTCCCCAAAGGCTTGAATAACTCCGAATGATCCCGGCCGGCAGTTCTGAGAGGAAGTTCCAAGGCAAATGGGAATAGACACACCTGAAGGAAAAAGAAGATTCAACTGAAACTGGAGTGGTTCTTATCGCAAGAGGTTCAAAGAACTAAATGAAAGAGAAATCCCACCTTAATCAATGTAGACGCGGACGAAGCGCAAACACCGTATGAAAGCCAGGGAGTAGAAGGGTAGATCATCGAGATAAGAAGAAACTGTAACCATTTGGATTCACCGTTTGGCGGCGGATTTCCGTGGGTTAGCGGCAGGCCGAGGTATGAAATTTACGATGCAGCTGACTCATTCTCAACCCCGAGAGAAAAAATGATGGATTCAGGACGCGGCCCCACCCCTCCGGCTGGATCCGCGGTACCAGATGAGCCCTTTTCAACACGGCACGTTCGGGGTCCTGGTCGGCAGGCGCTCACAGAGCTGCTCCGGGTTCAGCTTCTTTTTTATCGGCAAGGGCCGACGTCATCAACGGTGGAAGCTGTTCGCCTTGGAGCAGCACAGATAGGTGCGGGGAGCACTTTGAGGGAAATATTTTTCTTTTACTGTATTTCACAGCACGGCTGTTAGCAGGACTGATTGCGGTGGTAGGGTCGAATTAAGTACTACAATTCACAATTGCGAGCCAACTCCGACCGGCGGACGGAGACGACATTTACTCAATCAAAGACCACAGCCCAGGCGAGGCAGCGGTCACTCATCGCCTTGGAATTGACTTCTGGATGACAACGTGTGGATTCTTAGATAGGACCCGACGCCGATTCTCCGCGGCATGATCCCGAGCGGCGAGGATTTGCTTTTTGGTTGCGCGTGGACTCGGTTCTACGTCTGACCAGCCGCCTGTGTTGGAAGTGAATTTGGTGTTTGGAGTTTGTTAACCAAGTGTGGACCACGGTACTCTTTTTGCGGTGTCGTAAGTAGCCGATGGGCATAGAGTAAAGCGGGCAATCAGGCGAGGCAAGTCGGGCTTTCCTGGGTTCTTAACTCGGGAAATAGTGATTTGCCGGGCTCGGGCTTGGGCCAGGCTCGGGAGGTGGTATAATTTTGCTATATCACCGGTGTGATACGTATTGATGTGTCATAGGTCTCAAGCCAGAAACAGCAACGTTCTCTAGGATAGTGGTTCAAAGGCAGAAAAAAACCGTGCATGTTGAGTATTGATGGTATACACTGCAGTTCCTCACCAAAAAGGACTCATATTTGCAGTCTAAATGACAGAAATTGCGACTTCGGGTTCAATTTTGCGTTCGGCGTTCGAACGCCTGGTCCCCCCCGAACGCTGAACCGAACCTCGCATTCAGGTTCCGGATGAAGAGCGGCTGGGATTTTGTGCATGCAAAATCCGCCAACAAGCGAACTAGGTTCGCGCCCGCGGAGATCAGCACACGAGGCACAACGGGAGAGGAGAGTCGATTAGGCCTCCAATCAACTTCTCAGAGGACCGCTTCGCCTTCTTTTTTTCCTTCCTTTTACTAACATTTTACCAACGTTTACCTCAAATCAAACTCAATCCCTGCGGCAACGCGGCCGGCACCGGCGCTCTCGATGTCGCCCCGAGCTTGACCCGTCGTCGAGGTTCGCAGGAGCGATCAAACGGCTCTGATCGTCAGCAATGATGTAATAAGGCGTTCGATGACCAGGAACCCAATGCGCCTTTTCGGAGGGCACCTCGGAGATCATCGATTATCTCCCGTGAAAGTGCGAAGTCCGCCTATGTCTCGCCGCCTTTGCGTTTGACATCTCAATCCGAATCCCGCTGTCCAGTCGCAGTATCTTTGACTTCAAGTTCAATCCAGGTTGAAACAATTATATTGAGGTCAATTCTGGTCGGATCTCCTCAAGCTCAAGGACTGACCAGGCCTCTGGAACGTCCCCCAGGTATTGAAGGTACCGCTATGGCCGCTCATTGCGTCAGGCGGCCGTACCACGCCGCCGATGCCGATGCCATGCTCCACCACAAAACCCTGTAGATCCAGGTAAGTTCCGGTCCGAATCCCCTCAAAGAAAACACTCAGTGGACCCTCAGGATGTTCTCTAGCGGCTTTGCGGGCGATTTGGGCTAGCCATCGAGCCGGGTGCACACGTTGACCACGCGATGCCGGCACCATTCAAGGTCTGCTTTTACAGAATACTATCTATAGAACGGTCAGTTTGTGGCGGAATCTCTTCAAAAAAAGCTACTTAAAATACCTTCAGGACGTGCCCACAAGGGTTTGTAGATGACCCGGGCCGCCCTTCATCGAACACGGGTACGCCAATGATGTTGACACCGACTCCCCCCCGGATCATCACCCGACATAAAAACCACTGGTCAGTCTTTGTCCCATTCACCTTCGATAAATTACCGCAATACCTCTAGGATGTTCTCGAGTGGGTTTACAGGCGTCTTGGGCCGCGCTATCTTGCGGGAGTTAACCAGATGGAGGGGGAAATGTGCAACTATCTGGATTGGGAACTAACTGTCGACAACCCAATATCGGGCAACTTCAAGGCCATGGCCCAGGGATTCCCCTCCAGGTTTCGAGGGGCCGTATCTGACACACTCGTTGCATATGGTGTCGAAGCACTGGATACGCCGACACACAGTTCTTCCAACACTACGCCACCAATACCATCGATACCCAAAACGATCTGGTTCAAGGTCAGTTTGGGTTCAATTCTCCCCAAATAAAATGCTGAGCGTACGCCTAGGGTGCCCTCTGGAGTGTGAGCTTGTGCTTTGGACCCCCCTCTATCGAACGCGTGCACGCTGACCATGTCGGTCCCAACATCGTGCTGGATCGGCCCCCGAGCCAAAACCACCTAGGCCTGCTTCTCGGTCAGTCTTTGTCCTATTTGCGCCAAATCAAATACTCACAGCATACCTAGGATGCTATACGGAGGGCGTTTGGGTGTTTCTGGCCGCCTGCTACCGAACATGCGCACACGGACCACGTTGACGCTGACTCCCCACCGGATCCATACCCCACACAAAACCTTGTCTATACCGGTCAGTTATCTCTGAATCTCTTTAAAAAAGGTACTCAGCTTACCTCTGGAACATCCACGAGAAGGTGTACAGGCGCTTTGGGTGGTCCGTCACCGATCGCGTGCACGCTGTCTACGTCGGCGCCGCCTCTTCACCGGATCAGTACCCGACACAAAACCTCGATTATCTAGGACAGATCCTGTCGAAATTCCTTTGAAAAAGATACTCAGTACATTTTTACGATGTCTTCAAGGTGATGTACAGATGCTATGGGTTTCCCACTGCTAAACGCGTGTATATTGACCACATCTGCACCGAGTTCCTACCGGATCGGCACCCGATCCAAATCCTTCTGTATTAAGGTCAGTTTTCTTGCTATTGACTTCAAGTAAAATATTCACGCCATCCGTATGATGTTCTCAAGATGCTGGGAAGCTGTTTTGTCGTCGCCGAAAGTGTCCATCGTCAACGCCAAGGCACTTCGGCAAGTGTATTGGGCATTGCGGTCCTGAGCTGCACCCGTTATGCGGGCACGATTCCGTATGCCGTGCAACGTTGGCAGCTATTCCGATGACTGCCCTACTTCTTAAACTTATATTCCGGTCTAGTAACCAAAAGTAATTCAAATGGTTTGCACAAAAACGATTTGATTTGCTGTATCAAATAAGACAAGCATGGACGAAGACACCAAATACAGTATATCCATCCAAGCACGAAGTTTGCTGTATGTGTCGTCGGCTAACTCCTGCTCCTCGTTGAACGGGTTGTTCTCCCAAATGGCCTCCATCGTGTTTTGAAGACAAATTTTGTTCATCTGGGTGAGAAGTCCCTTGGTAAGCTCGAGCTCGAGCAGGATTGAAGCCGGCGGCTTTTTGTTGTCCGCGTGAAACAACTGCTTCGAATATCCTCCCCACCAGAATAACTCCCAGATCCGGGAGTATAGGTTCTCGTCGAGGCAGCTGAAGGAGTGATTGACATCCGGCGAGTGAAACGCAAGTGCGACTTTGTGGTCAGCCACCTCGCACTTCAGCTGTACAAGCTTGTAGTAGGTCACGACGCCTATATGCTCTGCATCAGTGAGTGTGATCTCGGTAAGAGGACGCTGTATGAGGGTGCGGAAAGCAGGGCCGGGTTTTTCCCTTTGAACGGCCGAGGGTTTGCAAAGCGCCCAATGAACAACATGTCCTCCTTTTCTGTGCCCGTTGAATTGCATGCCACCAGGACCGAAATGCTGAACTTGTCCTGCTTCTCGCCAGGAACAGGTGCAGCACACAGCGTGCGATCCGGGGGCGCAGAAGGTAAGAAGCTTGTTTCGTCTGCGTTCCAGCGATCCTCAGGTGCGTAACGAACCAGGATCTTCTTCATGCGTTGCCGCTCAGCTTCAACAACCTCGAGATCAACTGAACCGGCTTTGCCGTGCCGTCTGCGCTCGCATATATTATTCCTGAAGATGGTGTGAGTCTCTACTTATTGAAACAAAGGAAGACACTG
Source organism: Mycena olivaceomarginata (assembly GCA_029378375.1). Lineage (NCBI taxonomy): Eukaryota > Fungi > Basidiomycota > Agaricomycetes > Agaricales > Mycenaceae > Mycena > Mycena olivaceomarginata. The sequence goes on from JARKIC010001566.1 coordinate 21,485, forward strand.
ACACTTTCTTAAATGAGTCAAGCCACCCAATGCCACCTCGAACCGTGCAGGGTACTCTATAGGTCAAGGGCCGGAATGATGTCTCCCATGATTGTGCGACACCCTTCTCGTGTTATGTCCTCCGGTCGACCCCCCCCAACCTCAATATCGTTGACAGAAGGGTGCGGGGTGCTGTGTCGAAATTCATCGTAGTAGGAGAAATAGTTGGATAACAGTCAAACGGCAAAGAAGAGAAACAGGACACGTACTAATAACAAAAGATCCTTGGCGTAGCGCCGTAAGTTCAGTAATTCCCCGTGTCTTGATATATAGGACTGCGAAGAACAGGAGGAGCAAGATGAATTAATCGGCGAGAAGCATCATGAGTCTTCCAGGAAGCTGCTTTGCTTCTGGAACAGGTCAGAGTAGCGAGTTTTCGCGTTCATAATATTGAACCGCCATATTGTGGGGAATTGACGCCCACAGAAGACACAGACCACCCGCTCAATGTAAGGCATATCCAAGCATCCAATAATTTGCCTAAGGTCTCACAACTGAGTTCGGAAACTTACCAAACACAAACGGGAACAAACGCGACTGGAAAAAACAGGCATTCCAGCCTGAGGTGGTATCTGTTTAAATAATGAATGAACATCGTGAGGACTGAATACTCGTGAGAACGAAATAACATACCTTGATAGTAGACTCGAACCACTCCGCGGTGTAAGTCTCAAAGACAATCGTTTGATCAATGTTATTGACACGTCCTATTTATCGATTATCATAAATAGTGAAATAACGATTGGTTCGAGTCTACCTTGATAGCGAGCAGTGGAGATAAGATGGCTACCCAGAACGATGTAGAACCATCAGCATGACCTACAGTAGCAGCAACCCCCCAAAGACGCCCGACACGATGTGCGACGCGACGCGCCGCGGCCTCTTGAAGTTCGCACAGGTTTGGTCCAATGACAGCTTCTGTCCTCATGGGGCTTATGTAGAAGAACTTCGAAGCAACTTTGATCGCTTCTTGCTCGTTGTGACCAGTGCCGGAAGCTGCCGCACGGCGCCATGAAGCTGCCGCACGGCCCGATGCGCCATCTGATGCGCCGAGTCTAGACCTGATTGCATCACATATTGTTACATGTCAGAAGCAGTAACGCCACCTGTCAGATCATTGTTGTCGGGCCTATTCTACTATCGACTCGCACAACGGTCACGTGGTGACGTAATAAAGACGTGTCAGACACGCGACGCGTCTGCAACACGTCTACCGTCGCGTTCCAACTCGTGGTTGCCTAGGTACAGACCAGTACTATGTTCAGTTGCCATAGCATCTGTCTGGTTGAGGGGATTTGGGTGCAACCAACCGAGATATGGGCACAGTTGTTAAGAGAAAGTGAGCAACAGACTTGGGATTGGTTGGTTCATAGAAACTAGAATGCCATGGCAGCACATTTTGGTCTTATATCGGTCTGTTTGAAATGTACAAACAATAGCAGTATAAAAGGAGCGATGTACTGTAGCTAAAGATATATAATACACCCCCACTTTCACCCTCTTATTGGTTTTGTTGGTTTTGTTTTGGACGGTCGTAACCCGATCCCAGTACCCTGTGTGGAGCGTCGCCCTGAAGAAGGGTAGACCCAGTGAGGAGCGTGCTGGTTGCTGCTAGCAATAGCAGCAGTCCGAATGGTTTTGTTATGGTTGATTGGTTTATGGAACATTTGGTTGGCTTGGTTTGGAACGTTGGAATGGATTGAAACGATTTGGATGGTTTGGGTTGGAATGGGTTTATGGTTTCGGTTTTGGTTCGATGACGCGGGTGGTAGAGGGAGTGGTTGGATGGATTCGACGACGAGGACGGAAGGAGTGTCGCATCAAGAATATTCTTATTGTGTTCACCACACTTGGCGGCGCGCTGGTCGCGCTGTTCTATCTACTTTTATCATGCCGGCATTCGGCGTCACTCGACTGGATTGCAGCATGCGTATACTTCGCATGGAGCCCCGACCTCACGCGCACTGGATTATTGGTTGTATGTGGTGTATTTGGTTGGATTACCATTTTCACCCGTGCTCCATACCACCGCGCTTCACGGAATTCGCTGAACCTGAACGCCGAACGCGCGTTCGGTTCAGGTTCGGTTCAGGTTCGGACCGATTTCTGAACCGAACCTTGCCACCACTACTTCGGATGCTACTCTATACGCTCCCAGTCCCAGCGTCCCCCTGCTCCGGCTCTGCATTTGACGGTGAAGAGGATATGCACCGTATATTGACGACCTCTTCTCTGTAGCTTATGACTCTTTCCCCATTATCTCGAGCGCAGCGGTAGAACAAAATTATCATGAGCATACTATACGTCCACTTTCACTCCACATTGCATTCGTATTCGGACAGCCGCCGCAAGCCCAACCGCCCACGCTCCAGCAGCACAGAGAACCCACCCAGATTCTCACCCTCGAAATCCTTTTCCCAGTTGTAGATCCCCACGACGGCCTTGCGCGCGTTGACGCGCCACAGCACATGCTTGACCTCTTCGTCCTTTCCCGCTAGAGCAGCCACGGATTTCGTGTCCATGATGGGACCCTCGCGCGCGAGGAGAGTGGGTTCGACGCGTGTGGCGACCGCAGCATGCATTTCTGGCGTCTTTGGCCCCAACGCGTGCTCGCAGAAGTCCATCGTGCGCTGGAGGGTCTGCTCAGTCACGCTCTGTAGTAGTGTCGTTTGTAGTTGTGTAGATTTGTTTTTCTGCCTTCTTTGGTACGATCAAGTGTGATATCCAATGGAAACCCGAAGCAATTTCCAAGAAAAGCTGCGGGAAATTCACGCAATTTGGAGATACATTTACCACAGTTCTGTCTGGGGTAACATATTTTCACGAAATTTTGCTCATTCGTGAAATTGAAGAATTTTTTAAAAAAAATCCCAGAAAATTTGCAAAAATTTCTACGGGGGGTTTCCCTGATTGGCGTACAACAAGCACGAAATTTCACGCCAGACGCGAGAAAACGCGCCTCATGACTGGTCTCGTGAACCTTGAGACTTTCATACCCCAACCTTGTGACTTACTTCATGCATGAGAACCACCGTGGCGTGGGTTAGTGGAGAAAGACAGGTTCTAGCCCTGTGCTGTGGACACACACCGCAATCCATCGGCTGTCGGGATCTGGATACCCGAGGATATGGGTCCGCCTCAAAGATGGGGTACAAGAGATGTATATCTGCATTGAAGCTTTCGCTTCTCCCATCCTGTCGGGTCGTTCTGATCGACATCCTTCTTTCTCTGCTGTTGAGGGTCTGAAGCCTTAGACGAGCTGCCCGTCATGCTTCGCAAATACATTCCTAATGGCTTCAATTTGCTCGTTGTGCTCTTCGTGGCACTGGGCTCTACGGCTTGCTCTTATGGCATGGCCATCATTGGGTGCGTTGGAAATCATCGTCCGCACAAAGCAATAGCTGACTCCGAGACTAGTTCAACGATTGGCCAGCCGAGCTTCTATACATCTCTAGACCTCGCGCCCCCAAGGCAAACCTGGATACAGCCGCACTGCCGAGTTCATTGGTGCCTTCAATGGCGTTAATTGTGCCGGTTCTTCCATTGGTGCCGCAGTCTGCTCCTGGAGTGCCGACAAATTTGGTCGCAAGCAAACCATCCAATTCGCCTCCATCATCTTGATCATCGGCACTGCGATCTGTGCAGGATCCGTCAACAACGATCTACCAAGCCGAGGTATCGACACCAGAGTCTCGCGGCTTCATGGTTTCTATGCACGTAAGTCTGCGTAAATCATTCCACAGTCATTATGAATACGAAGCGATTCTGCAGGGAGTCATGTTCGCTATGGGTTACACTCTGTCTGCATGGCTCGGGTTCGGTGTATACTTTATCTCCGCCAGCGGCTCGCCGTCGTCCTTCCCCTGGTATGTCAGTGACAACTGATATTGCGTCCAAATTTGCTTATATGTCTTTCAGGCGCTTTCCGATCGCCTTCCAAATGGCCCCGGCTTTACTGCTCCTTATTGGCTCTCCCTGGCTCCCATACTCTCCACGCTGGCTGATGGCGCAGAACCGAGAAGAGGAGGCTCAGGAGGTGCTCATCAAACTCCACAGAGTCAAGGAAGATCCCTACAATATCATGGCCAGGAAGGAGTTCTACCAGATGAAGAAGCAGGTCGAGCTTGAGCGCCAGATCAATGCTACTACATCTAAATTCGAGCTCTTCAAGACTGCGCCGAATCGTCGCCGTGCACTCGTAGGATTCCTGCTCATGTGGAATAACCAGTTCACCGGCGTCTTGATCGTAAGCAATCGTTCAGCGAAGCATCTCTGCACTCAATACTGACAACACCACACACAGATTGCGAACTATGGAGTCATCCTGTATACTGCTCTCGGAATGGGCGGCTACATGCCACTTCTGCTCAGCGCTCTATGGGTTACATCGACCTTCCCAGGCAACATTCTTTGCGCGTTTTTCGTCGAAAAAGTCGGTCGACGCCCTTTCCTTCTTACGGGTCTATGCGGAATCCTTGTCTGCCTGATCTGCGAGACTGCTCTGCAAGCCGAGTTCTTGGGTACCAGCAATCGTGCTGGTCAGAATTCCGCTATCTTCGTAAGCATTGTGCGGGCCTAGATTGGAAAGACTCAACGCTGACACTGTATACAGTTCATCTTCTTATTTATTACGCCCTTCTGGAGTACCTTCATGGACGCTTGCCAGTTCTTATACGTCGCCGAGTAAGCATATCGCCGCTCTGGAAAGCATGAGTACCCAGAAAATACTGACTTTCCGCTCTTCAGAATTTTCCCAACCCATATCCGCAGCCAAGGCTCCGCCTTCAGCATGATGGGTCTCTATCTCGCCGACATCATCATCCTCGTCGCCGGCCCCATCGCCTTGAACAACATTTCCTGGAAGTTTCTTCTTTGTGCTCATCGTGCCGACGTTCTTCCATATCCTCTTCGTGTACTTTTCTGTCCCGTAAGTGCCCCGACCCGACCCGCACTACTCTCACCTGCCGCAGCGTGCTGACTTTCATCTCTACAGGAGACCAAAGGCCGCAGTCTTGAGGACATCAACACGCAATTCGGTGAGAAAGTGGCTATTCATTACTACGGCGCCACAGAGGAGGAGAAGAAAGAGTTGGAGCAAGCTGTGGTCGAGGATGAGAGTGCGCAAGGGGACAGCCCGGCTGTGCAGGGGAAGACCGGTGGTGTTGAGAGGGTGGAGTCTGCGTAGATGCTTGAAGCCTGTCGCCAGATCAGTGCTAAGGAACACGCGATGTGAGGTGTACATAGTTCGGGGAAGAGTGTAGTTATGGGCAATATATTGTGTAAAAACTTATGGCACATATTATGGGCAATAATAGTGTGCAAAAAAGTATTTTCTAATATGTTGGCCTGCAATGGCAAAAAGAAGGCAACTTGAACACTAGGACACAACTTTGTCATCTAACTTTTACTATGGGACAACTTCACTTGCAAGCAACTTCGCAGATTACAGGTTGGCAGTTCAGCAACTTTGTGGGAGCAACTTCACCCGAGACACCATGTTCAGTAATTGCAGGATACAATTTTTATTTTTATTACGTCACGAGGCAACAACTTATGCGGGCTGCAACCTTATAACCAACTTCAATATGAGCCCAGACACTTGAGGATTGGAATTGTCAAGGGTTGTAGAACAAATTCAAGTCGAATATGATCAACAAGAGAGGAAGCCAAGTTTAATCTTTATTTCGTGGAACCATGCATGAATTGTTACAATTGTGATGCTATTCGAACTCTGTGATAAGAAAAATGTGAATTATCCCAATGTGAAAATCTCGGGTGAGCAGCAGGTCTAGTTGTTCCCGGCCATTGTTTGCTTGGTGGTTTCGCAAATGAAGTAGAAGTGCTGCAGAAGAAAGTCAGCATTGAGAGCTGACGATGAAATTAAGAAAGGGATCAGCCTGGACAATGGGTATTCATGGCTCCTAATCTATCTTAAATAATGGTGTGAAGTGTCGAATGATAGCAAAATGGGGGAGTGCTGCACCGAGCATTGCTTTGTGGTCAGTAAGCCTATATATTGATTCCATGAACAAGATATGCCTTCACTCTGCTTCGGCCCAAAGTGTTGAGTCAAGGCATGCAGGTGTTACTCAACTGTGGTTTTTTTTTTGAGTTGTGAATCAAGATCCATTATCTCCTATTCAATAGGGGAATTCACGGTAGAGCCTATTTCCCTGTTTGTGGATAAATATATTCATTTGATGGGATGATTATTTTCACAAACAAAAGATATTCCACAAACGAGATTTAAACCACTCGTTTGTAAATATATTTGTGTGAATTGTGCCTGTTTTGCCGAAAACAATAATAATATATTCAGTGGGACACAAACGGGGCCGATCATTTGATTATTTTTATTCACAAACGGCAAAATAATGCCTACCGTGAATTCCCCTAATCAATGTAAGAAATGTTATTAATCCAGCTAAGGTAAGTACAACTGAGGTAAACTGGTAGGTAGATGCTGACTGTAGAAAATATCCGTAAGGGCCTATACACGTACTTTTCCCATTTTTGGTACTCTTCAGCTAAGCCCTATTTACCTCTGTTTTTCCCTCTTTTGATACATGTTACATCACATGATCAACACATTACTCGTATACTTAAGATTTAGAGCCCAATTTGTTGGGGGCTGTTTGGCTTTATCTCCTTTGAGCGTACTCCGAAGCTTAACCATTCTATTACAATTTTGGGTTACCAATTCATTGCTCGTTTCATTTGGAAGTATCTGATCTTATCCCCTTCAAGCTCTCCCTGCTTCAATCTCTCTGCTCTGGTGCTCGAGTCCTACAATCTTTCAAACTCATCTTTCCCGCTGTTTCATCATCTCTAAATATGTTGATGAGCAATTATGAGATTGATCTCATGCCCTCCACTGATCCGTGGCACCAGAAACAGATTGTGCTCAACCCGCAGTTAAACAGCATTTCAAAGCTGTAGAAAGCCAAACCAGCTCAAAGTGACGAATGCATGTGGTGCGGCCCTGGCTTGAGGTAAACATTCCTAATTTGTCCCACTGAGCAAGGCCGACGTGTCTCGTGGTTGTTTCACAGCTTTTGATTGGTTCAATCCACTCCCTTTGTGTTCCTTTCTCACAGTGGCACAGGACACGCGTCCTCTGTATCTTGGCAAGATTGAGCATATCATCAGGAAATGTTTTCAAGCTGGCTGGTACCAGGTCTGCCAGCTGCGCCAGCTCGCCAGAATGTGAGTTGGGAACATATTGCGATAGCCAGCGCCAGAATCAATATCAGTACCATAAGTATGGGAGTAATACTGGGCCATAATTATGGGAAGTTTCTGCAAAGAAATTCACCACTTGGCTAGCCCACAACACGAATCACACTGGTCCATCTAAGATAAAAGGATTCACAGCCTTTGATCTGTAGAAATATTCACCACACAGAAATGAAACAAATGGTGAGTGATCTCGAGATACCATGCACCACAAATCGGTGGAGCTATTTCTCCATTATGTGCCCCAGCTTGAACGTCTCTGTGGTCAGACTGTGCTGTATGTTCCACCAGAAATCTGAGCCACAGCTCAATACCCACTAGGCCTTCATCTCATATCCTGTGTGTAAGCCACCCTCGCCTTCAGAGCACTACGGCGGGGAAGAAACAACGGAATAACAAGAGATTGAAAGGGTCGTGAAGGGATAGTAAAACAAACTCTGGAGCGACCGGAGAGCAACAGAAAAGAATTCCAGGGTGTATATCGCTACATTCTGCGGAACAAAGATAGACGGGAAACATGCGACTGCATTGCGTCAACCATCCGAGAGAATTGACAGTAGCACAACACGCAGAGGGAGCGGTACAATTTTCCCAGTATGCACCATATGACACCCGAGAAGTCTTTGACAAAGCCGCCCCAGTATAACCTGGCGCTACTCAACGAGGAACTTGCATCACGCTGCATGTGACGAACATAGACATAATCCAGGCCGCGGGATTGAAGCCAGCCATCTAGTCCAGATCTGTGGTCGCCCCCGTACCTACAACCAGAATTGGTGTTGTATTCAGCAGGCGGCAGGCGCCCGAAAGTGATCGCAACCCACAGCCTTGGAATAACTTTCGGGTTTATATTGCCAGTGGGAAATTACGGAACAGAGGTACTGCGCAATTTCATTCAATTCGGCACGGGTTGTGACCCGTGACCCAAAGTACCGATTCGGCACTTCGGCAACCAACAAAGTTTGGCGTGACACCTCCGAAAATTCGGCATTCGAGACGAAAATTTTCGAAAATTCTACCTTTTTTGCACCTCCGAGGGAGATTTGGCCCTGATGTCACGCATTTTACATTCGGCACTGGGCGCCGTGATGCATGACCGAGGCCAAAATTCATCGCGGCACAGGGGGTGCGTGACGCGTGACCGCCGAATTGAATAAAATTGCGCAGTACTCTTTGGGGGCGCTAGCCTGCCCTTAGATCACTGCGTGCTCTGTTCCTGCCTTTTCTCCATCTCCTCGAGTGGGAAATTCTTAGTCATAACTCGGCAAAGAAGACACTGGGATGATGCCAGACCCACGTAAAGCACCTGTGTTGAAAATTTTAGCGAGTCGCGGAACAACAGAAAAGCGGCGACGCCTGGGGCGAGAAGATAAATTCAAACTCAGCTTACTATCAGATGATCAATTTTGATCTTTAGCACAGCCACACACGCCTTCTCTTTTTCGAGCCGACAGCGCCATGGACCGTGCATGTCCGACCCCCCACCCCCGCCGCCCCCGCCAATCCCACTGGAAGTCCCCGACCCGCCCCGCCCACGCTCCGAAGTGGTCCCAGAGTTGTGCTTCCGGGAAACCAACGGGAAACGCGGAAGATTCCACAGGACCAGCCTCAGGTGGCCTCCCTGGCAGTGAGGCCAACCCGACTCGGAGGCATTTTGATGGCTTATCGTCGATGATAGCCACTGTACTCGAGTATAAACCCATCAAGATCTCCCCTCCGACTCTTGCCGCTATCGCAGCTGTGGAGGACGTTTCAGATGAAGGCGTACCGCTCCAGACCGCTCCATAGGGGCGGTGCCTGCCGGATTCTTAAGCGGTTTCGACTTGTTCGGTGTTCCTAGAGTTAAGCCTGAACTCAGTCGAGTCAGTAACCTCTACGGGCTCTTTCGGGCTGCTTTTAGGCCTGATTTTTAGACTCTCAGATTTCACGTTCTCTTTTCTGTGCTGTCATCTTGTTTTCGATCACCGTGAGTCGGATATGCGTTGCTATGCGGGGATGTACTACCCGCAAATGCCCGGGATGTGCGTGATGTGACGGCGTTGGTTGGGCGCTCCCTATCAACTGGCAGAGCTAATCCAGAGCACCCCAGCATCTTGTAGCCATGTCCTCGCTGTCGGAAATTCAACATCTACTTCTCGCCCCGGTTCCGGCCTATGGTGAGCTTTCCGAAAATCCAATCGAGTGGACTTGCTCAAATCCCGTCAGGCCACGTACGTCCGATGTGTGCCCTAGCAGGCAGGCTCGCATCCCAGGGGACCACTTTCATCACAATCCTTATGGCTCCAAACTGGTTGCAGTCGGCACACGCCGATATCGTGGCGCAATTCCCGGCGGGGGACGAGGCCTTGGAACGTATCAGGTGTGCACAACTCCACTGAAACCGATGTCTTCGCGCTGATGCCCAAGGCAATCCAGCACTACCCGGCGGCGTACGAAACTCTGTACCGCGGCAGCCCCATTAAATGTGCGACCACGGGAACGGAGTTCGCTGCGGTCCCGCCTCCCGCCGCTCTCATCTTAGATGTGTTCGCTCTTCCCCAGCTCCATGCAACGCGGTCCATCAGCGCGACCACAATACCCGTCTTCATGTTCGTCGCCGGAAACGCCGGCGCTCTCATCCGCATGTTCTGCCCCGCGTCGATGGGTGGCCAAGGCGACCTGGGCCCGAAGATCGACGCTGAGGCGCTGCGACTGGGGAAGACGGCGGATGAGGTCGGGGATCAGGTATGTTTTGCTCCTTTGTGTGCGTGCATATTTACCGATGAAGAGCCAGGTCTACACGCACATGGACGGTACAGTCCTCCGGATCCCAGGAATCCCCCCCATATACGACTACGAGACCTTTCCCCAGGTACGTTTATATGCCATTTGAGTTAGAAACTCAGCCTCACCCAGAGGAAAGATAACGCTCGCTGCTCCCGTTGCAGCACTCCACCGAGCAGCCCATGAGTGCGTTGCGGATTGTCCTTCGGCCCATCTGAGCTTACAAATCTTTCTTAGTATGTTAACAGCATGCGACGGATTATTTCTCAACACAGCTCCAGCGTACGACGGGGAGACTCTCGTTGCACTCGAAGCATGGATCAAAGACTCGATGGACAAGCCCGTCTACGTGGTCGGGCCTCTCCTCCCCCCTGGATACGGCACCGAACAAATCCAGACTTTACCCGGTAAACCTACGGATGCCGGAATTGCATCATTTCTGAATTCTATGCGATCCCGGCATGGCGAGAAGTCAGTGCTCTTCGTACGTTGTGATTTTTCGGTGTGCACCGTTCATTGATACTGAATTCAATAGATATCCTTCGGGTCCGTATTCTGGCCGAAGCTCGAGCACCAACTGGAGGACCTTATAGATGCGTTGATTGAGAAGCAATTCCCTTTTGTGAGTTTCATTTCAAATAATTGAGGCCTCGATTCAATTCGTTTGTAGATTTTATGTCATGCTTCCCCTTTTGCGATTGTTCCAGACGAATTGGTGGCGAAGATCAACGCCTCAGGTATTGGCAAGGCCGCGGCATGGGCCCCACAGCAATACATCATGACCCACCCGGTACGTAGTTCCATTCTCCCCAAAGCAAAATACGTGCCAATTACTATATATTCCTTGCACAGGCGACAGGTTGGTTTTTGACCCATTGCGGCCATGGTGGTGTCTTTGAGGCCCTCACAACAGGTGTCCCCATGTACGACAATTCTCGTGTTTCAGGATGGATTCTGAACCTTCCAACAGGATATGTTGGCCCTTCCAGGCGGATCAGCCTATTGCGGCCGTTCATCTCTCGCAGAATTTGAACGTCGCGTTCCACCTGATGGAAGTTCGCTCGGGGACGGGGCTTCAGCCGCTCCACAATGGATACGCGCCGCAAGGCACGCGTGCTGCAATGCAGGTCGAATTCCGAGACATTATCGATCAGTGCCGCAGCGACGTGGGGAACGAGAAGCGGCAGAATGCACGGAAAATACAGGCAGAACTCGCCAACGCGTGGAATACGGGCGGGTCGGCATCACTCGCCATAAAAGACTTTTTCGCTAGCTACTTGGCGTAAACTCGAATGCGCAAGTGGGTTTTCGACGCGAATATAATGGTAGCAAATTCTTCAACGCTTCTCGCCATTCCAGGGCGAGATTCAGACCTTTACAATCCATATGTATCAAATTTCCGCCGAAATGAGGGCTATCGCACGCTCAGAGCGTGGCTTCACTACACAGGCGAACGGTTTCGCGTGACTGCATGGCATTTGGTTCATCATTCCGGTTCGACACCCGCGTGAACAATTCGGCGTACCTGATTGTTCCCTGGGTGTTTTCATGCAAGGGTAGGGAGCCCGCTCCGCGGGTAATGTCAAAGGTGGCAAGCGTCATTGCGACGAAGAGGAAGACCGAAGTTCTGCGAGCTCCCTGCCTGGGCAAGCGCGCCGCCCAAAGCCGAAGCAGATCGTGCGCGGGTCGCGCTGTGGTACGGTCGCAAGGTAGCGCGTGGGATCGAAGGTCGCTGGGGAAGGGTATGTTTCCGGATCGTTGAGCATATTCCTGGTGAGCACATGAGACGGGATATAGCGGAAAATGCGAGAGCCGTACCATAGATTGGCGATGATCACGGAGCCTGCATTGCGTTGAAAAATCGCGACCAAAGCTCAAGATGGTACCTGAACAGACCTTTGGGTATCAGATGGCCGTTGACGACGGTGTCCTCCATCGCCGCGTGCGGCACACCTATATTACAGTGAACCCTGGGGAGGGGGAGCCGGAAGGCGACCCACCGAGCGGTGCAACGCTATGCCAGCGCAGGAGCTCCGTCACGATAGCAGAAATGTACGGCAACTGCTCACGGTCTGCCAAGCAGGGCAGGCGCGCACTTCCAACCACAGAATCAATTTCGGCTTGAGCCGTGTATTGAACATCTACAATTGAAAAGTAATGAAATGGAAGAGAACCCACACGGAAGAATGCTCACCTGGAGTAAGAACCATCGCGAGAAAGAATGCGTACAGAGACGCAGCAGTGGTGTCCGCACCACCTATATCGAACGATGTCTGTGAATAGCTTTGAAGATGGTCACTGGGAACATACCGCCATAAAAGGACGCAGCCGTGTATTTGATATCGTGCACGTCTTCCTCACTGAGCTTCTCTTCGTCTTCCAGAAGACTTGAGACAAAAGAGACCGGTGCGGTTCCGGCCGTCTGAAATGAGTGCGATATATCAGCCCGTACGGGTGGCAAAGATCCCACGGCATACCATTTGCCGCCGAACGAAGAGGTAGGGTGCCTCGACCATATTTTTCGTGGCACGCGCCCACACGCGCGCTGTTTGCTTGAACGGCGCGAGGAGCTCGGGAATGTTCAACATTGCCGGGAAGACATCTACGAGGAATGCGCCTGGAAACAAATCACGAAACTGACACCCTCGATGAACATTTGAACTTTCCTGGTGCGGTGGCGATATTAAAGTTGTCATTCGCCTTTTCTATGAGCGTCACGAATGGGTCTTCTTCTTCCTGAACTTCGATTCCGTATGTTATGCGCAGAACAAGCGCGCCCGTCAATCTAAATCCGGAACGTGAAGAATGGATGGCAAGGGAAGATGTCAAATATAAACTTACTTTCGCACATGTGCGCTGATACTGTCCGCATTCGGTTTTGACAATAACCGTTTCAAGCACCGGTGTGTTTCAGCCTCAGCCATCGGGACAAATCGGCGCATACTGTTTTAAATCATCAATGGCTGAGAAGCAAAGGTTGGAGGAGAGGACTCACACGTTGGGAGTGCCAATCGTCTTCGCGAAGTACTTGCGGAAAGTGCGAAATCGGGCGCCATAACTGCACGAAGGCGTCAAGAAAATGCCCAGCAAATAATAAACTCACGCTCACGGCATTAGGACAAGGGTCTGGGCATATCCCACCAATTCACCCGCCATCGGAAGCCGAGGGCGCGTGCTAAACACGGCCCCCTTGGAGTCCATGTCCTCCATTACTGATGACGTGTTCAGTATCACGATGGGCTGACCGAGAAGAGTGACAGAGCATAGTCCGCCTGCATAATGAGAAAGTAAGAGTCGTCCGTGAACTTTGGTAGGTGCACGCACCCCATTTCTTGCCCCACTGGGCGAATGTAAGCCACTCAGTTGACGCGGGCATGTCAAGGACATTCTTTGAGGTGTGGAGACATCAGGACTGTGAAACAGCGGGAGAAAAGTGGAGTACACCGATAACGGGGAGACCTGCGGGCCCGGGGGGGAGGATTCCGCGCTGTTTTCGGAAAAGCTGGCGAACGACGATTAAAGAAAGGACGCCTGCAAGGGGCAGAACGATTGTGGTGGTAGGATGCATGGATAAGAGTGAAAAGACGGGGGCCGATGTCGCATGCGGTTGCTATTCGCCCCCGAATATTTGTGTGCTGGTGTTCCTGCCAGCGTTCTGGAAGAAAGAACATCAGACCCGTCTTTCTGGCACGCGCTGGCGTACGGCAGTCCGAGTCGGCAAACGCCGTCAACCATTTCCAGTTTGGGGATTCTCAACTCACGCCATGGCCCATGGCCGCTCACGGACCACAGGTCTATTTATTGGTGCGCTCCGCACAGCTGCCGCACAATTATTCATGAAAATGTTCTCGCGCTTCTGACATGGAAACACTTGTGGGAATTTTCTTCGTTTTTCGAAGGGTCTGCTTTGATGGGGCTCACATATATATCAAGCTCCACCTGACAGTGCTATGATCGGTGTTAACACGCGGTCTTTTGTCGCCCACAAGTAACGAGCACCCTCCTTGACCTCATCCTCCATGTCTGCAGCTACCCTGAATCCTGGCGCGCCTCTGGACAATACGTGGGTTTTTGTTTCGTGGTTCATTCCGTCCTAAGCTCAGGCGGAAGATAGGATGGGCTCTATGCTTCTTGGTGTAATTGTTAGCGCGGTTCTGTACGGAATCAGCTTGCTCCAGTGCTTATTCTATTTCACGCGTACGCCCTTGATTTGCACCATGTCTAACATTTTCGACCTTTTCATAGGGTATGGACGAGATGCGAAGATCTTGAAGATCCTGGTAATGCGCTACTTCTTCTCATATATTGGCTGACCACTGAATAAAACAAAGGTGGCATCGACTTTGTTCCTTGACACTCTGCATCTGTCCTTCGTCATTCACACTGGTGTGTGTGGAATTCTGGCATTCCGACAAGCAATTGACGTCGGCGCCTACAATGATCCAGTGTATCATTATCTGATATCAAACTATTAGTAGGTCAGCATGCACAGATCCCGGCCTTGTCTCATTCTTCCTGCAGCACACACGACGCATTGCAGGGGATGATCTGGAGCGTCTCTGTGAGCAAAAATGCCAGCCTATCAGTCTGATACTAATCGTCCAACTCTGCAGCTCGAGGCACTGCCAACAGTAAGGAATCTCAACAAGTGGGAATCAAAAAACTAAGGCTTAGTCAGGGGATCACTGCAGGACTAGTCCAATCGTGCGGTAACTGCTATTCAAACAATGTTGTCTTTACATACATTTCCTTAGATTCTATGCCTATCGGATATGGAGGAGTGAGTACCTTGTTCTTCTTTCCGGACTTCACAGTGCACTCAATGCCCACGGACAGTGAGCCACCACAATATTTTTCTGACAGTATTTATATTGGTCTTGGTACTTGCCACCTCCGCGTGCGGTACAGGTGCGTGAAGGAAGCATCCGCGAATAATCAGACTCCGATACCTCCCCACCTCCCCGAAGCATGGGTGGTTCTTGCGTACGTTCTTCCCTTCTGAGAAAGTATTATTTTGATCCCAGTTTCAATAGCCTGCAGGCTGGGACATATGAGCGCCTGCTCAGAATTTCTGTGTGTATTTTTTTCCACCTCGCCAGCCGTTCTGAACTGATTTCGAGTCGTATCCCATGCAGCCGCTCACAATTTCGATCAACGCTCTGTCTACCGCTGCCGACGTCACCATTACCTCGACACTGTGTTTTATGCTGTATCGGACGCGGCCCACATCTCGGGAGTATGTCCAAAACTTGTGATCCATAATTAAAGCTCATTCTGGTATTAGAACGGAAACTATGGTTAACAGATTGGTACGTTGTCCCCGCACTCCGTTTTTCCCCCGGATCATTGATTCCACGTGATTAAAAATCAGATCCTCTTCACCATTAATACCGGACTGTGAGAACAGCCTAATGGAGGTTACCAGACACTGACTTTTTCTTATTTATCATGCCAGGCTAACCAGGTTTGGACCTGTCTACCCTTCTAGCAACCCACTGATCTTTGTGCAGTCTGTGTGCCGTAGCGTCATTAATCTCGGTGCGTTAGTTGCGATGTTAAATACTGCCAGCTGATGCGCCTCCAGCTCATTGCCTCGCCAAAGACACTGATTTACGCGTCCTTCTACTTCTGCATTGGACGGCGTAAGTCCCCTTTCTCCACTAATTGCACAATAGACTAATGCGCTACGCTCTAAAGTATATTCCAACGCCCTCCTCGCCAGTCTGAATGCACGCGCCGTGATTCGCGGGCGCATCAACGACGTCGACACCAACTTTCACATCAAGTCCGCCGGGCTCCGTGGCACCCATCTTTCGCGCGACGTCTTCGCACGTCCGTCAGAGTTCACGTCCGCGGACGAGCTGTCCGTCCGAATCGACCGTGCAACAGAGAGATATGCGGATGGGGAGTACGGGAAGAACAAGTATGTCCCGCCGCAGGTGCGTCTGTGAATATACCCTCTTGCTATTCCTTCCACCTCATCTCTGGCTTACGCACTTCCCCCTTCAGGCCGAAGACTCTGCTACCGTCGTGGCGGATGCTTAGTTGACCCGCGTCAATGGGAATCAGTTGCGATTGTACCTTAGACATCGCTGTCGGATGTCTTCTACATGTGGAGCGGAGGCCGTAAAATTCTTGCATGAGGCGTATATACACTTGCCCTGTAATCTTAACTTCTAATTCTTTGTAATAATTAATCTGGCCTTTGCAGTATAAACTCTCGAAGGACTCGGAATTGATTTAAGTAGGATCAATCAACTGAGGGCTCGTTCGGCTGCCAGATGCAGATCCAGCACTGAGCAGCTGTATCTGGTTTCCTTATATAGGTTAGGGTTGGAATATCGCGGTCACGTGATCTTGACTGCGTGTGAAGTACCGCACCAATATTGCTCGAGACAAGCAAGAGAGAGATAAAGAGTCAGTTGACACATGATTGGCATAAAACGACAACGACAAGAACATCCGTCGAGAACAAGTCGGCTGAGATGTCCGAAGAGAAATCAACTCTCCCCCATGCTTGCGCTACTACTCGTCGGCCTTCCACGGGAGCTTTTGACTTATAATGGTCATTTTTTTTGGGACAAAGACCAACATCTCCTTTGCTAGGAAGCAGACCTGGGCTGTTCGGAGTACTCTGCACAATTATTCTGACTTTGTATCTTCGGTTTCCACGATGACGATATGTCCCTCTCTTTTGAGATGTATAACTCTGCGCGGAACAGAATGCCTCGGAATTTTATATCGCTTGTCTATTTCGAAGCTCAAGCCGATGTAAGCAGGGATATCCAGTAAACGCGATCTCTTACGTGCTGCAACCACCAAGTGTTTCCACCGTGCCTTCAAGCGGAGCATCTCACCGGCTACTCCCGTGCCTTCATCTCCTCCCTCCACGACGGGATGATCACAAAGCTGCCATGGGCTTCAGGCTGGCGCAGCCGACAGGTGCTCCTAATCAACGCACGTATCGTGCCCCAGGCTCAAATTTATCAGTTACATCGTCTCTCCCTTGTTGTACTGATTTGAACATACACACAGGGTGACCGCGACAACGTCGTTCCGCCCGCGAATGCATCGGTGTTTCACAATATGCTCAAATCTGCGGGCAGCGGAACATCGAGCTCAGATTCGACTTCGAACAACCTTAAGAGCGGGGCCATCGGGGAGACCCCTCCGGACGGGTCGCTAATTCTCGTAGATAGCGCAGGCCACGACCTGACCTGGACACGCGACGAGGATGTCTCCCGCGCCATCCTGGAATTCTTGGGTCCCCGACCTGGGCACACGAGGATGCGGTCGACCTTTCCGTCCTGAAGGCCTTTGACAGACACGGCACGAACTTACAGGGACTGGCTCGCCCAGAATTCAGAGAATTTATATATGAACCGAATTGAAGTGGTTGAAATGTTGTCAACTTCGGATCGGATTAGCTTGTGGTTCAATAAGGTGGGTTGATGCTGTTTGGATCAGCGCAAGTTGAATCAGAACACGAATTAAGACCTCCATCCGTATATATATCTGTACGGCTAAATTTCACACACAATGTCCAGTTGATAATACACTTCGTAGGATTAGTTATGATTTTAGGTTCCAACAAATCAAGTGTCCGCCGCTACACCTCAAACCTGCGCCATCACTGTCTCTGTGCTACTCCCCTGGCTCGGTGTGCGTGTTTTGGTGGGGTACGCTTCCCGCCGAGACCCAAGGAGCCGCCCGGGGTGTGCAAAATTTATGGTGAAGATCGCGAGAATCACCATCCCGCCTGAAGCGCCAACGAGGGTCAGATACCGCAGGGAGATGTCAAGAGAGACTGAATCCCACCGTCAAGTACGTTGAAATACACCTCCGTCTCGATAATACGCCCGTGCCAGCCCGTCGAGAGCTCGATGATACGGTAGATTGACCTGGGGTGCATTGAGCATAGGGAACACAGTGATTGGATGGTATCTGGGTAGCGCACCGGATAAAGAGGACGAGCGTGGAGAATGCGAGGGCGGCAATCATGGCCTTAAGCTTCGTGTCTATAGTGCCGCGGTCAGCCAATCCGCCGCGCAAGGGGCGGTCGACATGGTATCGCCGCAGGAAGTCGGCCGCAAGGGCGGAATAGGCAATAATCGCGGCTGCGAAACGAAAGTGAGGAATTGAACGGCGACGGGGCAGTAATGGATGGATACCAAATTGGAACACTATCCCAGCCAGCATGATATTTGCTCCCTTTGGATATGATGTTAGTCGTACGACAGTCGAGGAATGTTGAACGAACAAGATTGGCACCCGAAAGTGTGTTGGCACTGGAGGCAATACCACCGCCGGCGCCCTGAATTACAAGGGCGAGAATGTCCTGATGATTAATTAATTAGATTAAGGTGGCAACTGGACTGGTGTTCCACTTACACAGGACAGAAACAGGATCGTGTCTGCACAGCAGACAGAGAAGATGAGCATCACGACGACAATTATTCTCGACACACTTACACCAAATCGGAGTGAGTCGCGCGTAGCACGGGCCAAGACGCGTGACGATCCAAGACAACAGGATGAAGTTCACAGCGATCAATGGAGTGGGGGATATTATCGTCGAAGTAATTCTGGAGCAAGGGAACATATTCAGCTTCGGGTTTGACATGGAAAGTCTCAAACCTACTGCATCATGTAGGGATCACTGAAGCTAGGCGAGAAGGACGACCATAACCTGCCACTCCATCCCACAAGCTCTCCGAGTCCGCAGAGGCACGCCGTCGGCAGGAGCCACCACATCCGGTAGTAAGTTGCTTGGCCGATATGGAGGACTGTGAGCGAGCATCAGCAAAATTAATTAGAGCATATAATTCGAACAGACTGGTGCTGATCCCGAAAAGAACCACGAAGATGATCGCGACATATTCATGCGGAATGTATCCGTATTGTGAATCCTCTACATCCATTGGGCCGGACCGCGGAAAGAGCTCTGTGAGGAAGATCAGAATAATGGTCTGATAAAGGCTGGGAAATGTCGTCACCGAAAGTCATGAGTGAAAGAGCAGGAGAGGTGGTTGTAGCGGGAGTGATGTAGGAGATCTTGTCATTTACCATCCTTTTTACGTTGCAAGTGGCGTTTCACGATACAGACAGCAAACGCTGCGCAGTGATCGCAGTGATCGCAGCATTCGTAAGCACAGCTTTAGCAGGGCATCATCTCGTCGCCAGTCGCCCTCCTGCCAGTGATGTCTAGCTGCGTGATGGGGTGACAGTTTTCCGCGCATCCGATAACTTCTTATTTCTGCTGTGAGCAACAGCGAAGGATTACAGTGGGAAGTAGGACGCATCCAGGTGGCATAATACGTCCAGATTATCAAACCCAGCGAGGCCTAAGACAAGATTGGGATTCTCTTCTCCCAACCTCGGATGCGTGCGAGATTACTCTACATGCGCAGCCGCAGCTGAATCAAGCAACTCGGGTAGGCCCAAGGAGAAGGCAGTGCTTCGGTGCCGCTCTGGACATTCAGGGAACCTTAGATCACTCACACTTGGGAGCAAATATCCCAAGTGCCAGCGAGAAAGGTTGGATCCATTGTGCGAAGAGGGTAGCAAGGAAGGATTTAGGAAGGATGGAAAGCTGATAGAAAGGTAGCAAGAACGTTAACGCAAGTGGCAGATTGATTGGATCATCGACCACACAGCCTCTTCTCAGCCACCCCCTGAACTCGAATGGTTCTCCACTCTCCCGACTGGCCCAGACTTCAATCTGGGTCCCGCTATGTAACCCTGGCTCGCCGGTGGCATCAACCATTTTATTTATGCGCGCGTACTACTCTCTGAGACCTTGGAAGGGTTCCGCGATGATGATATTGCCCTCGAGATATATAACTCTGCGCGGAACAGGACGTCCCGGAATATTATATCGCCTAGTCTGTGTGGAAATTCAAGCTGATGTGAGCTGAGATATCCAGTAAACGTGGATTCTTACGTGCTGCGACCAATAAGTGTTTCCACTGACAATGTATGGAACGGCCTGGAGCCATCTGCGAATGGTGTCCGACGTCCCAAGGCTACGTGTCCCGGCGCCACCGAAATGCTATTCTGCAGCTCCGCTTCTGAATCTGAGGTGCGATATCGAACATATTCCTTGCCAACAGATGCAGAGGTCGAGGTAAAACCATCTGTACCGTGCTCCAACAATATGGAAACGAGGTTGCTGCCCAGGGTTTTGTGCTGCAGTCCCTTTTCATAAGAGGCCACATCTGTGGAAATAAGAGTCACGGAGGGTAAGCCATCAGATCACGTACCTTTCTCCATCGCAATGGCGTCTGAGGTACTGGTTTAGGACGAACCGATGCGATTATAAAGTGACCGGCTCACCCAAGGCAAAACGCTCGCATTTCGCGAGCAGTGGGTTCTGCAGTTCCTCATCTGTGAGGTAAATATCGAGGGCATATCGGGCTAGCGCGAGGGCAAAATAACCGCCAGAGTTATACCGCCTGAAGTCGAGATATTCTAAGATGCTCTTGTGCGCTGCGTGTCCTGAAGCCTGCACTACACTCCAAAAGGATTTTCTTCTCGTTTGTTACTTCAGACGTACCTGAAGCATTCGCACGCCAGGCGGCTAAACTGGCGATACTGTTCCACTCCGGTGGTTGCTTCGATCGCGCAGAAAACCTGGTTCATGATCCCCTCAGCGGGAGACAGATCCTTTAACATCTGAAAGTTGTTAGATCTTAGCGCAGGACACGGATCTATGTGCCAACCATTTCCCCCTGAATTATCTTGACGATATCATCGCTCGACCCCACCTGTTCTCTCCAGACTCGTGGTCCACCCCTGGACGGATAGCAACCGCCACCTGTTGGTAGATCCAGTCGTCTGTCAAGGACAGCAATGCGAAGACCCTGCAAGCCCAGATCATCCTTTCGAATTCTCCGTCCGGGATGGCTTTAAAAACACTTGAGTGAATTTCAGCCAGAAAGGGTGTTGCGTACTTTTGGTGACCCACGTCGCGTATCCACATTTCACGAAGAGATCTCGCTGATCCTGCGACTCAAATGGCCAAGCATCCAGGAAAAAAGAATCGGTGACCGCGGTAAGTTCATCGTGATTCCGCGCAGGGGGGAATGCAGACAAATTGGCGAACATCGTAAGAAAGTGAGGCGGGCTTCTTCCGGTACGTAGCTGTCCAGTTTTTTTCACGCCGGGAGGATCAACTGTCGACGTCTGCTCGGGTATTTCATTCGCTTCGACAGGGGGTGTGACGCGTGACCCAAAATAACATTCGACACTTTGAGAGGGCTGTGGGTGTACTGGGGGACAATACCACAGCTGACGGTCAACAGCATCGATACACGATGTACCTGGCGAACCGACATTAGTTGTCATCCATTTTGGGAAACACTACGTTCCGACGTCGGCTAGCCAGACTTGCCGAAGTCTGGCCGGGTCTGGCTGGGTCTGGCTAGCCGATCAGACAGACCGTGTGCTGCCGTGTGCGGCCGGCTACGCACAGCCTGTGATCGGCTGACCAGACCCAGCCAGACCCGGGCGGACCTCGGCAGACTGAGGCTAGCCGACAGCGGAACGTAGTGAAAGTTCGGCTAGCCATTGCTGTAACTTCTGACAAAAAATAGTGCATTGCTTTATAACTGTAGAGCATTCAAACCTGATAATATTGGAGTACATTTAGGTAGGTAATTAAAGGATGTTTGACCCTTGGGAACAAATTCTTTGGATTGAGTGGGGAAGAAAACCGTCGCAAAATGTGATCGGGCATCTCGGGCAGTTAGCGGGACCTTACTAAGTATCTTCGAACGAAGAGAACAAGGATTTTCTCATAGAGGATTCCGCCTCATTTTTTCCATTCGGTTCGATCCGTACCCCTGCACCGCTCAGCGCCATCTCCACTTGGCACGACATGAACAAAATCAGCGGGCGGGTCTGGCAGGCCACAGCGGCAGCACACAGCAGGCAGACCCATTGCGCTCAGCGCCGCATGCATCTCGACGCAGAAATAGTACATACTCAGCCGAGCGTCGCTTGCGGAGGCGTGGCATTGGGTAGCAACACGCGATCGTCGGCACCACGCGGCGCCCGCAACGGACCGTCCTTGTGGGTCCACGAGAGGGGAAAGACATCCGGTGTGCGATGGTCGACAGGAGACTACACTGTAGGAAGGGAAAAAAAGGCTTTGGAAATAAAGACACGTGTGTACAGCACAAGCCTCATACCGGCCAGCGGGCGGTGTCGAGTGAAACGGACGGTATGGGACGTCGAATGGCAGCGGGCAGCTCGCGCACGGCGGGCGGCCAAAAACCGGAATGCCTTCGATATCTCCGAGATAACCGGATACATACACGTGACCAAAGGTTAAATAGTACTTATTCAGTTTGTAAGCCATTTTCCCTGTGCTCCCTGTGCTCGTTTTTATTTATTTCTCCTATACAAACAACGTTTAACGTATACCCGAGTATCTGCTTATCGTGGTCCAGGACTCTTGACTGTGAGCATAGGGCTGTGCGCCGTGCCCATCACGCCGGTTCTACGGGTTCCGTGCGACGGGTATCCGACCCATTCGCACACCGGCTGGTAGGTGGCAGCTCCTTCATGATGGCCTCACTCGGCCTTTGCCGTGAATGTTTGATGATCTTACTATTTCTGGGTCGCCCTACAGATCTGGTCTTCAACTTGAGTTGGAATCTTTCCCAAATGAGGCGACACATTAAAGAGACGCAGAAAGTCGATAATGGTCACATTTTGCTCCCTGGCCTACTCTCCTGGACGAGAAAACATAGATTCTAGTTCCATTTTACAGTAGTATTTTGAAGATTTAGAGTTTGCCTCAATTTCACATTCTAGGTGAAGTAGAGCATGTTTCTGGTCTACTTTCCTCTGTGAAATGAATTTTTCAGGTCTGAGCCTGTTCCGTTGGCCGTGACGGCCGTCCCGTCCCTTCAAGAAACTTTTCAACGACTTGACGGTCCGTGCCTGTCACTCACCCGTCGAATCGACGGCCGTGCCCGTCATGGGCACGGCGAACAGCCCTATGTGAGCAGGTAACTAGGGATCCGCACCGCACCGTATACGGTTACGGCCGCGAACCGTAAACATTTTGGGCCAATACGGTACGGTTAAATACTGTATATACGGTGACAAAACGGCATTCAGAGAGGGTGAGTAACATTACTCAAATGTTGTTCTCACCTCCTTAGATCCGTCTACACCTCTGGGTTCCATCGGGGAGTCATCAACCCCGCTCCTCGTCGCGTTTAAAATAAGCGGTATCGTAACCGTAACCGTATAACCGTGACCGTATTACGGTTCTATACAGTTACGGTGCGGATCCCTACAGATGACAGTGCCACGATAATGCCAGACTCGTTGGTTGAACTACATCAGCATAGTAATCGAGTAGCTGGAAATAATGTTTCTGGGTGATAACCTTCTTACTTCATGTCCACCTCGCTTTCACCAAATCAGCTCCTCTCTCAGCGATAATATACGCCGTCGATTGTGTATGTGCGCTGGGCACTATTGGCTTAATACAGAGAGTTGATCAGCACACGGGCCGCCGCAAATGTGGACGATATACCAACACCGAAGCATCGATAATGGACAGTCGAGTCGCTCCTTTGACGATCAAATCTGGATCCACAACTCCGTATCGCGCACCCCGTGCGGACATAGCGGCGCTTCCGACGAGGTGCGATATCGTTCCAGCATTGTTACGGATAAACTGATCCGGTTGTGAAATTGCCGATGTTCACCGTTGGTGCTAAAATGTAGTCCTTCCACACCGGAGCGGTGACGAATCTTTGGGCGCGTTTCAGCGCATCCCGGAGAACAAATAGGTCAAAGTCGCTTGTGAGATATCGAGGATTGATGAGAGGAGAGTCGAAAGGGTTGCTACTGTTGAGGATAATTGAACCACCTGTGGAGTGGAAATGAGAAGTTTCGCTGTTATCGAGAGTGGGATCCTTACGGCTCAGCGGGGTGACCATTACCGTTCCGATATTCATGAAGTGCCCCTGTGGTGTTGACGCAGACCTGCGACTGAAACCCGCCTATAACGTCGCAACATGAATTCTGAGCAGTGACTCTGATAACCAGAAATACGCACGGAAAAGATCAACTCTATATGAGCCGTGTTGCGGCCCACCGAGGGATCCGGAAATTAGTGGAGGGCTTCCGAGTTTAGATCCAGGCGCAACCACCCCACATGGGTAATACCGAGATCGACGAATGGACCCGTGTGGGTCTTGTTCCATTGGGCAAATGCTTCGTTGAAATTTGTGGCACTCTGGGTGATAGATTCCAGTGTCTCTGTGGAGTTCACGGACTAGCTGAGGCCGACAGAGACATGGTCCGAAATATTTTGGCCACCGCTGGGGAGATTGAGAAGACTATGAATTCCCAGCGCATGCAATGCCTTTCCATCTCCTATGCCAGAGTGCATGAGTATGTGAGGAGTGCCGATTGTCCCGGCTGACAGGATAATTTCTTTTCTGGCCTTCGCTATGAACCGAGATGATCCTGTTACACTCTATAGTTAATGGACGAAGGAAGACGAAACAGAGAGGCTCCGCTACCAGATTGCAAAAACTTAATCCCACCAAAAGCCAGTTTGCCACGTTCATGGCTCGCGTTCACGAGACGGGTGACTTGGGCGTGTAGCAGAACATGCAAATTCTTGCGTGAAACAAAAGGCGCCAAATGGGACGAGGCGGAACTGCTTCGCTTGCCCTCTCCGATAGTTGATTGCAACCAGCCTGCCCGTCGGTGATTTTCTGAAATGCTATGAGGTAAACCTCTTACCGACACCCAGTGGTTTGCCAGAATTCATATCCAAATTGAAGGGGAACTCAGCGGGCAGCTCCTTCGTTGCAGCTATGACACGCGGGCCGAGGGGCTACGCATATCCATTCAGGCTGACAGGATTCATGCCGTGCGTGCTGTGCACAGATGGATCGAATTGCCCCTGAGTGCCGGTGTTCGACTTAGCAGAATACACCAAAGGGAAGCGCAAACGATGGTATCATGCAAGTTCGTTGGCGGAGTCCATTTCTCATTCTACCTAGCGTTGAATCACCCCGACGCAAGAGGAGACCTGCATCACGCACCTTCAGAAAATATGGAAATATGCGATTCCAGGACCACCCCGCATCGCCAGTCAATTTTGCATAGCGGTCGAAATCGTCCTTGGGCCCCCGGGTATAGAACATGAGATCTGGTTACAGCTGATGAAAAACAAGTAGCATGAGGCGGGAAAGAACTCGCTGTGTGCACTGCATCCTCCGAGCATGTGTGCTGAATCATGAAGCGAGGTAAGGATAAAGCTTTGTCAACGGTACACAACGTGACCTCTGAGGTATGGGAGAGCTCGGCCGTTCAGACCGGACTGTGGCGTTGTAGTGTAATCTGTGGCACGAAATTAGATCCTTTCCATCAGACTTGATCGAGATGTACTCCATTCATAGATATTCGGGGCCAGCAGGTCGTTGACGAGGAAAGGAACCGTCGAATCCAGAACGCCTTGATTGCTGCGAAAAGATATCCAGGCGTGATTTACAAATCAACGACGGCTTTTTCCCACTTGACTCGCCTCAAGCACCAGAACGGAGAATTTTGTATTTTCCGTCAGGCGATTTGCCACTTCGAGGCCAGCTGTTCCACCTGAGCCAAGAATCAATCATAATCGAGATACTTGGGGACAATACCCGTCCGTACCACCGACAATCACGAAATCGTATTCAAGACGCGCAAGTTCGGCCACATTCTCGTAGATCTTGCCGAAGCAGATGCTGATACAGATGAGGGAGAACAAGAGTTGAGCATTTATCATCGGCGGTGGATGTAGCGCTCCCTGTACCGCACTATCTGCGTCCTTATATCATCGGAGAGAAGGAGGATCACGGGGCGCCCAAGCAACTGGCAGCAGCCGGATGACGGCAGACGGATATATTGAATTTTGGACATGGAAGGCCCGCAGATGTGCCTGAACGCCGCTGGGCGGCTCTGGGCGGTGGATGGGAGTCGCCAAGAAAATCCGAAGGCCGGGCCAGGCTTCTAGTGTGTTGCGTACTTTCAGGAAACACCCGCAAGCGGAAGACCCGCAGTTGACTTGCAGTATGTAGCAGTGACAGTGGGACAAAGACGGCTGATACTGACCTTTCCACAGACCGCAGTGCGGGCGATAACGACCGCCATACAATGAATGGATGAATCATCGTAGGTAGTCGGTGGTGACCGGTGGGGGTGGACGCCAGGAATGAATCATCTCGGCGGTTTGATCCGGATCGCAAAAGTCCGTTTTGGGTTATAAGGGCTTAGGAAGACTTACAGCCTCATAGGCCGCTTATGACACAGTTCTATTGGTCTTACACTCAGGCTGTAAGTACCTATAAGTGCTATAAGTCCCTTCACCCTCTCTCAGAATCTCTGTACTCTATCGCTCGGACTAGACCCTAAAACATTGTGTAGTTGAAACAGTACAATATATTCAATTTCCAGCTCATTATAACATGTTTTCTTTCACTGTGAGAAGGATTTGTTGTGAAATTCACAATAATGCTCCTGAATTTCACATTTCACAGTGTTTTGTCAGCTAGGTAGTTGAATTTCATGATGCAGTTCATGATGGTTTGACTCACCTTTTTTGTCTGTTTTTCCGCCATGTTAAATTCCTGATGATTCAACATGAATTCATGATGCTTCGGCTTTTCCCAGGGTGGTTGGGTGGGGTCTGCACCCGGTGGCTCAAGCAAGGTACAAAACTCAGGTCATGACTTCCCAAAATTTGCACCATAACATAGTGTTAGTTATTATTGTATAACCTGTCTTTGTAGCCTTACATTTGGACCCTCCGTACTTACTATCGCAGTAACTAATGTTAATGATAGCTAGTCAATGATGATAAGAGTCGACTGGGACTGCCCCCTATTTTGCTCGGCCCCACGGAGATGGCTTATAAGCTTCTATAACCACCCTTAAGTCTGGTAAGTTCGGTAAATACTTATAGGCAACTATAGTCGATTTTCGAGCCTTATAGACCCCCTCACAATCTTACAGAGTTATACAGACTTGTACGGACTTGTACCCACCTATGACTCAGATCAGACTTTTGCGACAGACGCCTCTTGTCTTCCCCCACAATCTCACACGGGCCAACTTCGCTTGTGAATGGTTTTCAGAGGATACGATAGTGGATTACCAGGGTTGGCCCTGTCAACTCGCCTCAACTGGCGCATTGATGAACGAGGAATCGATATCCGATGCCCTCACATGAATCGTGTGACTTTAAATTTTGCCATCCGTACATCACTCTGGCTTTGGAGTTACGATTTTCTGTCGAGTGGACCACTAGGCGTCCCACGCCGCGTATGGTCCCGAAAGCTCGGGAAGGTTCGCCGACTGTTATTCAAACTCCGCCAACTCCTGCTAGCCGAAGTCTATACTCCGAGGTGGACTTATTTATTTAGACACTAAAGATAACTCTCAGGCCGCTTCGTAAAATGCTCTGGATTCTTACCGCATCCACAGCTGCGCCGGTCTGATTTTCGGATTTCGGGCCCGCGGTTCTGAACATCGGGATTCGGCTGCCGGTTTATGCTACAAACGGCCGAAGGTGATGGCCGAACCAGCGGCAAATACTCTTCCGACTTTCTCAACCAGCCCGTGCCTGAATAATGAGGAAGTTCGCACGAGAGTAGCGGCGAGGATTACCTGGGAAATGAGACCAAGGGCATCACCGACTCACTCGCAGGGAGACACAAGTAACACAGGCAAAGAAAGAGAGACCGATCTGCATGGATCGCAAGTATGTATTTAGTGTTGTACACGGTTACTTTTCATTTATTGCTACAACGCATTGGTTCCTTGCGTCCTGTGCGCGCGTGATATCGATATGTCCAAACTAATTTCTGCACAACACGATAAGCGCGAGTGCAAGATCGAGGCTGCAACGCACCAAATGAGAGACTGGTTTAGGTCGGATTCATGAAGAGAGTAGCGAGAGCACAACCGCCGCCAACAGCACGACGCCATTCCAGCGTAATCGCTTGAGCGTGGTTGCGCCGCCGTTATCGCTAGTTCGGTCGGCGGCGCTGGACGCACAGCTGCTGCTTGCGCCGTGCTCCAACGCGCAGGCGCCGAATGACTGGTTCGCCGCGGGGACGAAGGCGGCGGTGTATGGGCAGCCGGATACCCCGTCCACTTGCGTGGGCGTGCCCCCCACGGCGGCACAGCATGCCACGAGGGTGTCGTTGTGCCCCGGGTCGACCGTGCAGCCTAGATAGATGAGTATAGGTCAGTATACTGATAAGTTCTTCGAGAAAGGGAAGCACGCACCAGAGGAGAAGACGGGCAGCATCTCGCCTGTGAGCAGCTGGAAGCCCTGGGGCATTTGAGATGGGATGGGATGGGAGACGGGTTTGGAGGGCATCATGCGTTCATGGCGGTTGTTTAAGTACGGGCGGCCATAACGACGCCTACAAGAAGCTCTACCGTTGCGCGGGACCCTGACGGAAGTTCGACGTTGGAGTGGAGTACATCGCGTTTAACCTACCGCCGGAACTTGAAACGAAAAGGACGCTGATCGTGGATCATCGACGTCGTTGGATAATCGATAGCGACAAAAAAGTCTTGCGAGACGCCCGTACAACCGCATTCCAGCTATCTTACACCCTGTGGAAGGAAATGCCAGTAAACGGAACTTGATATCTTGCTAGGCGCTGGGCGCTGGCGAAGTGGAGCCTGTGGAGCAGAACATACCGTCAATCAGTTGAACCTATCACAGGTTGCCCAAATATCACACGCCCATTCCAGCCAAGAGAGAGGGAGAGATTGCCGCACTGCGGCAAAACACGCGCAGAGGGTCATGGTGGTAGAAGAGCTGAATTCAAACCCCGCCATCAGATGGTGCCGATCCACGTCTCCTCGCTTCCCTCGGAATCTTCTTTTCGCTGGCCATGACGGTGCTCAGACCAGGAGCAGGACGAGCGTCTCTCTTACCGTCTTGCATGGATTATATGGAGAATTCAGTTTACACACCGCGGCAAGAGCGCCCAAGGCAGTGGCACGACCGTGCCGTGCGGAGGACACGAAGTCCGACGCCGAAGACCCATATATCTCATTGTCGTATCTCGCGGGAGAAGGTCTTATAATTGCTCCGCACTGCGGGCGGGGACGTCTATTTCTCGGAAGATGTGCGTCGAACACGATTCATCCAAATAACGTATTCAACCTACCACCAGCATCCAATGCGGTGCTCTGGCGGCGGTATTCACTCTCTGTGGACTGTTCCGACGCCATTCTGTGTTCCCGTTCTACCATGCCAGCCGCGTCAAATCCGCATGCAGAATGGTTAACGCCCCGCTCTATTTCGCTATTAGACTTGGAAGTTGGACAAGCACCGCTTCGTCCCGTACGTTATCCTCCTACTCAGCTTCCGCCCGACGCGGTGAACTAGTTTTATGCCGCATGGAAAGCACGCGCAGACGGGGCGGCTGCGGCTGCGGATGCTCGTTCGACGTTTGATCACCAAGCGGGACGTGATCTGCCGCACGCCGCGCTGCCTCGCGCACCGCAGGTGCGACCGGAACTCTCGATATATCGAGCCAAGCACGTTCCCTTCCCTTCCAGCTGTCTGGTTCTCTCTTACATGAATGATGCCTATTTGTAGAGGTCTGTTCCAACTAAAATCGTACTGTTCTCTCCCGAATGATTATCAATGTCGATTGATTGATACCGTGCTCTTCCAGACGAACGCGTCAATCTCTGCCACAATGCGCAATGAGGGTGCGTGGGTTGGTTGCTGTGTCGTTTCGGGAGCGCTGATTTAAATTAGGCTGAAAAACTTTCCAGTGAGCGCACGACAGCCAAGAGCCTCGTCATCGCCGGAGCATCAAGCAGCCAATCTGAACCCTTCGGCATCAACTCCGGGAACTCTGGATACGTTGTAAGTGGGTCTATTTCTGTCGGCGTCCCATCACTCGATCCATACAGGCCGTACGTGGGGAGCTGCAGACGTGCGCTACTTCAACCACGATGTGCAGAGCTCGACTTTGGCGTTTCACTTCATCTGATCTGATCTGCACTCTTAACTTCCTTAACCTGGATCGCATATCATTCATTAATGAACCACAAATGTACTAATTAACAGTGACCAGCGACCATTGGATCGTGATCTATGTGCGCGCGTGTCAAGTGAGTAGAATATTTGCAGTTTCCATATGCATGAATGATTGATGCAGGCGTTGGGCGGGAAGGGTTCAACTTTGGCATAAGCCCTTCTGGTCGAATTGGAAGGACGAGGCACATGCCGAGGATGGGTGCGTTATATATGTTGTACTATGTTTTAGCACTCATGGCGGACGGGACTGTAAGCGAGCGATTCTGCACGGAGTACCTGGTGAATTGATAATGGCCGCTCTCTCCGCACCTCCGAATCTGCCGGCGCCGGTTCGATCCCTGCGGTCCGCCGCCGGTCCGCCACATCTCACAGGCATCGTTCGCCTTCCGCTTCCACCTGCTTGGGGGGTGCAGAGCAACTCATAGGTTCGAATATCTCAAGTGCCAAAGGAAATCAGTGGAGCTCGCTTCGTCTGACAAAATTCAATAGTTTTCCCACCGGCGAATATGGTTCAACCGTGGTGATATATCGAGATAGATCGCACCCAGCTCGCTTCTATCGACGCCCACTGACTTTGTGAAACGCCCACCGACCTTGGAATGTCTGACCTCAAGTTCCAACTAGAGGATGTTGTTGATAAGTCATTTGACTATGTTATCTGCGGAGGAGGAGTGCGTATCACTGCTTTTGGCGACTCTCACAGCTGATGGGAAACAGACTGCAGGCTTGACCCTCGCAGCCCGCCTTACCGAGGACCCCTCCGTCACCGTCGCTGTTCTCGAAGCTGGAGAACATAACATCGGTGAACCGCTCATCGATGTACCCGGTCAATTTGGGCAGACCTTTGGAAATCTGAAGGTATTCAGCTCAGCGATGGTTTCCGTCGTGAATCGCAAATCGTTTCTGATCCGTGCGGGTAGTTTGACTGGTCTTTCCCTACCACGCCTCAAAAGCATTCTCTGAACAAATCGTATCTGTGGCAACGTGGGAAGGGGCTTGGTGAGGCTATACAGCGAATCGATTCTTCCGTTGAGACTGACCATAATGTAGGTGGAAGCTCTGCTATGAACTTTTATGCGTGCGTACCAGGGCATCGATATTGTGATCCAGTGCTGAGTCCTGCTCTCGAAGATGGACTAAACCACCGGCCGGAGATGTGGACGCTATTGAGGCCCTCGGAAATCCTGGTTGGAACTGGGCGGAGTACTCGAAGTACACGCGCATCAGTGAAACGTGAGTCTCCTCTATAGTAGGTCAAGCCCCAGCCTCATATCCCTTTGATTGTTCCAGCTTTCACGTCGCGCAGAAAGAGCAAAGTGACCTCTACCCCCATACTCACGATCTTGCCTTCCGGGGCGAATCTGGCCCAATCCAAGTTACGGTACCGCACAGCGTGCATACCATCGACCAGATTTTTCAAGAGACCCTGGTAAAAAAGGGCTTGAAGGCCATCAAAGATCCTTATGGCGGGGATATTACAGGAACATGGATGGCGTCGGCGAACTTGGACCCAAAATCATGGACCAGATCGTACGCTGCCACTGCGTACTATATGCCTAACCGTGGGAGGAAGAACTTGGTTGTGAGTCCTCTTATTACACGGCGACCTCTTTCTCTTATATCCGCTGGAGATGCTGATTCCTTGTAGGTTCTTACCGAGGCGACTGTCGCTCGAGTCCTTTTTGCCGACGCTCCCGGGAAGGAATTGACGGCCACCGGCGTGGAATTCATCCATGGAGGGAAGAAACTCGATGTTTACGCGAAGAAAGAAGTGATCCTCAGCGCTGGGTGGGTATCTTGGTATCCTTCTTAAATTTCCTAACTACTGAATCTTTCTTTTCAGAGCCATCAAATCTCCCCAAATACTTGAACTATCCGGAATTGGACGTAAAGAGATTCTGGAGAAGATAAAGGTCGAGTGTAAAGTGAGCTCGCAATGCTATTTCCGCCTTTCTGGTACCCACTCGGACGTAGATTGACCTTCGAGGAGTCGGACAAAATGTCCAGGACCACACATACTTCGGTAAGGGTTAACTAACATCTTTCTGGTTTATGGACAGTTGTGAATGCTTCACTGCTGCTAGGTATATCGTACGAGCTCAATCCCGACCACAAGCACGAAACCTATGATCTGATGCGCGATCCCCAATTTGCAGCAGAAGCTAAGAGGCTCCAGTAAGTGCCATTACCGTTCCATCGATCGTTTACTGACGCGTGTTGGCTCCAGCTCTGAGCTGAAAGGGATGCATCGGATCGGTATCACCTCCTTCGCCTATTTCCCGCTCACTTCTGCCAGTTCCGAGGCCGCTGCTCTGATTCAACAAGCTGCAGAGAGTGTAGATGCGCTTAAGAAGAGCGGAAAACTCGAGCCTGGTCAAGCTGACATTTTGGATAAGCAAATTGAAAGCCTGAAAGACGATAAATTGCCCGATCTCGAGATTATCGCATTCCCAGGTACCTTGCTGCTTAATTGTTTTGCATTCGGCTGACAATATATAATAGGTTACTTCACGACGATTACTGCACCTGAAGCCGGGAAGAACTACGTGAGTGTTCTCAGCGTACTCAACCATCCACTCTCTCGTGGTACCATCGTGAGCATCTTGCCTTCGTCTCCGTTGTAGTGGACTGCTGAAGCTGGTCTAGCACGCCAGGAGCAATGATCCCCTGGATCACCCTGAGATCGATCCGGCGTATTTTGAGAATGACAGCGGTAAGGCCCCCAGCATACAATTCACTTCCGCGCTAACGCGTCACTGGAAGACTTAGAAAATCTGGTTCAACACATCAAGTATGTTCGTTCCATGACCGATACCGAACCCTGGAAGTCTGGAGTCGCCCGTGAAATCGACCCTGGTCCGGATTACCAGACCG
Source organism: Mycena olivaceomarginata (assembly GCA_029378375.1). NCBI lineage: Eukaryota > Fungi > Basidiomycota > Agaricomycetes > Agaricales > Mycenaceae > Mycena > Mycena olivaceomarginata. The sequence continues at coordinate 54,486 of JARKIC010001566.1, forward strand.
ACGAAGACCTACGCAGTGTGTATATTGTGGTTCCGGTCTACCTTCCTGTCTAACTCGTGCAGAATACATATACGATTGCCATGGAACGTGCTGGCGTAGGTTATTCCATGCAATGCTATTCTCCTCTAACATTGGCTCAGACACTGTCGGATCAACCTCAATGTTGCCGTTGGACAAACAAGGTGTTGTATCCCCAGATCTCAAAGTAAGTACCATGCATTTTTTTACTTTAGTAAGAAACCCACTTTGTCTTCTAGGTCTACGGCACTACCAATTTACGCGTGGTTGATGTTGGCATCATTCCGATTCACCTCGCTACTCATACTCATGGTTTGTGATCCACATTGGCCCGTTGACGAGACCCTGAACGGTAAACAGCTACCGCCTATGTCATTGCGGAAAAGGGTGAGTTTATTACAAGATCGAGCAGACCTCGTTGCTGACAAGGTACTTAATAGCGGCGGATCTGATCAGTGGTCGTAACAGACATTGGAAGGATTCGCAATGACCTGCGGTCGGGGGTAAATTGAACGTGTCGCACAAATTGTCGAGAATAGAGCAAAGGTTCAAATACATACAAAATATGCGTGTACCGAGAACGGAAAAACATACGAAAAAGCTAAGCTCTGGCGTAGCTACAACAATGAGTACAAGTGAGTCGAGGTGAGAGATGAATACCATGTATCACAGCGTGGACGTGCAGCAAAAAAAACTCGGACTTGATCAAGGCCTGGTTGCATCATAACAGCTTTGCGCGCTCAACAGCTCGCGCAAATCTGAACCCAAATTGTATGAAATTTCAAGCTGATTAAGATACGGATGTATGACGCACATACTATCTCAAAGAATAAAATCCGACATTGAACTGGCATTCGAGGATTTCTGCAACACAATCGGTCATGAATTTTCCTGTCTTCGCAAGAAGAAAACGCAATTTATTCCAAGCAAAACATGATGTTGACTTCGTGGTTCACAAAATCTTTAAAATATTGGCCGGACCTCCACAAACAGATCACAACTGCGGCGTCTGAACCTGTCGTCCGAATGCCAAAACATTGTGTTATTGTGTCGTGGCACCTGATGGAATGGATCAGCTCATATCATGTTGCTGTGAACTTACATCGTGTTTGATTTAGTTGAACCTACGTTGCCTTTTTTTGAACCACACACGTGTTTTTCGTTGTTACTTAATTACGAATGCAGCGGTTTTGTTTAAGCTTGCGTTTTAGTACTATTGCAAGGTTTCACGCAGCTCGATAAATCTCGCAGAACTCAACAGTTGGCCTCCAACTGAATCCGGGAGAGCATCTGGGAAATGGGATTGATGGGAACCGTGGCATGATCGGTGGCATCGATCGTGGCATTTCGCCAAACAAATCATCTAAGGCCATCAAAGTGCCATCAACGGCATCTTGGGCCTGCACTGATTTTGTTTTTTGTGCCCACCCTGATACATACTGTGAAAGGCGAGAGCAGTGTGGGATTAAATATGATCACATTGTTTACTACATTACAAGATATACCTGCGCTTCGCTCCGGCCGCTGGGCTCCTCCATCAACTCACAACAATAAATTCAGCGTCTGGCAACTGAGCAAGAAAGATATGTATTTGAGAGAAAGATCACGCTGCAGTATGTCGAGTCTACGCTGTAACGCAGCCAGACGGTAAGATCAGCTATGATCCAACCACCAGTGCACTGCGACAGCAGGAAATGATGATGACGTCTGCATCCTGATTGTTCTTGAGCATAGGCAGACTCAAAGATGTGTTGAACAGGAGAGTATTACGATAGACGACAACAGATGGGCCATGTCAAGAACTTGAAAATCTGATGCACAGAGCGCTCCGAGCCTCGACTACGTCCAAGATGAATGCATGAATGCCACCATCAGTTCAAAGCAGAGATAGCATCAAAGTGGAAGAAAGTTGTGTTGAGATCTTGTTGAACAATGTTCACGGCTCAGGTGCTTGGCATATTCTGAACATAGCAAATCACAAATATATCAGAAGCAAGTCATGAGATGATATTCAAAGGAATCCGATTCCTTGTTTTGGAAGGGACATTGGTGCGGGCGATTGGGAGTACGAGGCCACCGAGAAAAGCCTTTGATTTGAAAAAAGAAAGTATGGCTGTTGCAATAGCTTGTGCCGTCGAGGGGCGAGGGAGCAGTGCGCCGCACGACAGGCCAGTGTTCGACTGCAACATCGCATACGCGAGTCGCTACGGTTGGGATGCAAAGCGAGAGCATGCCGAGCGGGCAGCGCGCGCTCGCTTAACGGGAACATTTGGGTCCGCTCGGAAGTATACTCGAGGCCGTGCCCGCATGCCGCGCCAGCAAGAAGTATCAGGTGCGTCAGGGTTATGCGTTTGGGTAATTCGTTGCCAGCGCGAGTTGGCACGCCAGTGATGAATTTGAATTAACTCCATGACGGGCGAGAATCGGAATGAATGCCGGAGCAACAGTCTGCGCAAGGCGATTAATACGAGCTTGAAGATCTTGGTTGAGTCCCACTGATTTTGAGGAGCGCAGGCAGTCTTGAGGAGGATGTTTCGGTTGGATTTATGTTCGTGAGTGGGAGCGAACCCAACAGGTTACCAATGAGGAGGCATTCGGGGAGTGGGGACGAGGAACGAAGCACGGTAGTGGTCAAATACCTTGAAGCTTGATGTGACGAACATTGACGTGGCCGCAGCGTGAAGATCCGAAAGCTGTTGCTTCACCTGATGGGCCTCTACTGCTCAAAGTTTCAATCTAGGCATGATTCCGCAGTTTTGAGCCCTAAAGGCTAATACCAGCTTATCAGTGCGTCGATCTCACATGTGAATCCGGAGTGCAATGTGGGATCGCCATCACAATGGCTCAGTTGAAATGATGAAGCTCGACGATTACCGCCTTTGAATTCTTTCAACGATGCGCTCCTCGTGGAGAATACAGCTTTTTTCCCGAAGTCGCAGAGTCTTCAGGTTTCACCTATTCGCCGGGAGTGGGGGAGGAAATTAACACGTCGCCTGGATTGGCCGGGTCCGATCAGCACCCGCGCTGATCTCCCCCGCCACTCCCGGATTTAAGAACACCACCTCTTTTACAAGTAGAACTCGAAATACTTACACTTACGGTTTCAGAACTTTTCTCGTTTTCTACTTCTCCTTTTTCCGTGTCATCCCTCGAGTTCTGAAGACCTTGAGGTTACCACATAAAGATCAACTTTCCGTTCTCCTTTCCGCACAAGCGCAAACAAACTGCCAAGGTTTCTGGCCAGGACCACGCGTAGAAGTTGCTGTGCTGTTTGGACTATGAGCCCTCGGACTCGAACTGCAGTGTACGGTCTTCGCGGGCTTCTACGTCTACCAATACAGTCTTTCGAGGCTGATGCGGTGGCGTAGTTGTAGCCTTCCGTTTTAGGAAATGGACATCCCCCGTTTTGGCACCGGTTATGCCTCATCGGCGACATGAGGTCGGGTGAGAACGCCCTCCCGTAATACAGCCATACGACTACATGTCCGTGAATATAGTCTCTTCAGAAGGCTTGGTTGAATCTTCAATTTTCTTCCCTTTTGATCATCGCACCAAATTCTACCGCCAAAATTTCGCACACTACAAGCCCCGGCAACAAACGAGCCTCGACGCCTGGTGGGGCTTATCTGAGGCTCTCACTTTTCGACCACTGCAGATCAGTCTCCCCCCGACATTTCCATTCATTTTCTGGATCATCAGCCCAAGATCCTGTACATAACAATGAATTGCTAATGGAACTGCAGATGATCTCATACTAAGGGTGGTGAAAATTAGTTCCCGATATTTCCGTTGCGGTGAGATCAGTTGAGATGTTTCATCACAGCAGGGTTTGTGACCCACACTGTCCTCCCGATCTCTTTCCGATGATCTGAAATTTGGGACCAATTCAGCCGATGGTACTTATCACTTTTTTCTTTGAAAACGCCCGCCACCCAGATCCTGTGCTTTATGGTTTGAGGAGGCAAGCATCGATGGTCCTCGTGTTCTTGCTTCCTCGTTGATTCGGGGTGTTCTTTGATTGGAACTCTCCCCGAGATTCAGGCTCATACTCCCTGTGTCAATTTTTGCTGCTCACGCTGGTCGTCCAACGCGCTACTCCTCTCGTTTAGAAATGTTCAAATGATCGCATTGATCGGGAAGCTAACCGCAACCAGGGAAACACGACTGCTTCCGATCCGCGCTCAACCGCCGAGGACGGAAGTACGGGTAGCGAAGGCGGGTCCTTCGGCCATGCTCAGTCATTGGACTGTATTCTAGCATCGCCAGAGACAATTTTGGGGCCTCCCAGAGCTCATCCGGAGACGGCAGTTGGCCGTCGATTGAACTTTGCAATTCAAGGATCTCCGGCATAAATAGACTTGACACAGCCTAGCACGCTGCTTCTTTCTACCAGCATGAAGAATATCACCACAGCGGGAAGGCGTGTACAGCGACTACTTTATTTGGCCCCGCCGGACTGTAGTCGGCTAACGGGGTAAACACCTGTTCACACGAGGCGCTGGCGAATCAGTTTCTATGTTCCGACTCCGCCTCATGGAACACCATTGTAGGAACTCCAATGGTTTCTTGCAACAGTAAGGCGCCATGGCATGAGCTATAAAATGGCTGGCATTGAGGAGCTCAACCTCACCTCCCAACGCCTTCATCGAGATGACCGAACCTGCCCCGTACAAACGCACCAGAGTTTTCCTTGCTTGCTTGAACTGCAGGCGTCGCAAGATAAAGGCAAGAACAAATTCTTTATATTCGATCCACAGGACTTGACCTCGCAGTAATTCAGTGCTTGACCGAGGATTCAGAGCAAGTACCCTGCGAGCGATGTGTCCGGAAGGGACTTGTGTGCGAATATGTCCCTGTTGCCGACGAGGAGGAACAGTCTATGCGCGATCCTGCGCCTAATAAACCTTCCAGTAAATATGCGTCAGCTTCCCAGCCTATTCCTCCTGCAGGCCAAGTTCCCGGCCCATACCACGTGGGAAGAAACCGCTCGTCTCAGGGCGGAAACCCAGCATATCCGGCGTCAAACCAATGGGGACCAACGCCCTTCAATCCCTCTGCCAGATCCCCTGGATCGGGAGCGAATGCTTATTATTCTGGAGGCAATCCATATTCCAATCAGCCCCAAGCCTACAACCACGGTCCTGCCCCCACGCTGCCATACACCGCGGCTGCACCCCCTCAGCACGGAAGCTCTTCGGGCTACCCCCCGAATTCCGTGTATCCCTCTAATTGGCCAGCATTTCCCTCGTCGTCCAGCCAGCCACAGTAAGGCTGCCATAGAAAGTTAAACTTCCGTCGCTGATATCCCTGAAGCCAGTGCATTTATCCTGGCCCTTGCTATTGTGGCAATGGACGTCGCGGATGAAACATACCCAGCCGCAGAATTTCTTGTTGTTAAATCAATAGACCAGCAAGTAATTTAGAGTTCCTCATATGCCCGGTTGTCTCCATATCAAATTTATTTATTTGCTACCCACTCGGCTCATGATGTTTGAATGAGTTTCCGTTTGTTGAACGAACCACGACCCGAAAACTCTCCTTTCGTTCGCAAAGCGGTGTCCAATGTGCACAGCTCTTTGATTTTGAATATAGCCTTATTCATTGTCTTGTTACGTGTTACTTATACTCATTCATGCGCTCCGATGCTTGAGTTGTCTAGAAGTGCCGACTCGGGAAGTCAGTGAAATATGTACCCCATGTGGCCCTTGAGTGACAACTCGCACACGATTCCTTTGCTAAAAGCAGGTCAATATCTGGAGCTTGAAGCAACCTGATCACCAAATAGAATGACGCAAGTCTTTCAAATCACCTAGGCAGCGATTTGATGAACTAGCTTAGCTGTCCACGAAATTAAACACTGATGTGTAAGTAGTTGGGGACTGGTTTGGGATTGGTCGTTTCAGAATTCGCTGCAGTCTCACTTGAGCTCTATCAGCAGCCCGCTATTTCAACATGGGACAATTTCACCGAAATGATATAATGGTCAAGTAGTTTAAACTAAAGTTGAACCAAAAATGATAACGGCTAGATGTGCCGGGAAGCCTGCGGACTTCATGTGACTCGCATCGGCAGTCGGCCGGCAAGATATGCAGAGCTAGCAAACGGCCGATCGGCAGTGGACGGCATCGCTGATCGACGTGATCTACCGTCGCCTCAATGGCTTCCAGTGAGGACCGGCGATTCTACACCAGATTCCACTGGACCCCAGTGGATTGGAATCCACTGGATTACATTGATATTGATGGCCACTGGCTTCCACCAGAAGCAACATATTAGAGAGGTTGTGCACAAGCCACATGCGGCTTTTGGACATTGTGCAAAGCCGCAGGGATTTTCCGAGTTCATCTAAGAAGAATGGAGATTTCAATAAACCTGCTGATTAGAGGTGAGCATTTTAAACTATGTGATGGTTGTCCCACTTGTCATTCAATTTGTAGGTGCTGTGGAATCAATGCAGAAACTCAAGGACAAATCATTGTATTCGCCGGATCTGATTCGATAGCCGCATGGGGTTTATGAGTTCGGGATATTGAAATCACCTGTCCATTACTACCTTCAGCAATGCTTTCCCGGTTTTTCAGCTGCTTGATTGTCGACGTAGCAATTAATCACAGGGTTGATACTGCCATCTATCTCTTGGTTTAACTTCGCTCAAACAAAGTCCAAATAAGTGGTTTTTCCCACTCAATCCCTCGTGCGATCAATATTTAGAATCCACTATGAAAGTTGCATCATCGTGTCCAACATTTTGAGCAATTGAACTAGCTGTTGAATCCAGAGGAGAGTAGTATTTCTAATGCGCTAATCTATGTGTCAGTTACCGAACTCCCTGTCCTTGTCATAATTAAAATTGTATTCGGTCTGGACTTCACTTATCCGTTGTCAGCGTCAGCAAGTTGAACCCCACCCCGAATGTGCAGCCTGCTCCAGATGGCGCGCAAATGGCCTAAATGGTGTTAATGATACTTTTCTTGCACAGAATCACCTGTAACGCCCAAGAAATGATGCAAACTAACGTGCATCATTTGCATCAAGTGCACGCTAGGATGCGCACTTTTCGGTGAGTTTCCGCGCACGGCTTAATTACAGACAATTCCCTCCACAATCTACCTGTTATCAGTACATGTACAGATAATAAAACTTTTATCTACCATCACACGGCCAGCGGTGCGATCACTGGCGGCGCGCCATCAAGTGCCAGGTTCCGCGCCATCAACCGCCATCAATAGGCTTGACAGCGCCGCCGCCGCTGAGCACAACTCCCTCAGAAATGCACGGAAATTCATGAAAAAAAAACTGGCGGCCTATCAAGGCATGGGACAGTAGATAGAGGTAAAATTAGACTTTAATTCAATCTCAAAGACATTTTATCAAGACATTTTCAATAAATATATATTGCCATGCTCAGCCAATGACATAAGGTCAAGAGGCGGGGCCGAATTTAAGCACCGTGGGCACCCCTCGCACCCCGTCCTCTGCCGCCGCGCGTCGCACGTGCGCGCGTCCCGCCCCGCCCTCTCGGCGCATTCTCTTTTCGGACCCTCTTTTTTGCAGGCTCAGAGCGCTCACCATCTTCGTCGCGTCCCCGCTTCTCCGCAGCGGGTGGACTCGGAGGGGGCATGTTGAGCACAGGCCACATCGGCGACGGTGCGTAAGCGCCCCCCCCCCCATCCCCTCATCCATCCCGCCGCCGTACTCATCCGTCCTGCCGCCATACAGCCCCATCCCCATCGGCATCCCCATATCCCATCCCATGTAGTCGTTCATGCCGCTGTACCTGCTGAACGTCGATGGCAGCGGTGGCATGTGGGTTTCGTCCTCAGGCTGGAATGGCTCGCCCCCCACGTTCCTCTGCAAGGCGCCGTAGTCGTGGACGAAGGCGTCCGCAATGCGGAAGACGGGTGCGGGATCCGGGAGGAGCGCGGTGGAGGCAGGCGCAGGTGTGGCACTGGAGATGGGCACGAGCGCGGCGGTGGAAGCAGGCGCGGGTGTGGCGTTGGAGATCGGTGCGAGCGCAGCGGTGGAGGCAGGTGTGGGTGTGGCGTTGGAGATGGGTGCGAGCGCGGTGGTGGAGGCAAGCGCGGGTGTGGTGCTGGAGATGGGGGCGAGCGCGGCGGTGGAAGCAGCGGGTGTGGTGCTGGAGATGGGTGGCAACACCATATCGTCAATTTGTGTCGTACTGAAGCAGGTGGCGGGGTTGGATGGCCTGCGTGGCGGGTCTTCCATGGGTTCACGCCCCAGAAGCACGCGCCCGGGGGAGGGGGGCATGCTGGCCCCTGGGACCATCGTGGTGCGTATCTGCCCGCGACAGGGTGTGGGCTGCACGGCCAGCTCCTCGTCGCTGCTGTCGTCGTCGTCTTCCTCCTCTTCGCTGCTGCTGTCCTCCTTGCTCCCCACCGCCTTCGACTTCTTCCCACCTGCACCAGTCGACTTGGCCGTCGCCTTCCCCTTGCGCGGGCCCCGCTTCTTGTGTTTGTCGGAGCGCTCAGCTCGGGCCCACAACGTCCCGCCGGCGGCAACCCGCGCCTTCTGCTCAGCAGCCAGCTCCTTCACCTGGGCTGGGGTCATCAGCATGAAGTCGATCGTGCCGTCCATCAGCCCGTCGCGTACAAGCCGCAGGGTGTCGACGTTCCAAGTGGCCGGGCGCGATCTGGGAACATTCCCCGTCAATTCAACGCTGTATTTACCGCGGAGCTTGTCGTAATTAACATAGTCCATTTTGGCTTTAGGATTCTTGGTGGCTGATCCTGAATAATTATTAGATTCAGATGAGCAACGGCGAAATTGAAGGCCTTACGGAGGCGATCGGTAATCAAGCGCGAGACGTCCTTGCGCACCGCGGTGGAGCTGTTCTTAACACGCTTGCCTGGAAAAAAATCAGCTGTGTGCAAACCTAGTAACGCAAGCCTACCTTCATCAACCACTGCTCAAACTTCCTCATGAAGTGCGGGGCCGACATATCCAACCCCTGTGTGAAGAAATCCAGGGCGTCGTCTGAGTCGACATAGTGCGAGCGTGACGGGTCATCGGCATGCCCACGTGCAAAGAACGCGAACACACGAACTCCTGTGCGCTCAAAGAGGTCCAGCAGCTTCATCCGCATCAATACAAGAACGTGAATCAAAATAAAAACTTACCTCGTCCCCAATCTGCTTTGCGGTTAACCTCGCATCGATCTGTGCAGCCTTCATCGTTGCACAGGGGCCACGTCTGGCGTGGGCGCGCGACTCGAGGACCTGATCGACGAGGCGCTTCTCCTCGACCTTGTCAATAGACCTGTAGCTGAAGGCGCTGTTCTCAAGCTCCTGGTCGAGTTCAGCATACAGGTCCTTCATGGACTTGGTGATTCCTGGCCGTAAATAAAATTGATCAGTACCCCAAGAGAGAGGAGACGTGACATACCTTGGTTCTGCAAGTCGAGTGAACGCTGGTGTGCCACCCCGTTGCACAGCGTGGGCTTGCGGTGCGCCTTGGATCGGCTTACGCAGCACACGGTGGCCCGGACCTCGTTCACGTCCTTGTTGAAGCGCGCGGCAAGCTCTGCAATTTTCTGGTTGCGTTCCACAAAGATTTCGTCGATGGCGAGGTCGTACTCGATTTTTTTATTTTTGTTGATTGCAGCCTCCAGGGCCTTGGTGGCTTTGGACGCGCCGGATTCATTACCCTTGCGTGGGCGTGACTCCTGGGCAGGGCGAGTTGGGTTGCGAAGCGCGTGGGAGGAAGCTGCTGAGTTGTTGACCATGGCGGTGTAAGAGAAGAGTGAGTGGGAGAATTCCCACCGTGCTGTCAACAAACGAAGAAGCTCAGTTACGTGACTTACGTGCTGACCGCGACAGGTTCTGTCATGCCATCATTCAGCTCACCTCTTATCACCTCCCATGACCGCAACCCTCAAGCCTCAATGGCTCAAGGGTTGGGTGCGTTAGACAATCAAATGTCACCATTTGATATCTCCACACCCAACCCCTGAGCTGTTGGGTCTTTTGTTCGATCGAGGCGCAAGGTAATCTTTTTATTGTATTTTATTTTTCACTAGTGCTTATCACTCTCCTCCATGTCGCAACAACGTATCCTCGGTTTCCTCTTGTGCACCCTGAAATCCATCTTCGGTCTCAACCTGGTTGTTGCCTCCACAACACCGTCCTCGCCACCAGCCGTACCAGGCTGGTATATAAATTCATGGGGACTAATTACTCGTGATCGGTGAGTCTTTTCCATTATCATGCACATGCAATATTTGAGCGCTCAGTAGCTGTAGTGACTGGCTGTTATTCTTGCAAAAACACATAGATCAGCCCTGGGCTATCGAGCCGATTTATTTTGCCGCCACCTTCAATGACGCCCTCAAATACCTACCAATTTGTGAGGGTTTTCAAGACACCTTTTCTCGGGATGAGGCAGGGAGATGCTTCAAAACCAAACCCCTCTACTATACTGTGGATAACGATGGGGAAATATACTACACCAGGTGCGTTGTTTGAATTTCTTATCAACTTTATTTGACGCCTTCCCACAGCGAGGCCGCAGAAGCTGCTTGCGAGCGCCAGCCTGACCACGGTGTCATCTGTGTCCTTACATCTGAAACCGATGCGCAGGCATGCAGAGACGGCTGGCCCGACGATTACTGAGAATAATATAATAGCTTACATACAATACACTTGCTTTGGACTTGCCAAAAAAACCCTGCTCGAACTCAATCACAGTAAGGAAGCAAAAGCAAATTGGATTCAGGGCAGTAACGAAAACAAGTACACTACTTCAGCCCAACATGAGTCTCCGCGATGAATTGCCACACCTCCTGGGGGTTGCAGCTCCAGAACAACTCAGCGCCGGGTGTTTGCTGCAAAACAGCAACGGCACGATCCCTGAGGCAAAATTAGTGACATGGCAGCTGGGAGCACATGGAACGCACCTGTTGCGAAAAACACGGCTGTGGCCGCTCACAGCGAAGAGGCGCGGCGCATTGGGGCCAAGCTCGAAGTCCGAGTAGCCGGGAGGCAGAGTCGCTGTTGCGGCGACGTCCCGGTGGCGAGTGTGTTTGAGGTGGCTGTTGCCGTCCATTGCAGCGAGGTCCTTGGGCCGGCCAGGCAGCACGGGAATGGCTGGAGGCGGCAGGGCGACAATCGGCAGGTCAGGCACATTGTGGAATGGAGGTGCGCCAGCGCCAGCCCCCAGCCCCAGCACGCGCTCGAACTGCAGACGCGCGCACTGGGGGCTGAGGGGGACCAAGGGCGGCTTGGTTGTCGCCAAGTACGCGAGCTCCTCCTGCCGCTTGATGCGGGCTTTGTCCTCTGTCTCAATGCGGGCGTTCTCGGCGACGAGGAAGGCATTGTGCTCCTCGTTTCGTCAGCGCTGGGCCGGGGTGAGGCCGGGCTTCTTCGGCGTCGCGGGTGTCTGCCGCTTTGGTGTGGCAGGCGTCGCGGGTGTCTGCTGCTTTGGTGCGGCAGGCGTCTGGGGTTCGTGATTGTGGTACTCAGTGCAGTCGAGCGTCCAGAGGTCATGGAACCTCAACCACGTGAACGCGGTGAAGGTGCGAGCGCCTGGGTAACGCTTCAGAGCGCGCGCCAGCGACTCTCTTTTGCAATCAGTAAAGACCTAACAGAGACGGCCGGCAACGCACTGAGAGGTCACGACTCCTTTCCAATCGTCGTGCACAACCGCGAAATATCCGCCCGTGTGCGTGTCTTGGTCCTCGTGGCCGGGATCAGGGGCGTAGACGGGCGTGCAGAGTAGGACCCCGGTTTCGTAAGGCGGAGCACTGAAAGGCATCAGAAAGCAGAGAGGAAGGCGGTGGTGAAGGAGGAGAGAAAGAGTGACCCATCACAGATGGTCACTTCGAGATTAGATTACGATCATATCTTCCCTGTACTCGAAGACCTGTTCCTCCTCATCGCCGTCCACATTGGTCAAGAAAATTCTTTATAAAAATTGGGGTGCAAGCATATGGACGGAATAGACAATGAAGGTATGTAAACTTATTTTTAACCCTCAAAATGGCCTCCGTGCTCCTTCAGCTGCGTACTTTCGGGGAAGATGCAAGAGCATCCGGGGCAGTCCTCCCCGCCGCACTCAATGCAGGTGGGGAAGAAATGTGCCTCGCCGTCGGCATGCTCAATCCATTCTGTGGAAACCGGGCACATGCACATGCACCCGGGGCAACCCTCGCACTCGCATTTTGGGCACACCCGTGGGGCAACGGTGCGGGTGCGAGCAGTTATTCCGCCTTCGTAGATGGGAGGGGTGGCAGCACGCGTACAATGCCGGCTTGAGGTGGTGTCGCCTGACAAGGCGCCGTCATCCAAGTGGCTGCCAGCCGCAGGAAGAGCTGCACGACGGTGCGAGCTCAAGTCTTGGCGAGGGAAACAAGGGTGTCTCGGGGCAACAGGGATGTCGGGAAGGCCATGTGCTCGGCGCACGTCGTTGGTTGCGAGCACCCTGCGAACGGCAGTTAGCATTGTATTGGTTTTGGATAATGTATGAAGCAGACTTCACTTCTTTTTATGCCGGACGGTTGCCTGGTGCTCCTGTGCCCTGAGTTCAGCCTCGCGCTGCCTGTAAAGGAGTCAGAGAACGACAGCCTTAAGTTGTGCATCGCGCGCGCCTGTCTCGATAGCGTACGGAGTCCTCCGCAGCCCTCTCGCGGTGCCGCCTCCTCTCTTTCGCAGTCATCTCTCCGATCTTAGTGCGGTGTCTGGAAGGGATGAGAAGTGCGGGGTGTGCATATGGTTGTACTTGCTTTGCCATGCGAACTTGGGCCCGCTCCCGACGTGCTGCCAAGTTTCTGCGAGAATCTCAGTGCCGGTAGTAGGATGGAATATAAGTCACTTACTTGGCTTCGTAGCGCCTACGAGATTCTTGACGGCGTGCGTCCCTGATGTCGGGGTCCAGGGGTGGACGGCCCACGAGCATGTTGTGAGAGAGCCGTCAGGTTTGTGGGAGGTAGTGGCAAGAGAAGGGTCAGGCGTACTGAAATCACAAACTGATCCCACCTCTAATATCAGTTTCCGTCTTTTATTTTGGTAATGAAATAATCATGCCTCGTCTCTCAGGATTCCAAAATTCTTCAGAATTCGAGGGGCGCCAGAATGATGAGCAGGTAACCTGAATGTGAATTTAGAAAGGGCAAGGACCACCTCCATATTATTTTATCATTTTATTCCTGAGCCAAAAAATTAAAAAGATGCGTAGGGCCATGAATGAGGGCGTTCAAGGAGCTCACCAATTTTGAGGTTCAGGGCTGCAGCTCGTGTGGATGAACTCCGAATCTGAGTCAGTTCCCGACATAAATCAGTTCGCGAACCAAATTGACTTACCTACGTGCCATGCCAAGTCTACTCCCTTTTTCAAGCATGTGGGTTGGGCAAATGAGTTGTTATTCGCCTAGTAGCTCTTCGACGGTGCTAAAATACGAAAGACCCTCCTCCCAGCGTGATTCCCTCCTCGCCATCAGCCGCGCGTATTCCGCAGGGTCTTCTCTCTGTAGCTGCTCGGCCGTCCTTCCACCGTTGTCAATCCACCGGAATAGCCCTCCGCTGGTGTATTGGGTGAAGGAGATGCGCTCCTGCCCATCTGCGACAGGTACGTTGGAATGAGCAAGGGTTGCGGATGGGAGGAGGATCAGGGCGCCGGCCGGAAATTCAATGACGAGCTTCAGGTCCCACAAGACCAGATGCCCGCCCTTCGTCGCGTCAAGCGCCTGAGAGACTGGATGGCACACCACCCGAATGGTAGGTTGCAGACGTCTCTGTGTTTGAAAGTCCAGACGCTTCGACTGAAGTTGAATGCCGCGCAAGAAAACACGGACTTCGGGAATGGCCGATGGAGGTGCGAGAGTCGTGTTCGAACCTTCGCGTTGTTCTCGACGTAGTGGCTATAAAGTCGAGGGGCCCACATGCTGAAAGCAACTGCATTGCGCGAGGTCAGCTCAGAAGCTCGAGGGTGAATGAAGGCTTACAGCTCGCGAAGTTTGCAAGGCGATTAATGTCCGCGTTGCCGAGCAGCCTGTCCACCACGGACGTATACTGCTTGTTGTCAAGCCACGTCGGAGTTCTCTGCCCTTTGCCGTGCACCAGCCCGACATTGATGGTGGCAAAAAGACCGCGTCGGTGGCAGCGTATTGCTGGGGGGAACTGGGTGTTTGATCCCTCCGTTTTGATTGAGTCGTAAGTGCGAGCAACGGCGGCGTGCCATTTGGAATTGTCCGGCTGCCCAGCGAGGACCGCAAATATCCGGCCGGCGTTGTCTACAAGAGGACGGGCGGCGCTGGGGGGGTAATCAGCGTGCTGCAGCAAGGAGGGGCTCAGAGGCGCGGCTTACAGTCCATCCCAGCGCACGAGCTGAAAGCCAAGGCCTATCAGCTCAGCAAGCGAGCAGCGCTGCTTGCCACCACGCTTCTCAGCTTGGCCTTCGACCTTGGCCGCGTACGCACCGTGCGCAGTGGGAAGTGCGCTTGCGTTGAAGGAAGGCGCGTGAATGGGCTGCGCTGGCTGGACGTGCTCACGCAAGGTGGAGGCACGAGGGGTAAAGCCGACCTCTGCAATCTTGCGCGCGCGTTTAAGAGCTCGTCGGCGATGATTGCCTTTCTGCGGAGGTCCGGCGGCGACGACGTCGTCAAAGCTGGGCGATGCGCGGCGCTTTTTGGCCGTAGGCGGGTCCGGCAAGTCGTCGACCTCGTTCCAGTGGTCTTGGGGCGGCCAGTCCTCGTCGATGTCGTTGAGAGGATTGGGCGGCCATTCCTCGTCGATGTCGTTGAGGGCGTCGTGTAGCTCGGAGTCTTCTTGCTCATCGCTCTCAGCAGCGACGGCCGCAGATAGCAGGGGACCTAGGTCGAACTCGCTGGCTTGAAGAGAGGTTATGGCAGAGGTCCAAGTGGCAAAAATCGTGCCACTGCGCGTCTATTGTGGGGTAAAAAAAAAAAGGAATCGTCTCGGGAATTTAAAGCAGACCTGACGCGAGTACGGTGTCCACAACATCGCGTCCTGGAAGACAAAAAACGCGTCAGTAAATGGATTAGGTAGAGTGGTGGCAAGCTCTTCTGCGGCAATTTTCATCACTGGCTTCCATCCAGAGTCCCAGGTTTGAGCCTTCAAGGACAGAAGCCAGCTACAAAATTTCCAGAGAAGAAGGCCAAAGGAAAACGTACCGCGTTCACTTGTGGGCGTTTGTGGGCGGTTGGTGGTTTATTGAGAGAGTGATCCAAGTCATGTGCTTGGATTACATCACGCTTTCGCGGCCACCTGCCCTCCTCCAAATCAATGCCGGCCGGAATTCCTCTCAGCGCAAAGCGCCGCACGCAGAACCTGAAGAGCGCTACTTCGCTCTCCAGCCGCATCCACATCACACGCGCGTCACGGAACGTCGAAGGCGGCCGGCGGCGCACCCAAACGCTTACCCTCAGCGCGAACCAAGTCCGATTGTTGGAGCAAAAAGAGACAAGGAGGGAAGAGCGGCGGCGAGCGGGTGTGTTTTATTGGCTAGCTATCTCAATCGTGACCTGACTTATTTTTTGTAGCTATGTTGCGCGAAGAGAGGGAGCGGCATGATGCTCTGATGGACATCGCCGACCCTTTCGACGATGGCAACGGGGGCTACGAGGCGGACATTTTGCGAGGGAATGCCGCAGCCGACATCAGCCATGCCGGTGAGGGGATCCAGGAGGAGGAAGCCGACCAGGCAGACGAGGACTTGGTCAGAATGCTGCAAGAGCATCAAAGGTAAGTCGTGTCTTGGAAATTGTCTTGGAGATTTATGAACTGTTGCTGAGCCCGTTATTGCAGCAAAATTCGTTACAAGCGGCCTCGCGATCGTCGCAACCACGTGGACCGGACGCAGAACCTTGTCGACGCGTTTGTGGCCCAGCTCGATGCCATGACGGACGCGTACATGAGCTGGAGCCTCGCCATGGCAGAGGAGGGCGTGGGCGGCGAGTATGTGCAGCCTGAAACCTCCGTGGTAGAGGACACACAACAGGTATTGGTGGTCAATTTATTCAGTACGTCTTCATTTTTCTTCCCCTGCTTGACTTGACTGAATTAATTTGCAGAGGCCTCATATAAAGATGTGCCAATCCTGCAGGGGGACACGTTCATGGCCTCTGCGTACGTGCACCAAGGCCTGATGCCTTCAACGCCGCTTCACCCCACCGTCGTCGTGACTGTCCGCACCCTGGAGCTGTTTCGTGTGATGCAGCTCCGGTGTCCTCGTCTTGGGGTGCAGGCCTTTGTCCGAGGTCTTTGCAACCTTCACTCTGTCACCCCCCGCCCTTATCTCGGCTCACAGTTCTCGACTGCCTTCGATGTCTATCTCTCAATCCGCGCCGAGGTTGATAAACGCGTCAAGGTGGCTCTGGGACGAGACACGCCCAACTGGCGCTTAAAAAACTCTTGCCCAGCTTGCCTGTACAAGCTGGAGGGCGAGCCCCAACTCCCGCGTGCCTTCATCTCCACGATGGACGGCAACAACTCCCTCAAACGCTTCTGGCGGCGGGAGCGTGTGGACGTCTTGGTGAATGGCACGCCCGTCCCTGGCGCATCGAAGCAACGGCCTGGCAGCCATGCTCAAAATGAGCCGCAGTACGTCTCAGTTCCGGGCGCGTCAAAGGAGCGGCGGGACAATCGCCAGCCGCCGGGAGACCACTACCTCTCTCGAGCGGAGGTTGATGAGTGGGCGAAGGACGAGGTTGACGAGGTGATGAGGGGTTTTGTGCCCGGCGCTGGCGAAGATGAAGACGAGGGGGCCGGTTGCGAAGAGCGCTGGGAGAATATGAAAGAGGACGTCACGGCTCACGCGTGGGGGATGTACGATGAGACGGGAATCTTCCCTGCTCTCTGCCGCCATGGATTCGTGCTGGTTGTCGTCGATATGGTGCAAAGTGGGGAATTGTAAGCAGCTTCTTGTTCCTCGTTTGCTCCGGCTGACTTTCAGTGCGCGCAGGTCAAAATACGGGTTCGCAGTTCTCAATCATCTCATCTCCGTGCTTGGGGAGGTCACCATGGGGCACGACATCGGCTGCAAGACGGCGAAAATGGTGAAAGCTCACCCACGACTGGGTCCGCTCGCTGCGAAGAACAATTTCAAGTCGGTCGTCGGGGCTTTCCATGGCTTGGGGCACGGGCGCCTCTGCTCCGTTTGCAACATGTCGATGTACGTGAATGGAATGGGCTTGGAGGACTGCGAAAATTGCGAAAGCTATTTCTCAAAGTCTAACGGGCTCGCCTCCATTACACGCTACTCGACTGTATTCCATCGCCAGCAGGTGATCGCGAACTACATGAAGCACACCGATCTCTGCGACGCGTATCAGGGCCTCAGTAAGCTGGGGGCTACTTGGTCTTTGTAAACGAATGCTGACGGCGTTTGCAGCGATAGTAATTAGCAACAAGTATCAACGAGCATTGAAGATGAAGCGAGGGCTTCCCGCCCTGCAGGAGGCCATGCGCGCCCTCGGCGTCCCAACACGCGACGTGTTCGAGGACTGGCTAGAAAAGGAGAAGCGGTTCCTCCGCCTCTTGACGAAAGAACCAGTGCAAGAAACTCAAGAGATGGAGTATTATCAGAAGTTAGTTAACTTCTACGCCTGCGAGTACGTCTATCGTACTGCGACTATAAGTGGGGCTAACAGCATTTCAGAGAGCGCCTCAGTAGCATGCAACGCGCTGAGGCGTTTGTTGTAGAGCCTGCCGCCCCCAACTACGCCGAGTCGATGAAGCAGACACGGCGCCTGGAGACGCAACGGCGCCACGCCTACGAACTCGTATCCAAGAGCCTCGCCGCCGTGCAGGACTTGGAGCTACGCCTAGGCATCGCAAGTCGCTGGGTCGCTGGGGATGAAGACTGGAGCAAGGCAGCAGAAATGGTGAGCAAACGTCGCTACCAGCGGGCGCTCGACCAGTTGCAGGGATTGGTTGTGGCTCGGATGTTCGAGCTCTGCAAGATGAACATGTCGGGGACAGGTAAACGGTGCGACTGGAATTAAAAGGAAAGGACTAAATGTCATTTTAGGCTACAAATTGCGAAAGCATATAGCCAAGTCACTCCAGGTGCGGTCCAGAGCGGTGAAGACGGCTCTGGAAAGGTACAACGCCGCTGCTGCCGCCATGGATCCCGCCAAACCCCAGCTCGCATGGGAGAAGGTCGTGGAGTACGCCTTCCTGGCGGAATTCGATCTTCTGTGCGAGGGCCGAGAGGACATCCGCGCTGAGCCATGGGCTCTCCCTGCCGGACGTGCCGCAATGGACCAGCACTTCAAGATGGTCCGCGCCGAGGAGGAGATCCAGAGGCTCAATGTCGAGATCCCCCGCCTCATCACCTACATGGCTGACGAGCGTGAGTTTCTGGTTTATCATGAGCAACGCCTACGGGAGGATGGAAAGGACGCCCTTGCGCATCAAGTCTACTCGCATCGCATTGAGTATGGACGATTCGACGACCTCCACAGGCAGCGGCTCTGGAAATTGTGCAAGGAGCCGGGTTTCACGGCCTCCCTGGCCCGCGGCGTCAGCGCCTCGATGGAGAGACGCGTACCCGAGTCCCACCGCGCAACAGAACAGACGGGAGGCGACGTCGACATGCCAGATGCACTGCAAGCACCCCAACGCGCGCTTGAGGAAGATGAGGAGGAGGAGGAGGATGAGGGGGACATGGACGCAATTGTGGAGGCCTTTGACAACATCGTGCGCATAACGCACGATGCGACTGCTGCTCCTTCATCTGAGTAGATGAAGTGGACTTATGTATTTTGTTTTTATGTAACGTAGCATGTACTTTCAGTTTCTCTTCAATTATAGCCGTACGTTTCGCTCTGGAGGGCTTCAAGAAGGCTTCTGAATTTTTTCATGAATTTCCGTGCATTTCTGAGGGAGTTGTGCTCAAGGGCGGCGGCGCTGTCAAGACTGTTGATGGCGGTTGATGGCGCGGGACCTGGCACTTGATGGCGCGCCGCCAGTGATGGCACCGCTCGCCGTGTGATGGTAGATAAATGATTTATTATCTATACATGTACCGATAACAGGCAGATTGGGGAGGGAATTGTCTGTAATTAAGCCGTGCGCGGAAACTCACCGAAAAGTGCGCATCCTAGCGTGCACTTGATGCAAATGATGCACGTTAGTTTGCATCATTTCTTGGGCGTTACAGGTGCACAGAATCCAGTGATTTTCAATTCCGGTGGAATTCACTCGTCCGTCGAGTCGGCGTCGACTGGCCGCCGGCAATTGATGAGCGATGGAATCACAACGGGAAACGTCGCCAATCAGCATCTGCCGATGGCCGCACTTTGCTCGTTAAGGGTGTATTACTGGGAGACTCGCTCATGATACTTATGCGTAGCACGCTATGCCAAATGCGGGATAGGTCCTCACATGACATGCCTGGCGCCGTCTTCTATTGAGATTGGCTGGACTTCCGATTCCCGAACTCAAGGCCTTTGAGTGAAGTACAACGGACGTGCACAGGTAACATTATTAACTGTCTCAGGATGGGATTATAAATGTAAGCTATAAGCCTTGTACTTGAGGGAGATCAGCTATCAGAAGCGAAAAGACGATATCGAACATACATATATTTAAATATCAGAGACTTCTCAAATCGGCGTAACGCACAGCGGAGCACTCTTTTTGTCGGTCGGCAGAACGGGCATGAGTGAACCGGCAAAGCGCATGTGAATAGGGTCGCCCTCCTCTGGAAGGGTAAAGGCAAATTTGCCAGCCAACTCAGCAAAGAACACCTGCATCTCCAATATTCTGCGGAACCGTCAGTATTTTGGAGAATGGCAAAAGGGGCCCGGAATTATATAGAACTCACGCAAAACGCCATCTGTGAGGGGAAGGGTGGTGAGGATTGGGTATGGAAGTCTCAAAGGTGCGGTGCCTACCCGAGACAAACCCGTGGGCCGCCGAGAAAAGTGAGGCTGCGAATCGGTCTGTCAGAAACCATTTCCAATCTGATTGAACCAGTTGGCGCACAGATTCGCGTACGGCCCGACGGCCTGTCCTTGGGATATGGTACCATCCAGCCAGCGGGACGGCCTGAACTCCAGGGCGTCCTTGCCCCAGCGGGCCTCCAGTCTGCAGAAGCGATTTATAGAATCACAATCAACTTCAAATGCGGGCAGGACGATATCGCCCCACCTGTGGTAAGATGCAATCGCGATGTTCAAAACCTGGCCCTTACGAACGGGTATCTGATTAATGCGCTCTCCGGCCGTGGTCGTGATCTCGTCTGCGAGAGGAATAACCATGTCTTGTGTGGCGATGCGCTCTTGAATAGGGCCTACTGGGTATACTCGAAGCGTTTCCTGTGCAACAGAACGGTTGAGTGATCAATCTGGCAGAATAAGCAGTGCTACCTTTACAAAGGCATTCAATAATGGCATGGTGTCGTAGGAAATAGCGCTTGAGGCGGTTGCACGAGACGCATGAATTTCGGCTCTGAGTTGCTCTTGGAATTCCGGATGTCTGGCGAGTTCCAACAAGCCGAACGCGAGTGTGTTGCTCTGCGCACAGGACGCGTTACCATGTAAGTATGACTATGGCCACGGTGAATGACATTACCGTAGTGTCCTGCCCACCAATGAGAAGGATCCCTGTCCTCTGCTTTCAGACGCTTCTAACACACAACAAAACCCACTCACCTGTTTGGGCTGCGACCTCCTCAAACGTGAGTGTTTTTTTTCTCCGCTCGAAGGAACCTAGATCCACTGATACAACCCTTCAGTTTCCGCGATATCACCAAGCTGGTCGAAACTCACAGAGCATGTCAAACGCATCCGTCTCAACCGCCAAACCCTGCCGTGCCACGTCCATTTTCTCGCGGATAATCCTCTCCCCCAGCCGATTCGCCAAAGATTTTGCTGTGCGGATGATGTTAAATGTCTCGGTCGGGAGCCCGGTCGCCGCCCGCAAAACCCACTTTGGCAGACGCACGGCGACAGCGTCTGCCAGGATCTGGGCTGCCGATTGGTTGGATGCCAGGGTCCTGAGTCCGGTGGGATGAGATGAGGCCCAAGCGGAGGAAGATGGCTTACAGCATTCGTTCGTTGTAATCCACGAGGTTTGCGTCCAGATCCTGTATTGAGTAGCCTAGTGCGGCTTCGCTTACCGTGCTCAGCGTTGCCTCACTGAGAACGGGGCAAACGTCCATTTGTGACCCGGAAGATTCTTCCAGCTTTTCAATCATCTGCAGAATGGACATGGTTGGATTAGGAAGACTAGATTGATAGAATTCGCACTGTCTGGGCCACTCTTTCGAATATCGGGAGAAAGTTTCGAACGGCAGCACTTGTGAAGCCCACATTCATTGCGGCGCGTAGCCGTTTATGAGTGTCTCCTGTTACAATTTCAGTCAATCCCGCAGTATTAATTCCCCGGGGAAAGACATACCGTGGTTGTTCATAACACATTTGTTAGGAAATACTAAATCGATTCCGTTCTTCTGAGTCGGTCCATGTGGGAATTGAGGGCTATTGAGGATATACTGCAATGCAATAGGATCCGCAACAAAAAGGCGGTCTTCCTGTGAATCAGGGATGAGCGTTGAGCAACACCGTGAGCGGATGGAGTACCCCGAAACAGCTTTTTAGACGGTATACGGCCCCGAACGACTTCAACCAAGCGAATTCATTGGCGCCGTATTCTGCGGGAAGAAACAACTGCAGCATATTCCCTGTAGATACCCTTAGTATGGCATTGCAAGCTCACGGGGAGTCTGACCAAAGATCCATGAAGGAGATGGCGGTCCGGGAATAGTTCGGATAGTGCTCTTCCGGCGAAGGGCCACGTACACGGCCACGACTAACAGCCCACCTATAAATCTGACTCGACCATCCATGTCGTGTTTGAAGGCAAATGCGACGGCGTCGACGAGATGGGTGAATGTGGCGTCACGGTTCTTTCGCTTCCATCGCCTTTTGAGTTGTTTTGCTTTTGAAAAGCCGGCTTATGGCACCGCCGCTGACAGAAGTCGGATCTCCTAATGGTAAGTTGCACCCAGGCAAACCGCCAAAAACAGTTCGAAGTAAGTTCAAAGAGTAGGGCTGCCTTCCCGAAATATTTTGAGACTGTACGGCTCCCAACCAGCGTGATAGAGGGGGAACAATAGGGCCGAAAAGCAAACAGAGGCAAGGTTTCGGGTACTCAACACTTGGAGCTCATACGGCATCAATGACGCCGCTCCCTATTTGCTCTCTATGGCACTATATAACATTCTTAATGTCGAAGACCGTGCCAAAAAGCCGCGGTGTTGAAGGAGGTGGGTCAGGTGGGCTGCCAACGAGTGCTCAGGGGTCGCGGTGCTGAAGGTCAGAATGTTTGCTATTGAAATTAAAGTGAGTCAAAGTGACACGACGGCGGCCGGATTGACAATGAGGACTGTCTAGCGGGCCAGGCCGCCCCACGCGTACGGATGATGGCGCCAAAGCCGCGGACGATTAACCGAGGCTCAGCTAAAAGCCCTTACGGGAGGAGCCTGGAAATGGACACTCTGCGTACCTATGTAACTCCATACCTCAAGTATAAGCCGCGTGTTTCTCCTGCTCGTGGCCTTGGATCAGCTAAAGCAACGAATCCTATGATCTATGAGCTCTGGATCGACCAGCAACGCGGACGTCCGAATCTTGCCAGCCTAGGCAAAGGCTCGGCTACAAAACTAATGAGATTGAGCCGAAAGGAAGTATGAGCAAGGATACCTGCCGTTGAGGTCCAGTGCAGAGAGCTTGTTCAACGAATTAATTCAGTAAGATCAGTGGCGAATCAAGTGCAGAGAA
This sequence comes from Mycena olivaceomarginata, assembly GCA_029378375.1. Classification (NCBI taxonomy): domain Eukaryota; kingdom Fungi; phylum Basidiomycota; class Agaricomycetes; order Agaricales; family Mycenaceae; genus Mycena; species Mycena olivaceomarginata. The sequence goes on from JARKIC010001566.1 coordinate 77,263, forward strand.
GACGCTCTTTCGCCAGGACGGGTTGATAGCGGTGTTGTGGAGTAACATGCGCATGCGAAGGTTTGGTCCCATCGGATCTGGAGAGCACACAGTTCTCAAGGAATTCCTCGTACTACGAACAAAGACACGCTACAGCTTGTCTGGTTAGTCGGACAGCGGCGCCTCTGCAACACCGAATGCGCGCTCGATGCGCCGCAGCGCGAGCTGCATCCACACCGTCAATAAAGAGACCTACATGGGTAGAACACGATTATCACACACCTCCATCGTCGACCGGCGGTGGGTGAAGATGAGCCGGAAGCGTGTCGGGATCGGGTCAGCCATGAGCGTCGTGGGTTTCTGCAAGAAATGAATGTCAGTGGATATAATGCGCCAAAGAAAAAGGAGGGGAGCGTACCAGGAATACCTTTTGCGCGAGCATGGCGGCTACGGCAAGGTCGAGCTTTTCAATGTCGCCACTCGATGGGTCGGCGAAGCGGGCGATGAAGGGCGCGAAGTCTACGATAACGTAGGGGCCGGCATTGGCGCGCGTGAACCTGGGCGATACGCGAGGATTACTTGGTCTGTACGCAATCAGGAACGGAGAGGGCGCACGTACGGGAGGTTGTGGAAGATCATCCATCTCGCGACGAGTTCATAGGCCGCTCCAAGCGCCTTACGGTTGTCCGCCAGGAACGTCTCGACGAATGGCTTGTCGCTGAGGACGCGCGCGAAGAGGAGGTCGCTGGCGGCGGAGATGGGCGTAGCATTGAACAGAGGCCGCAGCAGGGCAACAAGCGGAAGGTTCGACGGAGAAACGAGGAGTCCCACTACAGAAGAACGCAGCTACCATTAAGTTCCATCTGCGTGATATTCCAAAATCACTGACGTTTGATACCGCTGGCGCCGAAATCCTTGGTCGGTCCGGCAAGTACGTGCACGCGCGAGGGGTCGACGCCCAGACCAGCGAGATCGTAAGAGAGAATTGACTCGAATTTGGCGTTCACAGCTGGGGGGTAAGCCGAGTCGAACGTCGACAGCGCGTAGACCTCGTCGACGACGAGGTGCAGGTTGTGCTAAGGTTCCAATCAGTCTTTAGACTCGGAATACCACCAGAGCACCTTCTCCGCAAACAACGCGTATGTTTGCACGACGTCCCGCGCGATGATCTGCGGGATAGGATTGTGTGGATTGCAGAGCACAAGGACTTGGATTTCCACGCCGGATTGGGCACTTTCGAGAAGCTTTTTCTCGAGATAGGGGATGACGTCCAGGGACAGCGAGTCGACCTCTGCGGGGATCTCCGCAAGCACAACGATCGCAAGACCGGGGTGTACAACGTCGCGGATATACTCATCTGCGGGTCGTGAAGGTAAACGAGCTTATAGGGAGAGAGCACCGCAAACCATAGAATGGCTATAGGAAGTTCATTAGCTGGGACCTTGGTTCCGTTCCTGACTCACAGCGCTGAGCAACACCCCTGCACCTTCGTCCGCGATCGCCCAGATGAGCTGAGCTAATAGTGCGCCAATACCGGGTCCAGCCACAGAATTCTCTCCTGTACGGGGTCCTTCATGGGTATGAGCATTTACAAACGACATCAGACTCACTGGTAACTTGAACCAACGGGTTAAAATGGTCGTTGACGTACTGCGGCAACAGATCCTCGACCGTGGGCAAAGTCGATTTGGTCAGCGTGTACCGGTACTTGAGATGTTGCGGATAGATCGTTAGCGGGCGCGAGAAATGCTGTGGATTGCATCGATGAGTGAATCTGAATGTTCTGGGAGAAGACGTAAAAACATGCCTCGATCAGACGGTCAGTGAGCAGGGAGTTTTCGGCGGTGGAGACATTAATGACACCGTCCGGATATAGATCAGGGTCATAGTATGGTTCGGCGGGCGGTGTACTGGAACGAATAATCAGCGAAACTGATCGTCCAATTCTCCCCACGGGTCCGGGAGAATGGGTAAAACGAATATTATGGAGGAAAGAACATACTAGTTGTGTGGCGGGGCCAGGGCTTGGCGTTTACGGGCACGAGAAGACAGTAGAGGCCCCCGGGACATTTTTCGGCCTCGACCTAGATGGTGGGACGATAACAAGGATCAGTGGCAGCACGTGACTGTATTGTATAATGATCTGATTTCAACCACGGCTTTCTCCGGGAAGTGAGGTCGCTCCTGTCGGGCCCGTATAGAAATACAGCCGAAACTCGGTTAAATTGAGGAACGATGATTGAATCCTGCAAAAAATGATCGGGTATCCCTGGGAAAATGGCTGCCAAATCCGTGATGGTGATGGTGGAGTTGTCAGTTCCCTTGTTAGTTCCGGACAATTTCCGGAGGAGTTTTGGCCGGAGATTTTCTATTGCCAGGATCGCATCGGAGGGTGCAGTCCAAAGAATACCGCGTCAGTATAATATATCCTCCTCCTCCTCCACCCGAGGTCGGAGACTCGGCGGCCATTTTGATTCCGACGACGACCAGCAAGCTGGCCAAAACGACGAGAGCTGGCTCAGATGGTGTCGGCCCTCGTGTAGAATTCTGTTGAGGGCATCAATCCGGCAAATTCTCGACTCGCGATACATGTGCATTCTGTGAGTTTCTATGGGTGCTTGGCTGCGTCCGCCTGCGCTGCCTGTGTTACCACAGAAACCGTCCAACCAGTCCTAGTCCTCGCCCTGCCATAGTTATAGCTGGCTCGTCGCTGTGCGGGATAATTTCACGGTTTTCTCTGTCGTACACGAGCAATTTGCACGAAATCTCATCCCTTCACAGCTGATGGATATCAAGGATTTTCCGACTAGAACTCTATGCATCATCAGAAGCAAACCGTTCAAGCATTAATTATGATACACAGATCCGCCGGTTTGGAGTCGGGGCACTATAGGCTATAGCTGAACTGTATTGGATTGGCGTGGCCGAGGCAGCTCCGCGCGGCAATCAAGGTCAATTTACCCATCCGGACGCTCATGCAGATCCCGAGAGTTGGTTTCACGACTTCCGACCAACCAGGAACACCGCTCACAATTCAGCGGCGACACACCTGCCACGTGTGGAGACCAGTCGGGCAAAGTCGAAGGAAGTAGAACAAGGTCGCCACGAATACCTCACCAACGGGCTGTGCATCAGAATAGAAACGCCGCATCGCGCCAATCAGACAATCAAACAATTCCGCACTCGAGAATCCCCCATGTGTTACAGGTTGAAAATCTCCTTGAGGACCGTGCGCTGTTAACGCGATCGACGATGAGTGACGATTTGGTATCGAGAAATGTATAAAAGAACCTCTCCAAGCGCACTCAAGTAAGATTTTGTCCCCCATGCCGCGATCCCTCTTCGAATTACCGGCACGTGTTGCTGTAGCTTGCTCAAACTGCCGCGACCGTAAAGTGAAGGTATGTCGCCGACATCCTGCAGCTGCAACTATTCTGATGGGTTCGTCTCAGTGCATACACGAGTCTCAACAGATAGCATGCATGCGCTGCCAGTTCAACGGATTATTGTGCCAATATGTGGCCACAGAGCGACAGCAAGAGCGTTCTCGGAAATCCCAGTCGAAACCCGTGAAGCGCAATTCCACGAGAAAGTCCCCACCGGCGATATCGGTGCAGAGGCCGTCCCGTAATATAACCACCCAGGGCAGTCAATCTCCTAGTGGTAACAGCATGGATGGCTTTTTGCCTTCTGGATGGCCCGACACCACTTCACCATCTCCCACCACTCAATACGAGTTCCCGACGGTTCTAACTCCCTCCCTTCACATTCTTCCGGAGGGTACCGACTATTGGCTTCCCGACCATCCGCCCTCGCCATATCACACCCCGATTTATATCAGCAAACGCCGCGCAGGACCGCCGGACATTGCGAGCGACATCCAACCCGAGATGTATTTCACGCCATCGTCTTTCGGTTTCGACATACCTACCCTTTATCCCATAAATTACGAAGACTACAGGTGGCACGGTTCCAGCCAAATTTGCCAAAGGTATGTTAGTCTCTTTGAACACCTGTGCGCGTTTTCTCACTCTCATGTACAGCTATTGTGCCTGCACCGTCGGCAACCCATGTTTCTAGCTCTGCGACTGTTTGCCTGCCTACCTATCTATCTCGTTCTCATGTGTAAATTACTCAATGGATGTCTGTCTGTATCGTAAGTCTTGAAGACTCTGGTTCCGGGGCATCAATCGGCGTATCCAATCTCGAGTTCAAAAATCAATCACGATTCGCGCCAGGCGAACAATCGGAAACCTGATGTTATGTGCGGATCCCATTTATTCCTCGCCACCTTCTGCCGCTGTGGTCGTTGGCTCCTCGGAGGGTGTATCCAAATGTAACTGCAATCGATCGAGTTCCGAGGAGTGGCCAAGAACGGCAAAACCTGATATTCTCTGTGGATCCTATTTATTCCTCGTCAACCTTCCGCCATTTTCATCGTTTGCATCTTGGGGAGTCAACTGTGATTTCAATCGATTCAGTTCCGAGGAGAGACCATGAACCGCGAAATGATATTGTTTCTGGATCCCATTTATTCTTCGTCAACCTCATCCGGAACCCCACCGCATCACTATGGATCAATTATCGTCTCCACAAGCGTCATGTTATTGCTTCCTTCTCAGAATCTTATTCATCGGAGATAGACTATCGCGTAATTTGGGTGGGCACCACTCCGGAAAAGTGGTGTATGGAGGCTCCTGAAGATGTTCCCGATATGCGAGGTATGAGAAACAAAATTAGAAAATATGAAAATGCGACAGGTATGCAAGGAACGAGTGGATGAAATTCTGCAACTTATATGGTGCCTATTGGTGATCAATTCTGCTGTCCGATACTTCGAATTCCAGCTGTGACTATTCGCACCCGATACCGTAACTGATACTTCGAGTATCAGCACCGATTTACGTGGGGCCGAAGAGGCCGTATCAGCGACAATATCGGCCGGGTGCCTGATATCGTAAGAATCAGCGGCACTGAGAGCGGGGATCAGGCCGACTGAATTTTTACGTTTCAGGCAATTCGGCCGATATGGTTGCTGTCAACGGCACGTAAACTGGGACTGATACTTTGCGTATCAGCCTCGATATCAGGTCCAGACAAATCGACACTGGAACGGGTGACATCGGAAGAGTGGAGATTGTGTCTGGGATTGGTGGTATAAGGTGCTGATTCTGATTCATTTCTTGTTCTCATACCAGATACCATTTAAGGTTCAACTATTTGGTTTCTCATTCTCAAGGTATCAGGTACATCTTCCGGCCAACTCATACATCCGATTTTTCCGAGTGCACGATACCTGTTACAGATCATGGTCTGCTTTGAGCGTTTAAATTGAGACTCTTTGCATCCAGGACCGGGGCATAAGCGGCGATTAACCGTGATTCAACGATATCCCCTGCGCTCGGTGACACGAGTCTAGCCCATTTTCATCACTTCGTGTAAAAGTGGGTAAGTTGCTTTGTTTCTATTCTTGGTGTATGTTGCTGATGTTTCTCTGTGAGAATTCGTCAGTTCAAGTCATTACGTGGAGACCAATCCATCAGAATTCAAGCGCAGTCTGCCCTTTTGGTATAGATTGCTCCGTTACTAAATACGAGTAATACGAAGTGGAGCGCCTTTTTCGTCATTTGGCATGACGGGTATGAGCGTGTTGGCAAAGCGTGCATGGACAGGAAAATCCTTAGTCTCTCGCAGACAGACACTTCAATACAATCTGAACTCATACCTCGTTGTATTGAAGTCTGTTATTATGCGCGGGGGTCCGATCAGGGTAAAATCTTGTTACATAATCTGCACAGCCATACCATCGCTTTTCGATGTTTTGTGCCTACAGAATCAATATTCTAACTGGATTTTTGCATAGATACATCCATGGAAGTACTCTGAATGTTTCTATGTGGTCAAAACTTTTTATACCGTGCAGAACGGAAGTGGTACAGTGCACAGCACCACCTCGCACAGTGCCACCTCTCCATCACGTGCTTTTTGACCCAAAGAATCCTTTTGTGATTTGTTTCCGATTTTCTGAGCCAGGAAACCAGCCAAAAGAATGTGATTGACATCAAGATCTCATTTTTTCCACAATGTTTCACTTTTTTGAGGCCAGATAAAAATGAAAGTGCTTCAATACCAGTCTCATGGCCATCAATAATAGCACTGGTTGGAAAATTCAAATTTTTCAGCTGAATTCTCAGTGAAAAATCTTGTTTGTTTTCCATCAATATTCTGCCGGAAACTAGGTGGAAAACCCAAAACATTTTCACCACTTTTCCAGTTTGAGGTGAAAAACTCAAAAGAAAGTTGAAAAGGGTGAAAAAGCTTTGAAAATTTCACCATTTTTTTCAGTGAAAAATGTCTGAAAAACAAACGACATTTTTCACTGTAAACTGTGCTGGAAAATTTGAATCTGTCAACCAGTGTAGAGAGCTTGAGCCCAAGTGGCATGCCACTTTTAGGTTGTGCAAAAAGTGGCATGCCACTTTTTTCTTTTTTTTCCTCTATAGGGCATTAACAAGGTGCAATAGCATCAGGGTGTGTGAATTTGAGGTGCACACAAAAGTTGTAAAAAAAGTGGCATGCCACTTTTTGCACAACCTAAAAGCGGCATGCCGCTTGGGCTCAAGCTCTCTAATGTTGGAAAACATCCAAAACTGCTATAAATGCTTTTCCCGAGTCTTTGGACATGTCCTTGGGCCTGCAGGAACGAAAATAAAATTGATGTCAGCAGCCCCTATTGAGCACATGACTGCTAACCCTACCCAATAAGGGAATTTGATGGTATCATCAGGGTTTGTGTTATATCCCGTCCCGACCTTAGTCCAACTCCGGAATTTGCTCTCCTCAACTCCGCCAACTCCGGACTTCCAGTCCCTCGGAGTTGTGCTCCGGAGCTCGCAGGACTTCAACTCTGTCCTCCGGGTTCACATGGGTTTTTACGCAATGAAGGATTACTGAGTGTTTTCCCTTTTATCTGTTTAACCGTTTAAACGGGAACCTGTGACTATGCTTTCCTTTTTGTCTCTTATGCTTCCATCACCATGCTTCCACATATGGCTTCTTACTTATTGTTTTAACTTACTTCTTTCTCCTTCTGTAATAACAATTAGAATACTTCTATAAAACACTGTAGATACTCTCCTGCACTTCAGTTTGATTATTAATGTTCTCTCTGAGCCTTGGCGCTCCTCCCGCACCTTATCTCCACCTCCTCGCAACTCCACCTATTCTGGCAACTCTGTAAGGGGAAGAGTGCCCAGGAGCCAAGTCGATAACAAAACTGGGGATCAAGATCCCCAGGCATGGACTATATACTACAGGAGTGAGTAAGCGAAGACGACACCCGCGGCCCGATGAGTAAGCGAAGATGACAAATGCGGCCCGGTACATAAGCGACATGACACCAACACAGCCCAGGCGTCCCCTGACAAACTCCGGACTTGACTCCAGACTCATCTTCCGCTCGGACCTGACCTTCAATGAAGGTCTACTTGTCCTGCACCTCCGATTAGGTTTGCCAGTACTCCCTCGCATCTCCGTCTCCAGTCCTGGACCGCCGGTACCTCTGGAGTTCGCTCGAGTACTCCACCTACATCCAAGAATCTAACGGACCCCCTCTGTTGTCATCTCCTCTGTCCTACGAACCAGCACGGCAGTTAACACTCACCCTATGCCTCAGTGGTGTTGTGTCTTTGATATCCGTGATTTTGGATCTAGTATCTCAGGCACCAGTTAACATTCTTCCTACGTTGACTATCTGTTCCTACGTTTAGTCCTGTCCATCCGGTAACTCCGTCCTACTCCGGTGTTGGACATCCTTCCTCTGGAATCACCCCAGACCTCCTCTCCTCTTCCTTTCCCTGCGACCCGGATATAACAGTTTGTTTCACTTTTTCTGCAGTGAAAAAGTAAACTCTTCTCTAAATGACTAGCAAAGCACAATGTCATGAACCATCTTTTCATTTTACTTCCAGAACCCAAACAACCCAAACAACCCAATCATTGATCAGATCAACTATCTGATCAATTGAACCAGGATACCATTTTAGGATCCCAAACGGTTTCGATTGGTTTCCCGACCTTCAGGTTCCCGGTCGCCTCCTCTACATTCATATACCCCTTCATTTACTTTGCATTAATCTTTTCCGTTGCTGTTGGACACTGTACCTTAATTTACAACCCCTAGGGACTTTAGTATATAAGCTGTAGTTATTTCCCTGTACTTTACACTATTCTAGTCTAAACTCCAGGCTTATTTGTTGGAATTCTTCATGCTTCAGTCGCCCTCATCACCTCAGAACCCAGAATCTGCTCTGCGCTGACACACAAGGTAGCTTCTTTAACATCCCTCTGAGTGTTTCCGAGTGTTTTTGGACCCACTTATTCAGATGGCATAATGTGGATTTGAGTTCAAAGTTTTGACATATTTACTGCCAAAAGTGGAACTGTGATGTGATGCCATGCACTGTAGAAGTGAGCAAATATCCCACATGACTGCGCACTCTGTGGAAGTACGACCCTTAAACAGTGCTCTAAAAAGCCAAATAAATTCCAGAAGGTTTTTGAATGGCAACTGAATCCTTTTGAGTGGTTTAAATGCTCATGATAGATGCAGTTAGCGGTTCAAGATAATGTGGCTGTGCACATTATGTAACAAGCTCTTACCCTGATCGGACCCCGTCGCTTTGGGCATTGCAAATGAGAATTTGTCCACAAATTTGCTGAAGAATACTTGCATCTCCGAGACACAAGAACCGCTGCAATTGAAAGCATCACTGCATTTCGGCGGTCTCTGGACCTAAGGGTGCGCCGAGGTGCCTCGGCAGACCTGGGCGCACCTTAGGCTCGGCAGACCCTGCCGAGGTCTGCCTAGCGTTGCAAGCCATAGTGGCGCAGCTCTTTTCTCGCTGAGCCATACAGTGGTGAGATCGGCAATCGGTTCCATCATATTCCTGTGGGAAAATATCAAGAAAATATGAATAAATTGACATGTGAATGGTGGACTATACCAAGATGTGTGCATAATTAATACTACTAGACAATTGGATGATAAATAAATGGTTATTGATACTGGAAAGAGGGACCAGCTAGAAGAAATGGATGTCGAGGGCCATGCTCGCAGGCTGCGCTGACAAACACTGACAAACACTGACAGCCACCACCTTGTATAGCAACCGCGATTAGCCGACTTTGAGCCGAGTCTCTATATCTCTGCGGATATGGCCACCAGCTAGGCCGTCCAGAGTCCTGCCTCGGCTACAGTTGGCAGAGTAGATACATCGGAGGGCCTTGGGGTGAGATGCGTTGAGGAGTCTCAGCGCATCTGGAGGGAGGTGGCGCGAGGTGGTGCGAGGCAGCCTCGCACGAAGCTTGCCGTAGCTGGGCACAGCTTTGCCGGGAAAACCCTGCCGAGGCGCCTAGACCAACCTCGGCAAAGCCTCGCCAAACGTGGCCGCACGTGCGTCCAGGAACTGCCGGAATGCAGTGCATGGTCTGGAATGACGATCTGGGACTGAAGCAAAGCACCTTCTGCGCCATTTAAATCCATGATATGTGGTTCTGTCCAGCCAGTGGGACAGTTTGAACTCTTGTGCATCCTCACCCCAGAGCGACTCGAGTCTCCGTGGGATTCAGAAATAGGAAGCTATCGCACACCTGTGATATGAAGCAATCACTACAGACAGAACTTGACCCTTGCGAACCATTACTTTGTTCATCATCTCTCTGGTCGATGTTACGATACTGTTTCCCAGAGGTATAGTTGTGTCTCGGGTGGCCACACATTCTTGAAGCGGGGCTGCTGGGTAGAGTCTGAGAGTCTCCTGAACAGGCTGAATGAGATGGGCGCTCTCATAAGCCGCAGGGGAAAACCTTGATAAATACATTCAATAACGGCATATTGTCATACAGGATGCTGGTTGATTGAGTTCTCAGTACAGAATGGATCTCGGCGCGAAGTTGCTTCTGGAACTTTGGATGTCTGGCGAGGAAACAAGTGTATTCGTGGTGATGTCTTGCCCGCCGATGAGGAGGATTCCTATCTTGTTTGTTAGGAATTTGCTCACGGGAGTATCGTCTGCTCGCACCTGTCTGAGCTGCGATCTCTTCCAGCGAAAATGTGTTCCTTCTCTTCTTAGAAGGGCAGAGATCCACTGACATGGTCAGCTCCAGTTGAATCATTCTGTCTGATTGAGACTCACAGAGGATGTCGAACACCTCAGCTTCAACAGCCGACCCCTGCTGTACAGAGTCCACTTTCTCCTGAATGCTCCGCTCATCGACCTCTTTCACGAAGCGCTTTGCTGAATGAATGATATTAAAAGTTGGGGTCGGAAGCCGCATCGCCGCGCGCGAAACCCACTTCGGCAACCGCACAATAATGGTGTCTGCAAAGATGTGAATTGCTGATTGGGCTGCTGCAAGGGTCCTAAATAATCGCCTCCTCACCCTATTTACACCAAAGATGTCACGGCAATGTACATTATTCGGGCATTGTTGATGACGAAATCTTCCCCTAGGTCCTCTGTTGAGTAGTCCAGGGCAACTGTGAAGCCATTATACAAGGAAATCTCAAGTTGGAATTGACAACCTACCCTAACCTATTGCGCTCAACATCACCGCATTGAGGATGGGAAAAAATATCTGCCGGTGACGCGGGGAAATCGTCCAGCTGCTCGGTCACCTGGGATAAAGAAGGTAAAATTGAGAAAGGTGCTGAGATGTGTGGTTCAATCGCACCGCCCAAGCAATACTCTCAAATAAGGCTTGGTAACTGCGAACTGCGGATGCAGTGAATCCAATCTGCATCGAGCCCCGGAGGCGTTTGTGAGTTTCTCCTACGGCGCACGTCTCCTCAGTATGCAATATCAACTGAAACGAAACCTTGCCTTTCGCAGCCATGAGACATTTTTCCTCAAACAATAAGTTCATGGCATTAGCGAGACTCGGCCCGTGTTCAAAAATGGGACTATTAAGCCCATACTTCAGTGCCACTGGATCTGAAACCACGAGGCGGTCCTGCTATTACCTGGTGAGAGTGGACAGCGCAAGTTTAGACAACTCACGCCAAAACAGCCTTTGACGCGATAGACCGGGCCGTATAATCTCTGCCAATTGAATTCGTAGTCGCCGTAATCCGCAGGCAGAATAAGTCGCAACATATGTCCTGACAGGATTGAAATCAATAAGGAATCTTGGAAAGAGGGGGAAAATCCAACCAAAGATCCACGAAGTGGAGGGTGGTCACGGGATATTGTGGATGGGGCATCGACGTCGACTGGCCAAATAGATGGCCACAAGGAGGGCAGCAACGCTCGCGAATACAATTCCGTGGTGGAATCTGCGGAGTGGAGGAGGGAAGAAACGGACGTGCTCCACATGGGGAAATGCGGGAATCGTGATCCGCTATGATCCGCCAGTTCCGCACCTCGTCCCATTCAACTTAGAGTAAAACCATCACTGGATGACAACAGTTCTGAGCACTGCATCCATCCCAGAGCATGATGGGTGAAATTCGCTGGTTGAAATTTATTACGCGTTAAACGCGAGTACAGTCTTACAGAGCGTAGCGCCCTTTTCGCCGGCATCAAAGGAATGAGCATGTTGGCGACGCCCATGCGGGTCGGAAGATGCTGGGGAACTTCGAAAGAGAAATTGGTCGCCAGTTTGCTGAATAAGACTTGGGTCGCCAGGACGCTATATACAACCCCGGATTGAGTTTCCCGCACCGAGGCCTGGCACAGCTCCTGCCAATTTGATTGCAGCGCGCGGACAACCGTCAACATCGCGCATCGTTCCAAAAGTAATCAAAATATATAAAAGAGGACTGCAACGAAATAAAATAAAATAAGGATCACAGCCATGCCCACCTCTCACGGCCCGAACATTTCCAGCGTATACGAACACTTCATCTGCCCAGTCCGCAGCATATACGTGCGCGGAGTAGGTATCCTCTCAAGCACGGCCTCCGCTGCACACGTCTTGGATTTTGAGACGAATATGTCGACGCGCTGGAGGCCCGTAGGCCAGATCCGCATCCAATTTTCCGACTGCAAGACGGCGGATGTGCAGGTGCGAGGCGAGCCAAAGGAGCGCTGGCGCAATTTTGCTGGACCGGCCGGCGCGCCCGTGTCTGGGGATGTGAGGCTGTCGATCACCACGTCGACGAGGTTCGTGGGGAGTGCGTGCATCTGGAATGCCTGCTCTGGCAAGTCGAGGATCTCGCGGTCTCCATCGTACCAGTGTGTTTGGACGAGCGCAAGACGCCGCAGTAGTGGGCGCGCGGCGATTACTTGGAATAACATGTTGCACGAGTCGAAGCGGACAGAACGAAACTCCACGCCCGTGATACTGGAGAAGTTCTGCGCGAGGGTGGCGCTGAGCCGCGGAAGCATGGCGGCATGGTGATACTCGAGAAACAGAAACTTGACGCACGGCAGGCCGGTGAAGGCGTGAAGGTCGTTGAATTGCCGATTGCGACTCGTCGTCCCACCAGGAGAGAAGCTGACTTATGAGGTGGAGACGTCCAATGTAGGCAGCGAGTTGCTGCCCGGCGACCATCTCCAAGAAATGTCGAAAAGTGTTGTGATAAAAGCGTACGGTGGCGGCGTGATGAAAGAATCGGTATGTGCACGAAGCGTTCCAAGCCCTGCATACCAGGCTGCAAGCGGCCAACGTGCGCCGATCGTCGTGGAGATGGTCGAGGATGCCGTCGTGTAGTTCGGCGGGAAATCGCGACAAGATCTCCCACGAAAGTGGGTAAAGCCGCCTGGCTTTCCTGCTGGAGGATCTGGAGGGTAATTTTTGCGTCTTGATAACTGGTTCGGCCACTTTGGATGCAGTTCAACCAGTCGCTGTTCTCTGCATCAGCAGGAGAAGACTCGTTCCAGGGCCTGAACATCGGAATCTGGGGAAATTTGGCGCTTAGTACTGCAGACCCTCGTGGCTTTCCGGGGGAAATACAGAGTGGAATGAGCAAGGAGCGATCTCAAGCTCGCATTAGATCGTCACTAGCCTCGCGGTCACTCCTTGGTCACATCAGAATTCCGACGCGTCTGACTAGCTTTGACTCCGTCTGACCGCGCTCGAGTCTCGAAATCGGTGCTTGTTGTACTCCTTGACTCCTTGTGGACAGAGTCCGTGATATTTACGTGCATCTGGGTTTTCAGGTGCGTTCACTGTGGCAATCTCGTGTTGAAGACTTTAACAGGTTACTTACAGATGAAAATTCAAGTTGTTCATGAAGTCGAATTCTTTTTAGTCGCAACTTTCTGCTTTTGAAACCAGCCCACCTAGTGCCCACTTCTCCCACTGCGAGCAAGTTGAACGCGTGTCAGCCCCGACCGGCCTCTTTCGGATCAAGATTGCTGATATCAGCGTGGTGAGTCGTGGTAACTGTCGCAACTGCCGATCGAATGTGGTTACGGCTAGTTCCATCCAATTCCGTCGTTTGGTCGGGGCCAATTTTTCTTGAGCGAGGCTCTCGAAGCACTGACATTCCCTCCACCTTTGGTAATGTTTCTTCCAACGTCTAAGTACAACGGTGTCGAGCCCAGCCCCAGTCGGGAGATCCAACGTGAGGAGATTCAGCCCAGCGCGCTGTTCTGACCGACGCCAAGCTCTGGAACCCCTTGTTTACCGTCTTCCTCTCGACGTTATGGAGGATATATTCATTGCCTGCCTTCCGACCCAGCACTACGCGGTGCTCAGCCCGGCCCACGCGCCACTTCTCCTCTGTCGTGTCTGTCGCTCCTGGAAGGCTCTAGCTCATTCTCTTCCCCGGACCCCGACTCTGGTCGACGTTACATATCCCTTTTGGATTGTCGAGTTCCGCTGCGACGCAATCCATCCGTGGCTCCCCCGAAATGCCCCTTGAGCTCATGGGCCGCGTCCCTCTCCGCAGTGAAGAGTTGGCTGACGAGATCGGGGGCTTCCCCGTTGTCGCTCTCTGTCAAAATTTTCCCCGATACGGTAGCGACAGATCCAGCAGCCCAACTCATGAAGTGTTTGGTGAAGTAATCCTCCCGTTGGAAGGCGATTATATTGACCGGGAACAAAGCGGTGGAGAAATTCCTCGCTTCCACCCGGCCGTTGAACAGGTTTCCTATACTCGAGGAACTCACCATCTGCATACATGCAGGCGGTCCCAGCGCAGGAATGTGGTATTTGCTTAAGGTTCCGACGCTTCGTAAAGTCTCTCTGAGTTTGACGTCCTCCAGCCGCTGGAGTTGCCGCTCTGCTGGGCACAGCTTGTCGACCTCGATCTCGATTGCGCGGTCCCAGGGAGCCAAAATTCAATGCACTTGACAGTCGATGGTACGATCGAGCTTCTCCAGCGGTGTCATCGCCTTCAAACTTGCACACTGCATGTCGTCCACCACGACATCCTTCCGATCTCCTTCTCCATAGTCGCGCTGGAGTCCATGCACACCTTTTGTCTCTTCCAGAGCTTTGGCGTCCCACGTCTCCTAGAACATGTCCTGATGCCCCACCTCTGCATTTTCAGGCTCCGTCATCATCGCACGGACACCAGCGCAGTCGACCCCTCTTTCTGCTTGGACGCTCTCCTCGGGGTGTCCGCAGAATTGCATACTCTGGATCTCTTTCTCGACTGCATTATGCCGGAGAAGCTGCTGGCGTCTTTCCCCGCAATGGACTCCATAACCCACCTCACGCTCACGGGGTGCTCGATGGTGTACCGCCCCTGGCCTGCCCCCATTGCTGTCTTCGACGACAACATCCTCCGCCTCCTTGCAGAAACCACGAGTTCTGGTTCCGGTTCCATTCCTCGTCTCTGTCCCTCATTGGAGTCCATCCGGCTGGAACAAATGGAGGTTATCTCAGATGCGGGCTCTTCTGGCCTTCATCGAGAGAAGAATGGCTTTTTCGGAGTCGACGCTTCGCCGGGTAGATGCTCGACATATGTCCTTCATTCCAACCTTACCTTTCCGCCGGCTTGGGGCTCTTCCTTCGATATTCCGACGCTCAAAAACACGTTGCGCCGACTTCGGGTGGAGTTCCGATGATTGGAACAGGTCTGGGGTTGAGTGTAGTAGTGTGATCGCACTGTAGTTGTATCAATAACAAACCGGTATAACGAGGTGGGAGGGCTCTAAGAAATCTTCCGATTGCGGTCATAAGCGAGCGACAGAACGGCGACGAATGACAAAGAGATGAGCAGAGCAGTTCGAAGGACTCGAGGTCACTTCGTTGCAACGGTTCGGATGATTGTGTTATCCTCGCTAAACACGAGTAATACGAAGCATAGCACCCTTTTCACCATTTGGCATCACAGGAATGAGTGTGTTGGCGAAGCGCATGCGAATCGGAAGATCCTGGGGGACATCGAAAGAGAAATTTGCCACCAGCTCGCTGAAGAAAACCTCATCTCCAGCACGCTACAACGCAGCAATTAAAAGCATGGCACGAATGAATATTTGTGACTTACGCAAAACGCCATCTGTGGGATTTATTAACAGGGTTGGTGAAGCCTGTTTGTTTTGGACGTGTTGTGCTTACCCTAGGCACACACGGGGGCCGCCGATGAAGCTGAGGCTATAATTGCCTCGTCAAACAATCTTTAAAAAGTGAAAAAAATGTTGAATATTGACACACAGATTCGCATAGGGACCGAGGGCCTGTCCTTGATACACAGTTCCATCAAGCCAACGGGATGGCCTGAACTCGTGTACATCCACACCCCAGAGTGGCTCTTGTCTAAGATGGGAGCTGTAATTTAGCACCTGAGCAGGACGACGCTACGCACCTGTGATATGATGCGATGGCCATGGACACAACCTGGCCTACGAATGGCTATCTGGTTCATGAGTTCTCCGGTTGATGTCAAGATACTATCGGCCAAAGGTATAACCGTATCCCGAGTGGCCACACGTTCTTGGAGAGCTGCTGGTGGGTAGAGTCTGAGAGTCTCCTTGATAAAGGCATTCAACAGCGGCATATTGTCATAGGAGGTGGATGATTGATTTCCGAGAAAAGAACGAGCTTCAGAGCGGAGTTGGTCTTGGAATTGGGGATGTCGAGTGAGCTCTAAAAGGCCGAACACAAGGACACTTGTCGTTGTCTCTTGACCGGCAACAAGAAGGATCCCTGTCCCTTCTGTTAGCAATATTGATTCCACAAGTATATTCAAATCCTACCGGTCTGAGCCACAAGCCTCCTCCAAAGTGAGCGGGTTCCTCCTCTTCTCGGAGGGGACCCAGATTCACTGTCATGGTCCCAATTTGGATGCATCTCATTGAGGATACTCGAAACTCACAGAACATGTCAAAGACATCTGTCTCACCTGCCGATCCCTGCCGTCCCGCCTCCATTTTTTCGTGGATGATCCGTTCACCAACTTCCTTCGTGAAAGATTTTGCCGTGTGAATGGCTTTGAAGGCTGTGGTTGGAAGGTGGAACATCGCACGCGAAACCCATCTGGGCAGACGCACAGTCACGGCGTCTGCTAATATTTGAACGGCCGATCGTGTTGATGCAAGAGCCCTAAATGGAGTTTTGTTCAATAGCACAAAATAGAAGGATATGACAAGACCTGACATTATTTGTGCGTTGTTGACCACGAAATCCCGGCCCCAATCCTGCGTTGAATGGCTCAAAAGGGCTGCAAAGGGGATCAACCAGGATATCTGAAGCTCGATTCAACCCTACCTCGGCTTATGGTGTCCAGCATGGCCTCGCTGAGGATGGGGCAAATATCCACCAGCGACGGCTGTAATTCTTCCAACTCCTCCGTCATCTGTAAAGGACAGCAAAAAAATGGTTACAATAAATTTATACATGTGTGGGATATATCGCACCGACTGGGCAACACCTTCAAGCATTGTTTGAAAATCACGAACCACAGATGCGGTGAAACCAATATGCATCTCGGCACGGAGACGTTTGTGAGTCTCCCCTAAAGCAGACCCATCGTCAGTTTATTCTGGAAATCAACATCCAAGACGACTTACCTTTGGCAAGCATGACACATTCCTTTTCAAACAATACGCTCGCGGCATTCTCGAGAGTCGGTCCGTGTTCGAAAATGGGGCTGTTGAGGACATATTGCAACGCTGTGGGATCTGACAGCAAGAGGCGGTCTTGCTGTAAACTGGTGAGAGGTGCAAATGATAGATATTCTCACTCACTCCAAAAACCCCTTTAACGCGATACACGGCTCCGTACACTCTCTGCCAATTGAATTCATAGTCGCCGTAGTTTGGGGGCACAAGCAATTGCAACATATTTCCTGACCGAATTGCAGTCGGTACAATATACTGGGAAAGAAGCAGCAGACCGACCAAAATCCACGAGGGAGAGGGTGGTCCTCGGATATCTTTGATCGTACTTCTTCGACGAACGAATAGATACCTGGCTGTAATGAGGACAACACCGCATGCCAATAAATTCCGGAATTCATGTCGTGTTGGCGCGATGGTGGTGGTCAGAGGAGACCTTGTCGCTCTAGATCCGAGGCCGGTCGCCTTTTGAATCCCTCGCGCTATCTCCGAGAACCAGCTCAAATCAAAACCGGAGAGCCGGCAGTTAGCCGAACCAGGCTCTTGAGTGGCTAAGTCATGCCGCAGAGAACGGTGGACCCGTTGGTGTGCTTCTGCACGTTTGTGACGTCGAATTGCGAGGCATTAGTAGGTTGACCGACAAGGACCGTTGCGGCCTAACTCTGACGGCAGTCGGATAACAAGTGAGCGGCAGACACAAGCGATTTCAGAGGAAAACGCGTTTAACGCACAGCCCATAAGCGTGTGTCCGAATATCGGGGGGGCTAATGGGAGAATCGGGGCCACCACGATTGTCACGGTGAAAAAATAAGTAGCCGCAACACAACCCCACATCGAGCCGCGACGGCCTGAGTTCCCCGTCTACAAGCCGCTTTGTTGTGAATGAATGAAAAGTGTTGGGAAAGAATCTACAATACATTAGAGTATCTCGGCATCGTATCCACAACTGACCGATATCAGCTGTATCTATTGGCCGACAAATTCGTTGAACCGAAACCCGTTCCCTGAGCGACATCAAGGACCATCCCATCCCCATGGTCTCCACCGGGAATCTCAATCCCAATCCCAATCCAAGACTGATCCAAAGGAAAAAACAGCTCCGCGAGCTCTTTCGAACTCAGGATATCCTCGACCGCGGGCTGCGGCCGGAAGTCCTCTACAACGGGCTGCTGCGGCCGAGTCACGATCGACTTCCCCATGGACGCTTCCTCAAGCCGCCTGATCAGCTCCGTCGCCTGCGGTGCGGACAGCACATCCAGCGAGTACCCCATGGTCTTCAGCTCGTTCGCGATCCTGCATACCCAACCGAATTAATCAGCATTAATTGGAGGCCAGCTTAACCAGAAGGCGAAAAGGAAAGGAGCGGATGACGCACGTCTCAAGGTCCGCCTATGTTCTCCGGTACCGTCTCGGCGCAGAACTCCGCCCACGGGTAAATGAAGCGCCAGTTCAGCGGCATGTAGTGCATCCGCGGGAGATACCGCAGCGCGCGCACGAGCTGCCGCAGGCCGAGCAGCGTGATACTGCGCGCCTGGGCGCGGAACAGCTGCATGCGCTCCCTAACGTGCGATTCGCCCTCGTCGGCGCGGCGCTCAAGCTCGCGGTAGAAGGGGAGGACGAGGCTGATGAAGCCAATGATAATGCCGTAGCCGCACGCGCGCGCGGTGGGCTCCACGCCGGGGTCCTCGAAGCGGAAGGGCGTGCGGTCGGACGACTGCGCGGTGGTGAGGCCGATGCCGATGTCGACGCGCGCGAGCAGGTGTGAGCCGGCGCTGTGCAGAAGTGTGAGGGCCGAGAGGAACCGGATTACAGCGGATTCGGAGAGTGGTTTGAGGCGGGCGTAGTCTAGGATGCGGGAGGCAGCTCAGTCAGCGGATTCCCAACCGGAGCAATCAAGATTGAGCTCGCCTCCATTGATCTCGAGAAACAGCTGACGGGCAAGCTCGACGACATGGAAGAAGTCTGTTGCCAGGGTTAAGCATCGAGCAATTCGCAGGCGCGGGTGCACACACATGGTTTCATCGATGGCCACAGCAGTTGCAGCCCCGCCTTTTTGGACGATTCCAGCGACTGCACAAAGGCACTCAGCGGGGGTGGTTCGGGACCGGATAGTAGAAGTTGGTCGTGCAGCGTTCTGGGGAGACGTGGCAGCCAGTGAATATAATCAAAAACAACACCTTTAAAGGAGGAGAAGGAACGAACATCGATATCGGCATCCGCCGGGTGGTTGCGTACAGCGCCTCGGACATCTGCACGCGGTATTCAGTCAAATCGCGATGGGGTGCTGCGCAGAAGACGTACGAGAAACCCACTCCACCGCCCTTCGTCGGACTCGGCATATTTGCCTGTTCGCCATCGGGGCGCCAGCGCCCGGACGTGCGATATATATGCGTTCGCCCACGGCCGCGACGCACCGCACGAATCGCCTGCACCAAATTATCGGATGATAAAAAGCGGCGTGTGGGGGCAAGCAGAATAGAACACGCACTCTGCTCGAGGAGATCCAACAAGAAGCACGACAGCGCGTTCTCCTCTGTCGGCTCGAGAATAACCCCGATTTCCCAGGCGGCCGGTGACGGCCTTGCCCCGCAAGGCGCGGTACGCTGCCGCACGGCGCACGCCACATGCTCGGAGGTCCGGGGTCGACGCGAAGAACGCGCGGTCGGATATGGATTCGGGGCGTGGGCCTGGGCCGAGGACGGCCTCGTGGCAAGACGCCAGGGATGCGGCGGCGATGATGCACAGCACGAGCACGCGCGACTGCGGAAGCAGGAGACTAAGGTCAAACGAGACAGCGTCAATGGTGTCTTTAATGCCGGTGGTCTTGACGAGCGGGTGCCCCACTTGGGGGATGCATTCGAAACCTGTGCAGGTACGGTGGATCAGTACAATCTTCAGACGCATGCCGCAAGACGCACACTCGAAGCAGTGGGCCACAAATTCAGGGTCGAGGGACGGGCAGTCGGCCGAGCCGTGTAGAGTCAGTGCAGATTCTTGTGGCAATAATGAAGATGATCTAGATCCTTGCGATAACAACGAGGACGACCCTCGCGGCGCAGGGGAATGAGCGGGCTGCACGGTCTTGCGATATCGCCCACGGACAGAAGGCGTTGTAGTACATCTAGGGACTCAGAGTTAAGATGTGCTTTCCAAGCCAGTAGTCTATGGTGTACTCACATGGTATCTTTTTCGGCGCAACGCGGACAGGGCCCGTTGGGTTGCGGATGGCACAGCACGCGACGCGCCTGAATTGGACATTTGAGGAAAACCCTAGTGGATGCGCGACAACTTCACTATGCACGAACCTTGCAGCTATCGCAGGCAGGGGGCTTCTTGAGTTTTTTGTGCGATTCCCCTGCGCTCGACATTGTGGATTGGGAGAAATGTTGGCGCTTAGCTCGCACTGCCTCGCGGAGATCCCTCCGATCAGTATTTGTAAACGCGCAGCAGTCACGTTTTGTACTATTACGATCAATTCGACAGGGGGTGTGACGCGTGACCAAAAAAAACTATTTCGACAGTTCGACACACACCCGGGGAATTTTTCGACACAGCCAAATCTCTCCCAGTCGGTTATGGGCCAGTTCTAACGTTCTGGGATGCGCTGCAAGGTCTACAGCCAGGTTTTTTCAGATTTTTGATCTGGTCGATGCCCATGCGGGAAGTACTCAAGTGTTGAAAATGAGGTTGGAAACCAATTCACCATGTTCAGATACTTTCTAGCTCCGTAGGGACCCGTGACAAGTTCTATATTTCGTTCGACAGGGAGAGTGCGTCGCCGCGACGAATTGAGCGTAAGCGTACAGTACTGCAGAATCTCGGGAGACCTGACTACATAGCAAACCCCGCGACTCAGGGCTCCGTAGGGCGGTGGCAAGCAGAGTGTACATAAGCTTTGGGCGGGTCAGTGGCTTTTGTTTCCAATTTATTTTTATTGAGATTTACACGGATGGAAGGATACGAAAGCGGAAAAGCAATGCAATGAGTGACAGTGGTTAACAATACAGACTGTACATGCGTCTACGTGTGGAGGGTAGGGTATCGTGGGTATGAGCGTGAGTGTACACGAGTGGTATGTGGGTGGGTGGTGTACAGCTGCAGCGTGGATGGCTCGTCGAGGATGGAATAAATAGCGGACGTCGTAAAAGAGCGGACGAGCGACAAGCGCTCACCACGCGGGATGGCACTGGCCCTGCGCGAACGCCCACTCGTCTCCCTGCTGCTGCTGCAGCAGAAACCCATTGTACAGGGTTGGGAACCTCCAGCGAGGCTGCGACCGGAGACGCGGAGTGGGAGTGTGGCGAGGGGTGGCCATGGTATCCCTGCGTGGAGGGGGTGGGGTATGTGGACGCCGGGGCGGCGGCGGCGGCAGAAGCGTCGTAGGTCGGGGGCGGGGACGTCCGCGCGTACGGGTCAGAGAGCAGCAGCGGGCCCTCGCAGACGGGCTCGGCGGGCTGCGGGCGGCGGTGCGACAGCACCCCGCGGTAGTCCGCGTCCTCGTCGTCCTCGCCTTCGAGGTCGACGGGGTCGAATGCGGGCTCCTCCCCGCCGAGCACGAGCAGGAAGCCCTCACTCCGCGCGGGCGCGACGGCGGGGTGGACGCCGGCGCGTGCACGCCACTGGTTGACCTCGCGGCGAACCATGTCACACTCGGCGTTCAGCGCGCGCAGTTGCTGGGACGCGAGGTGGCGGTAGCGGCGCGTGGCGCGGGCGTGTGCGATGGAAGAGTTGACGATGGCCGACTTTGACGGGCGTCGGAGGTGTTTTAGGTTAGGAAGGAGAGCAGCGAGGTCCTGCGATGGTAGAGAATAAACAAAAGGATGCAGTAGAGAGAAAGAAAAAACGCACGAGGAACCGTGCGTTCAACGTCTCTCTGCGCGCACGCTCAACCGCGTTGTGGGAAGCCCGGCGCTCCGCTGTGTTTTGTCTCGGCTTGGCGACAAAGGATCCGAGTAGTCGGGGAGGGAGGGGATGACGAGGGACGTCTGGTAATCGGACAAGCGCCGAGGATTGGGCGATGTAGGCGTCTGAGGCGGGCCGGAGGAGAAGGACGACGCCGAGGAGGTGGGTGACGGAGGCGCGGCGTGATAAGACATTGCTTTAAATAAAAAGTTGCGTTCCGAGTGATTGTGATAGCAAAAAAGGGCTAAAGGCAGTTAATGAGAGTCGACGAAGGAGCGAAGGTGGTGTTTGCGAAAGTGAAGTTGGATCGGTAGGGAACAAGCGAACGACCAGCGTAACCAGCACCTTTTAACGACCGCTGCTGATCCAAATGGGGGCAGTTGTTGGGCGGGATGTATCCAATCAATCATCAGCGCTGCCGTGCGGCGTGCACCCGGAGCTTTGATGTGGCAACGGAAGGCGATGATCCACGTCTCCGCCTTCAGCGCCTCCGTCCCCAAACAACAGTCGTCAGCAAAGAAGATTATAATGATCATCCGCGCCTATCCAATCTTTGGCAGTTGGAAGAAGGACTCTCTGGGAATCTTCAATAGAACAGAACAAAACAGTTCGAACACGATAATTCAGTCCCCGGCCCCTGAAAGATCGATAGTCGAATCGGTCTACGTACCTTTTCGAATTATCACCTACGTTGAGCCGAGATCTCAACAACTGCCGAGCTGAAACAGAATAATGCCTTCTGCTTCTTCAGAATTCTATTCATAAATAGGTCAGACCCATACACCTTCCCGCCCAGCAAATTAGAACCAAACCTATCCACCACCTGCCGTCTCGAGGCACCCTGCAAATCTCATCGCCTGGTAGCCGAGTACAATTGGACCGACTAGTTGACCGAGTTGATCCACTGTTGATCCTCGCTCAAGTTCATGACGACGAAAGATCTGCAATCTGTCTCCGGGCACCGGGTGTGCGAACGCCGACCTGAACCCAGTCCCGCCATTGGTCAAGCCAATGTTGTGAGAGGCACCGCAATGAACTGACATCGACAGCTCCCCGTTCGTTCCGTTCCGGTGTTCTATATGTCCAACATCCAACCCTATCCAACCCCGAGGCACAAAAGATCTTGAAACCGGAGATTCCGCTCTGTCCCTATACTTAGTGCGTCATCATGCTTGTTTGAGCTCACCACAATAAACACATACGAGGACCATGCGTCCACCGCGAGGATGCCCGGATGTCGACATGCGCCCGGCGCGAGAATGTGCGGATGTCGCAAAGGTTCCTGTGCTCTGGTGCCGTAGCCAGGCGGCTTTCTCGTGCAAGTATCGGGCGTGGCATCTCAAGTCCACTAGGATTCCATAAACCCATCTTCGTCCTCGTCTGCAGCGGTGATTATCTCTGATCTTCATGACACCTGCCATGGACGTACCTGTGAGATCAAGTTCCATTCAAGATCGGGACGGCAAATCTTTTTTTGCATCGAAATTGTGTTGACGAACGCACCGGGGTTTGCGCCTCCGGAATGTCGAGCAAGTAAATCGAGCCTTGAGCACTCCCGAGCGAATTAATCAGACAGGAAGTAATTGAACAATAGCCCCTGGTCTGGGTCTGGGGTGGATGCGCTTCCGGACGGCGATCTCTGATAAATAGGTGGAAATGGTCTGCACGCGTGCACATCGATGCTTGGGCCCATCGAATTCTCTAAGCTTAATCCCAAACATTTGAACAAATGGTCATTCTTTCATTCGGATCCGATGTAGTCACTGTACTCACTGTAATTGTGGAATCTGAAAACCGTCACCCGGGAGTCGCGACCATTGCGGCATAATAATCCCGTATTGGCTCTTCTACTTGGCTCAGGCCGTTCCACGACTCGAGTAGATCTGCGTCATCCTCGCGGGGTACCGAGAAACGCCGACAGTACCGAAAAACGCCGACAGTTTCGAAGCCGCGTTTAGCGACGTTGGACTCACCAAATGGACAGCGCAACATTAAATTTGCGCGTATCAGAATCCTGTTGCCGCCCCGTTTGAGGCTGTTCGCGGAACGCTCCAGGCTGGGGTACAATCTGGTACAATGGAGTAGCCAAGTCACCGAATAAATGGGTATTTGCACCCGACCGTCTTTGAAGGTGCCATTCCCCGTATACGGAAAGATTGGGAGCACCGTACCTCGCTGAACGGGAGAATGCGATGGCCTCTTTCGGAATCAGAACGCATCCTCGTGCTCACCAGTTATAATATAATAAGCGGCCAAGCGCCACTCGCCTGCAAAACTCTGTGATGGAACAGGAACCGATTTCGTCTTTCATTTCATGGCGCAACGGTTGGTTAGATTTGTAAGGACAGACGAGCGGCTTGCACGGACTTGGAAGTGGAATGCCAGCGATCCTCGGGGCGGAGTTCGTCGGAATCGAAGTGCGGGTAACCAACTCGTCGACTTGATTTTTTCTGGGTTCGTGGTTCGCAACCGACGATTTTTATGAATAAGTCGCTGTGGTGCGGCGGCGGCTTTAAATGGCAAAACATGGCTGAGCGGATGGGAAGCGCCTCGCCATTATGCTTGGCAACTCCCAAACAAGACAATAGCCTCTGCAGTGGCTCCCGGCCGTGCACAGAAATAGCGGGGCTTTTTGGTATCAAGACAAATGTTGACAAAGGAAGGAGAGTATTCCATGCGGCCGTTGATTGTTGATAGGCTGAATTCGGTATAACAAAGATATTCGTAATCAGCAGAGAGTAAATGGCTTCCATTAGATGTGGAAGCAGGGCGGTCTCCGTCACCATGAATATCGTTGATACAAGGCGCAGTGACGCTGAGATCAGGGGAACCAGTAAACTCTCCAATAGCGATATCAATCAATACATAGCAATATATTTGGACCAATGCCGATAAGAAGGCAGTTACTTCAGTGCGAGTCCAAAGAGAGAGAATGACGAGTCCGAGCTCATGGGATTATATTCCGCCGGGTCTGGCTTGCCGCTTTACTGCAAGGAAGGAGAAAAAAATCAGATGACAGAGATGGTCCGTGCACAGGGCGAATTGGCATTACAGTAGTAATGGTGAATAAAGTGACATCAAGATTTGGGGCAGCTCGGGTGTTCAGAGACGAGGAACTCCTGCGAGCGACGACGGCGGTGGTTGGGAGCAAAAGACTCAAGAGCACGTGCAGATGCCCCCAGATCAATCAATGATCGCAGAATATTGCGGCCAATCAAGATGATTCTTCGGGTTTAAAAGAATACTGTACTATTACGACCAAGTGTTCAGGTGACGCATAACAGAGGCCTCTGAAATGAACACTTTGGGTACAGGTGACGGTGACGGTGAGGTTTTGCAGCCCAAATAGGCTGGAAAATGCGAAAATTTCTCGTCCGCCATTCACCGGATTCCTATTTATGGCAATTTTCTCGTGATTGCCGAGGAATGAACACCAAGAAAAATGAACACCGCAGGTGACGGGTGACATGGCGTGAACACTTGGTCGTAATAGTACAGTATGTACTAACGGCGTAGACTCGTAAAACCAGTCGGGTCCCAAGCTTCGCTTCACGCCATGTAAGCACACGGAGATATCAAGAAGATCAAAGATGCGAACAATTAGGAGGCAAGCTTGGGTACCGACTGGGCCGCCATGTCGCGTGTTTTGGTGGGCCCGCTAAATGAAGGGTGCGGACTTGGTAGAAAACGTCGAAAAGTGCCCAAAATCCTCCGGAAGTTTCTTATTTGAGGATGGATTATTTTGGACAGGATGGACCTCCGGTACACAGAGGTGAAAGGTGAAAATAATAATAACATATAAGGAATACAATGTTGTGACAGATACTTGACGATGGGAAGCAAAGAATTACCTGATTTGATCAACGTAGTTGCGAAAAAGCATAAAAGAAATACGTATCACACATGTAACGGTTTGCGGTCCAATGATGAACCTTCAAGACGGGTGGGAAATTGTAGAATCAGTGAAGCCAAAAGGGGGCCAGGACAAATCTAGACAGCAGGAAGTTGAGTGAGTATCTCAGTGGAAAGCATCCAGAAAACGAACCATTTCCGAGAACTGAGGGAGCCGTTGGAATAATATTGGCGGTCAAAATGGGCACCACCATCTTGGAAATCTCCCCGCGACTCAATGTGACGGCTGTAATAGGGTTAAACATGGTGTGACACCAACGGAGGAGCGAGTGGACTGAATGAAGTCCACGAATGATTGCGTGCACATTGAGGACTGTTGTGTGAGTATCATCTTGCAAAATGAAGAAATTATATGGCCTTGAACACAGGATGAGAGGATGGCAAGGAAAACAGTTCACCATTTTGTAGCGGGACTACGTGATACAGATATTGTTGAATCCCAGAGCAGAAGAACAGAATTGTTGCAGTAAAATGCCAGTGGGCGATTGAAGCCAGCCAGAAATTGCGGGCCAGTGTGCGACAAATCACAGGGGAGCGGAAAAGAGAGTAATGGAAGGGGTGAGGTTACTGGTCCTTTATCTGCGCCTTGGTGATGCGGCCGCAGTGAGAAAGCTCGAGTGGCACGGCAAGAGAATAACCGCGGCCCGGTGAGAAATCCCCGGCGGGTTTTGCTGGATGGAGTTGCGTATGGTCACCTGAGTGAAATCGTGCTCGAATGCCATGGGTACTCAAATGGAACAGGAAGACAGGCACAGCAGAACGAGAAGAGAGGGAAAGAAAAAAGGGATACAGCTAGCAATTGCACCGCCAAACGATTGAGTCATTGAAGAATGGTTAATAATAATTCCACCGTCGGCTGGACTACGTGGCCCACCGGTATCATAAAAAAATCAATTGAAGCTGCGCTGTAGGCGGCAGCAACTGCATCCCTTCAGGAAGAGGCTGCACACAGGGCAGCTGTTCTGTCACAAATGAAAGACAGTGGTGAAGAAGCACAGAACTCTGAGGCCTGAAGGAGTTAATGGAAGAGGAGGAGCAGAGGAAAACCAGAAGGAGAATGGACATATGGAGCTATTGCACAGCCGAATGAGCAAAATCTTAAAGAACGGTTAATTCTCTAAATAGGTCTAGACATGTTTTCAGGTGAATAAAACCATGGTTTCCTCTAAATTTTTGCACAATGGGGAAGGGGGTCAATAGAGCATATCTGCAGCTCTCAAAAGCCCTCAAAATCAAAAATTTGATAGCTAATTTCAGAAATTTGTGACACCCAAAGCGGAATTGCGATCATTCGCTTGTGATTCCCACACCAATTAGACACCGTCGCGTACAAACCCACTACATGTAGACTTTAGTACGTCCGGCGCTCCCAGCGTGATTTCGTAGTTGACTACCCTCTATGGCTTTGACTATGGGAGCTGGGGCAGTAGCCGGATCCTTTAAACGAATGAGTATTATTATTATGTAGGTAGATTAACAGACGCACCTCGTGAAAGTTCATTACCTCCAACAGCCGCGACTTCAATGTCGCATCGCTGCCTGGTATCCCAAGCTTGTGCACGGCGGTTCCAAACTCGATGAGCTTCTTCCCCTTCTCGCCATGCTTCGCAGTGAGCAGCCCGACCTCGATTGCTGTTTGCACAATGTCGAGAAGATTGCGTGCCGAGTATTTGGGCTCGCTGGGCTCCTTGGCTGCGTTGGCGGGCTGTTTACGCGTCGATTTGGGTGCTGGAACGTGAAGCGTAGGTACTGGGCCCTGGCTTTGCATGGGATACGCGACATGGAGAGCAGGATTCGGAGCGGGGGGAACATGGTAGTTGGGGAGGAACTGCGGCTGCTGCGAGACTGCCGGTTGCTGTTGGGTAGGCCAGCCGAGTTCCCGCTGGAGGCCGTAGACATTGAAGTTGTCGTAGTTGGGGTAGTCGTAGCTCATCGTCGGCCGTGGTGTGCACGACGCGTTGTTGACGCGTCTAGGGAGTGGGCAGAGTGTGAGAACGTCAACAAAGCTCGCGCAAGTCACATCATTTCTTCATCAGTCACTCGACATCGGTTAAATTTCGCGACTGATCTCAAAAATCTGAAAGAGCGTTTTTGGGGCTGCAGATATCTCTAATATACAAATATTTTGGCATGTTAAACTGAGCCATCCTGTGGATTCCCGCCCCGGAGTTGAAGGATTTGGCTTGAGATGACCCAAATTCATCAGGAAACGCACTTTTGCTGGATAGAACTGAACTTTCTATGTAGGCTACGTCGCCTAGAGGTGCTACTCGCATAGACGCATAGAACGGTTCCCCAAAAGGCAGACATGATGGTCGGATCACATGGAATGCATGACGGTGCACAGCCAATATGATTAGATCATGATGAAACCACTGCCGCGTCACTCTCTTTTACTCTTTTCCCCACATCGCCCGCTGCCTTCACTCAGAACCAAGCCCATGCCGCCGCCTTACCTGAAGCTGAGAACAATCTGTGCCCTAAATCAAAGATTATGCCATCAAGCCACGGAAATCTGGTGCATTCGCCTTATGGAAATCATCAAGCCCTTGCACAGCCAGGCTATGCTCGTCTTTGTACCTCCTCACCCCAAGTGAAGAAAAAGATTGAAGCGTACAATAAGATCACGCAAAAATCAAGTTCTCAAGGTTAATCTCAAGCTAATGGCTTTCCATCAACTCCTCAATCATCAGTGTGCCCGCCGGTCCCTCTGCTCATGGCCCCAAGCTCCGAGATCTCACGCGGCCCTCGGCCGCCCTCCTCTGCCTCCCCCTCCGGGTATACTCCGCTCTTTAAAATAGTCTGACGTCTCTTTCCTGTCGTTTGTAGCTGTACCTTATCGACCTTGTGTCTGCACGGTAGCGATATACATAGGAGTCTACGTGAAACTGTATAGAATGCACTGGTTCTATAGACTGTCACATAGAGCCCTACTTATTACGCGGCCTATATAGAACGTTCGGCCTTTCCAGATGTTGGACGCGCGGTGTGGCTGTGCAATGCCATCAATTCCATTCATCTCGCGCTCGCTCGCGCGCCGCTGGTCGTTCTGCAATTAAAAAAGTCTCATACACCACTAGTTCTTCTATTAATTATCCTAGCTTGTTTCCGGCCCACTCAGTCGCTCTGCAAGCCATTATCATGCTGGTTTGAGCCCCTACTGCGCCTAATTGAATTCAACACCACCTAAGTTTTGAAAAACCTTAGAAATGATACTCTAAACTTCCAGTGATTAATCTGGCCCTCAGATATCTTCAACAGTCGACGGGATATCCTCTACACTAGCAAACACATTAATTTGATCTCTCTCTAGGGAGTACTACCCCGTCCCGCTGAACTCATCGTATCTTTCCGCTCCTTTGGCTTTGACACCCCGTGTTTATTCTCGATTCATTCTTTTTTGCCCACAAATTCGTTTACTCATTTTCGGCCCAACGATTGCGCTTGTTATTGACTCATTTGGCTTTCTCCACACATTTGTTTATTTAATTTTCCCGCTACGATATCTGCAACCATTGTCTACATTCGCACCACTACCTCGGGTGCATTCCCGCGCTGTTGCTTTACCCTATTATATATAATGCCGTGCATGTCAAGTAGATTAGATACTTCTCTCAATCAATCTACTTTATCATGATTCGATGGCTGCTGTTGGGCTCTCTGGCGGCTTGTGATCAAGGGGACGAGCTGATTATTACGGCCTACTCATCGCACCCGGCAGCAACGGTGAGCCTTGTTTCCGACGGCTTGAAATTCCGTCGGCCACAACGTGCGGGCCACCCTGTGCCCGATCGATTGATTGTTCAATCCAAGCTAACACGGCCATAAGTTAAAAGCCGCGACACCAACATTTTATCTCTGCCAAAATGTCCCCTTTCCCTTCCCTTCGTGGTACCCTATCTTACATCTTATTTTTCATTGCTTCCGTCGTTGCGGGCCCGCCTACCATTTCCCTGTCGTACGGAACCTTTCAAGGGCTCAGCGACGGGAATCTGACCAAATTCCTCGGTGTGCCCTTCGCCCAATCGTGCGTTCTGTTCTCACCATCTTCCCTTGGTCTGACCGAGTTGAATACTTCTTCAAGCGGACGTTTCGAGGTCCCGAAGGCACCGGGATTACTGCGTGGTTTGCAGAATGCTACGGCCTTCAGACCTGCCTGTCCGCAGCAGGCTCTGACACCCCTACCCATCCCGTTTGCCAGCGCACCATATCCCTTCATTTCTGAAAATTGTTAGTTTCAGTTTCCGTGCATTTGTTTTATCGGTTGTAATTTCCTTATACTCGGAAGGTCACGCACTCGATATTTTCAAACCCAGCTCCCCAGGCTCCGGATACAGGCTTCCTGTTTTTATTGTCCGTTGTCCAATTGTCAGTCGTCTTTGTTTTTTGACTCCCATTATTCCCTATTAGTGGCTTTACGGCGGTCAGTACATCTCAGCCCTCTCACGTCAAGAATAGTTTCAACTCTTGTCCCTATTAGGCGCATTCGAAGTCGGAAACAGCCGGGACACCAATGTCTCCCCCGTGGTTGAGCGTTCTGTTCAAACGGGCGAGCCAATTATCACCGTCGTCCCGAACTATCGCCTGAGCGGTGCGTAGTTTTCTGTTTTATGTTTGTTGCCACATCAAGTGCCCATTCCAGCGTTCGGCTTTCTGGCCAGAAAGGAAGTACGTGCTGCCGGGGTAACCAATCTAGGCTTGCGAGATCGTAAGTACCATAGTTAATATGCGCCAAGGCCAGCCAACCCATGAAAATTCCGTCAGAGATATTTGCCCTGGAGTGGGTGCAAAATACATTTCCGCTTTCGGTGGGGATCCTAACCTAGTCTGATAGCAATCACGGTCCGATTGTTGGGCGACCGACTGATTACGCAATATGGTGGCTGTGCCAGCCGACGGCCAGTTCGCCTGTATTGCAGCGATGGGCCTCGTGAAAAATCCGGAAATATTTGTAAAGACTCCTGGAGCAAACTCAAACATTCTATCCCGCAAGAATCTCTCGATTCAGCCAGTCACTTCTCCAGAACAGGATCAGGCCAAAAAGCTGCTTATGTAAAATGCTTCAGAAAACTCAGCTTATATCGCGACAACGAATGAAGGAAATTCTTAGGTTTAAGGGAGGGGCCTCTGAATTGGAAGTAGATCTATATGCTCGAATATTCTCAGATTTATCAGCGCGTCGAGGCGGAGGCAAAACGCGAGAAGGAATTTGATCGGTGGGCCAACAAGATGGTCGTGTTTACTAACAGACCCTATATGATACTTACTTGTTCGTCATCAATATAGGGTATCTGTTACAGAGACTAGATCCTAACCGCGTAGTAATGTGAGTCCAGTGGCCTCATTGTCTTCAATCCCCGAGATCATGCTGAAATTTAGTATTTAGCGGTGGCCAAAGCACCGGCGCAATATCGACTGCCTTGCTCCTGCTCTCCAACAACCGGAATTCCAACACATTGTTTCGTGGGGCGTTCATGGTACGCAATTCCCAATCTCACCCCAACACACTTCAATTGCATTCATCAGGAGTCCGGTTCCCCAATCGGCTCCCTCCCCCACAGTGCTTCAATCCCACTACGACACCCTCGTCGCCGCGAACAACTGCAGAGCCGACACGGAGACCCTCAGCTGTCTACGTCGTGTGCCATTAGACTCCTTCATGGCCACGGTGAACAGGACCGCGGATATCTTCTCTTACCAAAGCCTTGCGCTCGTGTGGCAGCCATACGTCGACGGCGACGTTGTTGCGCACGACCTGAGCGGCTGTACGCCAAGGTGAGCCCGCACTATGCTTCCACCACACGGAGAATGACGGAGACAGATCCCGCTTATGACAGGCAACTCCGACGACGAGGGAACGTATGTGGGAACACTGTTAACGCAGGACAATTGAACCTAACTTGCTTAATTCCTTGTGAAATTACAAACATCCAGCATGTTTGCGTTCTCCAACCAAAACATCATGTATGCATACCCTTCATCTCCTTTTATTCAAGACCAACATCAGCAATCCCTGGTTTTTGCCGTATTTGCCGTATTTGCCGTATTTCCCAGGCTGTCTACGTAGATCTACGTATTTGCCCGTATTTCAGGCCATCCTATATTTGCCCGTTTCAGGCTATCCTACGTATTTGTCTGTATTACAGGCCATCCTACATAGTAGCCTGTATTACAGGCCATCCTATGTAGTTGCCTGTATGCCAGGCCATCCTACATATTTGCCTGTATTTCAGGCCTACCTCTGTAGTTTTCCATATTTCGAGCCAATCTATCCTTCACTTTCAGATGCATAACCAAGGCAATGCATTCATTGAAGATACACAGTTGTGTACAATAACATTGAGATATGAATGGAGAACACGGGAATGTAATATAGGCTCTACAATGCAGAGGTAGGTGATTGAAAGCTCTCCTTCATCTCCTTCGCGCTCACACTCGTCCTCGTCCTCAAGCTCACGCAGCAGCTGCAGCTGTAAGATCGATGCGACCAAGCACCTGCAAAGTCGTATGGATGACAGAGGTCAGACAGAAACAGGGCAGTTGTGGGAGCAGAGTGGGATACTGTGTCGATGGGCATGCAGGTGAAGCAGTAGCACTGCGACCGGTGCCGGCAAGTACGCCACCGCGTCGCCGGGGTAGTAGCTCGCCGTTGAGGGCACCGCAATGGGGCGGACACACTCTGCTGCTGCTGCTGTTGATCGGACACAGAGATGGAAGTGTGCATGGGCACCAGGTCGAGGCGCACGAGAGGCCGCGGTGGGAGGGGTACAGCACGGTGGGAAGGACGGTGGGGCGCCCGCACGCACCCCCCCCCTGAGCGACGACGTGCAGGGCGAAGGCAGGCTGATCGACCACAACGAGGGCCCCATGCCGGAGGGCCGCAAAGCGGAGCCCGCCGCACCCGCACCGCACCCACACCACCCGGGCCCGATCGCGTTGGCCGCCGCTCTCGACTGTGGTCGTCGGCTGCTGTTCGGGATCTGGACCGAAGTGAATGCGAATGCGAACTCAAGTATGGCAGTGCCCGCGCAGCAGCAGCAGCAGCATCCGGCGGCAAATTCGAATCCCGTGTACGCCTCGCACCCTCATATGCACAACGGGAACGGGAACATGAACAGAGTGGTGAATGGAAACGGGCACGGGAACGTGCACCTGAGTCGAAACTCCGGTTCCATGAACTTACCGAGGCAAGTTTGCTAGATCCTTCGGCAATCAGCTGGAGACCATAGATGAGTCGCATAATAAGACGGCAGTGGCTGGGAGCCTACCTCGTCAATGGATTTTCCTTTGAGCTCAGAGATGAGCTTGTCGAGACGCTCGTCATCGGTCTCAATGCTGACAGTGCCAATGAATTTCTTGATGTCCGCAGTAGAGGGAGAGGTCTTTCCACTGATACCGATTCGGAGGAGAAAGTAGGCGGCAAGATAACACATCTTCGGCCAGAATAAACAGATTGTCGAAGAGAAAACACCGACGCGCTCACTTTTTCATGCTGTTAGATGGTGAAAGGGTTAGACTGAGTTACGGCAGCCACAAAAGTACGGCACGCACGTGTGCCTAATACCCCTCCACGGCCACACATCCATCCCCAGCAACAGCGGCATCACCGCCGCCATCCGCGCCCGATGTCAGCAACGGCCTCTGGGGCTAAACAACGAGTAACCCGGCGAGACCCAACCAGGA
>JARKIC010001567.1:0-110696 GCA_029378375.1 Mycena olivaceomarginata
TTGCGGCTTCCACAGGATGTGAGTAGCGACTTCCTCACCCTCGAGCGTGGTTCATGTCGCTGACCGCGGCGTGTTGATCTCCACAGGATGTGAATGCCAATTTCCTCGCTGTCGAGCATAATTCATGTCGCTGACCGCGGCTTGCGGCCTCCACAGGATGTGAGTATCGACTTCCTCACCCTCGAGCGTGGTTCATGGCGCTGACCGCGTTGTGTGATCTCCACAGGAGGTGAGTGCTGATTTCCTCACCCTCGAGCGTGGGTCATGTCGCTGACCGCGGCGTGTGATCTCCACAGTTTGTGAGTGCTGATTTCCTCACTCTCGAACGTGGTTCATGTTGCTGACCGCGGCGTGCAAAACTCCACAGATTGTGAGTGCCGAGTTCCTCACCCTCGAGCGTGGTTCATGTTGCTGACCGCGGCGTGCAAAACTCCACAGATTGTGAGTGCCGAGTTCCTCACCCTCGAGCGTGGATTATGTCGCTGACCGCAGTGTGCGATCTCCACAGCACGTGAGTGCCGATCTCCCGGCCGTCGACCGTGGTTCATGCCGCTGAATGCGGCGTGCTATCTTAACAGGGTGTGAGTGCTGATTTCCTCACTCTCGAACGTGGTTCATGTCGCTGACCGTAACGTACGATCTCCACAGGATGTGAGTGCCGATTTTCCTGCCACAGACCGTGGCTCATGTTCCTGACCGCGGCGTGGGATCTCCACAGTTTGTGAGCACCAAATTCCTCACCCTCGAGCGTGGTTCATGTCGCTGACCCTGGGTTGCAAAACTTCGCAGGCTGTGAGTGCTGATTTTGTCGCCCTCGAGCGTGGTTCATGTCGCTGACCACGATGTGCGATCTGGACAGATTGTGGGTGCAGATTTCCTCGTGGCTCATGTCGTTGACCGTGGCGTGTAATCTCCACAGCGTGTGAGTGCGGATTTCCTCGCCACCGACGTGGTTCATATCGCTGATCGCGGCGTGTTATCTCCGCAGGATGTGAGTGCTAATTTCCTCACCCTCGAGCGTGGTTGATGTCGCTGACCACGGGTTGCAAAACTTCGCAGGCTGTGGGTGCTGATTTCGTCGCCCTCGAGCGTGGTTCATGTCGCTGACCGCGGCGTGCAAAACTTCACAGGTTGTGAGTACTGATTTCCTCGCCCTCGAGCGTGGTTCATGTCGCTGACCGCGGCGTGCACAACTTCACAGGAGGTGAGTGCTGATTTCCTCACCCTCGAGCGTGGTTCATGTCGCTGACCGTGGTGCGCGACCTCCACAGGATGTGAGTGCCGAGTTCTTCACCCTCGAGCGTTGTTCATGTCGCTGACCGCGGCGTGCAAAACTTCACAGGTTGTGAGTACTGATTTCCTCGACCTCGAGCGTGGTTCATGTTCCTGACCACGGCGTGCAAAACTCCACAGCCTGTGAGTGCTGATTTCCTCACTCTCGAACGTGGTTCATGTCGCTGACCGTGGCGTGTAATCTCCACAGGTTGTGAGTGCCGATTTCCTCACCCTCGAGCGTGGTTCATGTCGCTGACCCGCTGACCGCGGCATGTGATCTCTACAGGATGTGAGTAACGACTTCCTCACCCTCGAGTGTGGTTCATGTCGCTGACCGCGGCGTGCAAATCTCTGCAGGATGTGAGTAGCGACTTCCTCACCCTCGAACGTGGTTCATGTCGCTGACCGCGGCGTGCAAAACTTCGCAGGATGTGAGTCCCGAGTTCCTCGCCATCGAGCGCGGTTCATGTCGCTGACCGCGGCGTGCAAAACTCCGCAGGACGTGAGCGCCGAGTTCCTCACCCTCGAGCGCGGTTCATGTCGCTGACCGCGGCGTGTGATCTCCACAGAATGTGAATGCCAATTTCCTCGCTGTCGAGCATAATTCATGTCGCTGACCGCGGCTTGCGGCTTCCACAGGATGTGAGTAGCGACTTCTTCACCCTCGAGCGTGGTTCATGTCGCTGATCGCGGCGTGGAAAACTCCGCAGGACGTGAGTGCCGAGTTCCTCACCCTCGAGCGCGGTTCATGTCGCTGACTGCGGCGTGCAAAACTCCGCAGGATGTGAGTGCCGAGTTCCTCACCCTCGAGCGCGGTTCATGTCGCTGACCGCGGGTTGCAAAACTTCGCAGCCTGTGAGTCCCGAGTTCCTCGCCATCGAGCGCGTTTCATGTCGCTGACCGCGGCGTGCAAAACTCCGCAGGACGTGAGCACCGAGTTCCTCACCCTCGAGCGTAGTTCATGTCGCTGACCGCGGCGTGTGATCTCCACAGAATGTGAGTGCCGATTTTGCTGCCACCGACCGTGGCCCATGTTCCTGACCGCGGCATGTGATCTCTACAGTTTGTGAGCACCAAACTACTCGCCTCGAGCGTGGTTCATGTCGCTAACCTCGGCGTCCAACACTCCACAGCTTGTAAGTGCCAATTTCCTTCGTTGTCGACAGTGGCTCATGTCTCTGACCGCGGCGAGCAATCTCCACAGCGTGTGAGTGCCAATTTCCTCGCTGTCGAGATTCGATCGTGTCGCTGACCACGGCGGGCGATCCCCATAGCTTGTGAGTGCTGATTTCATCGCTCTCGAGCATGGTTTATGTTGATATTGCTGAACACATGGACTCTTGGACTAGTTTGTGCGCAATGACCTGCTCCCTCCTTCCCAATCATACCCATGTGTGCACGTAGATCCAACGGGCCCATGCTTGTGAGACCATCCTTGAGAAACACTTCCCCTTTCCGGTATAGAAATATTCTCTGATAATTGCTCCCGTTTGACACCAAACCAGGAATCCTTGCAGACTGACTCAGGGCGTGCGGAGATAATTGCTGGTGCGACCCTACTGATATTCCTACCAACTCTCACTCTCCGTAGCCATTTGCATTTGCCTCGAGCAGACCTTCACCGAAGCGTCTGCTCAAGCCCAGGCTTTTACTATCACATTCTCAGCCGCTCTCAAAGGCTACGTCGGGTCCGCTGTTCGCGTGGCTGTGAACGAGAAAATAGCAGTATTTTCCCCGGAGGATTATGCTTCGTGGAGAGTCGCTCCAACGCTGATCGAAATCATCAAGACACATCGTCTTCGTATCTATCTTCATCCCATTCCAATGTCAATAAATTTTACTCATCCATCATTTAGGCATCCACCCTAACACCGCTTGAAGTTTTGAAATCATGGAGTTTTTGGCGATCCACAGAGTTTCGTACAGCTGTTTGCAAAAGCCTTGGCAGTCAACAGAGTTTTGATTGTTGAAATCAAATTTAATCGGGCAGTTTGCTGAGCTCGTTTCTTCTCCATTTCTCAACCGATTTATTTGGTTTGGGTAGCGCTCGATAGAGATAAATCAGGCCTTTCTACCCGTACTAATCACGATGCTTGATTCACAAAAATAATATCCTCAAAATTCGTTCTGATCCCATATTGACTTGGGCTTTAGGACCATTGCTTGGCAAGGGAGAAGAAGTCAGGTCCGATTTTATAGGGCTAAGTCACCTCTTGGGCCCAGGGACTTGACACGCTCTGCCAGGGTATCTCTGTTTGATAGTCTCCCCGAAGTAACTTGTTCGTCGTCACGTCTCTTTTCAGCTCCTTGGGAATCAGCAGTAATTAAAACGGAGACTGAAAAAGAGACAACAATGAGATGAAAATGGGAACTTTGAACAACACTACTGAAACTCTTCAGTAAATCTGATGGCAAGCACAGTGCAGAGTGGATCAGGTACAGGTACTCTGTCGGAGAAATGGTCCGAAGCCAATAAGGCCAAATAATGACTGATAATGTGATACGGTGGAACAGTGACTATGGGACTAGTGGTGAAATAACCACAAACCAAACCTTGTAAATGAATATGTGGTTCAATAAGGTAATCATTCAATTCAAACACTGTAATCCTCGTGCAAGTTTGGGGTTCCAATCCAGTATAGATTGTGACAATTTGAACTCTAGTTCTCTATTGAAAGCAAGACTTTATAGGTCCACAAGGTGTATAGATAAATTACTTGAAACTGTTCTAGGCGCAATCACGGATAGTCAGACAAGATTTTATGTCAACGGTTTTGTGTGATGTGGGTCTGGGTTTGGAGATGGTACTCCTATGTGAAACACAAGTGATTCTTATGAAATTCCGATTCTTGCTGCTATTTGCAGAACATAAGGCGCGGGCAGTTTCTTTCCGTTTTGGGCAGTTTTGTGATCTCAGATTTCTTTTCGCTCTAGCTAGCTCAATTCTGACCTGTTTGCTTTGGAACATGGTGCATTTGATTTGTAATGGTCGATTACAGTGTGTGAGAGCATGGATTGAATTTTATGACACGTAT
Source organism: Mycena olivaceomarginata (assembly GCA_029378375.1). Taxonomy (NCBI): domain Eukaryota; kingdom Fungi; phylum Basidiomycota; class Agaricomycetes; order Agaricales; family Mycenaceae; genus Mycena; species Mycena olivaceomarginata. The sequence goes on from JARKIC010001567.1 coordinate 4,311, forward strand.
CTTCCACATTGTGTGAAATTAGTCGGATTTCAGCTGTTTGCCCTCCCACAACGGGGCACCTCAGGCTACCCTTTTTGGGTACCCATAGGGACAAATCTTTTCCTAGAGTTAAATGACCCTAGTGGTACCTAATTTCATAGGGTGCCCCACTCCCAGTGGGGCAGCCCACATTTTGCAAAAACTGGATGTGGGCCTCCCCACACTTCTTTCAAGTGGGGAGCCCCTCCCACCGCAGGCAGAACCGAAAAATTTGTGGGGTACCCCACTGCCCCACTTTTGAGTAGGACCCCTGATACCAGTCCTGCCAGAAAAAAGTTTTTTGGGCTCATTTGTGGGCCATTTTGCACTGTTCACGGCGATCCTGAAAGCTGCCTTTATTCCAGCAAGAAATCATGTATGCCCCCACACCCATTCCACATGCCCATATGGACCCCCTTTTATTCACCGTGCTTGCACCCGCACCCTGCCAACCACCCCCTCACTCCCCCTTTTATTCTGTACACTTACACCTGCTCTACACACTGCTACCCACCCACCCACATCCATTCTACGTGCCTGCTACCTACACCTATTCTATATAAAACCTGCTTAGGATTGCTTAAGCTGCCTGCGTTGAGACAGTCCATGATGCTCAAGCTGGCGAAAGCGGCTTAAGCTCCGGTAAATATTGTATGTAAACCTGCTTAGGATTGCTTAGGCTGCCGGCATTGAGACGGTGATGCTGCAGCTTAAGCTCCGGTAAATATTGTACGTAAACCTGCTTAGGATTGCTTAGGCTGCCAGCATTGAGACGGTGATGCTCAAGCTGGCTAAAGCGGCTTAAGCTCCGGCAAATATTGTATATATGGTGTGTTTTAACCCTCTCAAGCAGCTGAGCTGTCTTCACTGGCTTAAGTGGTTCGAGCGGAAAAAAACACACCAAACACAAACCAGTGACTTAAGCAGTAACTTACGGCTTAAGTGGCAGCTGTAACGTCGAAATACTAGATTTTCAGTAGCAAGCTGTATCGCTGAGTTCTCTGGACTCGTACCTGGCCCTCACTTCTTATGCCACTGACTTTCCGGCAGAGCGGTACCAGCCCAAGATCAATACACTGGCCAAGGTGGTGTGGTAGGCCACCGGGGTCGTGTCGGGGTGTCGGCGATGGATAGCGTGTTATGTGGCTAAGCACAGGCGGGCTCCCTACACTACAGAAGCTACTGCCTAACATGGCCAAACACCCCACCACAGCGGCCGTGAGCAGTGGCATTTTGGTGGCATCGGCAGGAAATTGGCGGTGGTCGCAAGTGAGTGCTAACAGGGTAAGAAATGACTCGGTAGCAGATGAGATCATCGAGTGGCAGACTGGTAGTGCGCTGGAAGGGCAGACATGATGGATTCGGACTGATGGAGAAGAGAGAGAGAGTCCCATCAGTGGCAGTACGATCTGCAATCAGCCAAGCGGTGGTGGCACTTGTGTGACACCAGCTCTTTGTCTTAATCCCCATCCTTGTCGCTGTTCCTGTTCCCACAGGTCTCTGTTGTTTGTGTCAAAGCCACAGTCACAATGTTTTCTGTTCTTCTCGAGAACCTAGGGATGCCACTATGGTCCTGGCCTTCTCTACCACCAAGGCTTCAACCAAAACGGTGAATCACCATTGTGAGCCATTGCGAGGGTGGCATTCATTGTTTACCCCCTACGTGTCTCATTCTTAATTGCCCCAAGGACGCCAGCTCCCCCTTGATGAGTTTGCAGGTTTGCCACCGGTACAGGTAAATGACAACTGACTTGGATACGAGGCTCAGAACTTGGCATTTATTTCACGCCCTTGAGGTGCGGTGCGTACTGAATCAATCTGCTAAGGCCAGTTTGAGTTTTTCGGAGGTTTCTTCACTGCTGTGCACTTAACTGCTTCATGTGCAAGCCAGCTTAAGCCACTCAACCGCTTGAGGCAGCTTAAGCTCCATCCTTTTCCACCGGAATCTTGGAGAGCTACAGACCGCTCAAGCAGCTCAAGCCCAGAATCCTAATGATAGTATATATGTATCCTGCATACACCTATACACAGTTTTTCACACTAGCTTAAGCAGCTTCAGCTAGCTTCAGCATCACGGACCTTTGTCACGCAAATTGCTTAAGCAATCCTAAACAGGTGACAGATTCCATGTGCCTGCCACCTGCACCCATTCCACGTTCCTGCCACCTGTGCCATTCTGCACACCTGCCCACCCACACCCATTCCGCTTACCTGCCACCTGCACCCCTTTTATTCTGCCTGCCTGCACCCACACCTATTTAATTCAGCTGCCTGTCCCTGCACCCCTTTTATTCTGCATGCCTACACCCACTTGAACATTGCAAAACACTTACTCAGATTACAATACACTTTTAAATTGTGGCTACTCCACTTTTCTTGTAGGCTCCCCCACTTTCTTTTTTCTTATGGTGGGCCACCCCACCTACTGTTGTGGGCTACCCCACTTTTCCTGTAGGCTGCCCCATTGTCCCATTTCTTATGGTGGGCCACCCCACCTACTGTGTATGGGAACCAGCACCCGCCTTCCCATCAGTGTGCCCGTTGTACTTGTTTGTCCACTGCTAAAATCAGAATCTGACCGGTTCCACATCTGTACTGCGTCCACAGCGTCAAATTACGCTTAGATTTCGCAGGGAAATATGTTTTTAGCCACAATATCTAGTCTGCCAAACAGTGGCTTTGGCATGTGAGCTTTATACAGCTTCAACTTCGGGTTTTAATGGCCAACAGTCTTTGAAAATTCATTTTGACCATAGGAATGATACAAAAGCCTAGAAATACATTCAATCACGTCAATACAGGTACTACTCTAATGATACAGTTCTTCTTCTTCAGCCTCCCCCGCAAATTCATCCAGGCGCACAGCTTCCATCGCGATATCAACATCGCTGTCACGGTCAGGAATCTCTGCAGATTCGTCGGGAATGTTGCCAGATTCAACCGCTGGTGACGCGTTGACGATGGGAGATCCATTTGGCAATGATGAGCTGAAGTTAAAGTTGAATCTGATTTCCGAGAACAATTTTCAACTGCACTCACCTTTCGTAACGCGTTAACGTAGCAAGGACAGCTGCCAGCTTGTCAGCGCGCCTCGGAATGGAGGTAAGAGTCGTCTTGAGGATAATTAGGTCCTTGACGAAGACCTTGTATACATCATATTGAGCCTTCAACTGGACGACAGTCATCTGGGTGATCACCGCTCGATCCTGTTCAACACCGACAGCACAGAGTGTTGCCTCATGCTTTGTCTTCTTCTCCCCCGACGCTCGTACCTTCTCACGATAGGCCTGTGCCTTCTTCTCGAGCTCCTCCACCACTCCCTTATGGAATGCGGCGCTGGCGCCGCTCGAGTCTTCCTTCTGCACCTCGCACATGACGTGAAGAAGATCCTCGACGGTGATGTATTTCCTCGCAAACACCTCAGTGTTGTTGCGTTTGTATCGCTCTAATGCCGAGAAGCTTTGAGGTGTACTGTTGGGGTGATGGTGAATGTGGACGCGATATGAACCAAGACCGCCTTTGTTGTGATCATTGGTCGATAGGATATAGATTTTGGCGCGGATTTCGAGGGGAATGGAGTCAATGAGACCGCCAACAGCGAACTCGGGCGTAAACCGAACCCAGGTGTCGCCGGCGCCGGAGAACATCGCAGTGATCATTCACTGCAAGTCGGGCAGATCGGGGGAAAGTGCCTGCGCTGTGAGCAGGATATTTACGTTGTGTATTGGCTTTCCGTCTAGAGTCAGATGTGAGGATGATTCGGTGGTGTCTGGATCGAGAAAGAGGGCAGGGGTGGCAGCAAGGGATTGGCAGAGCTCGGGGGCCTTGCGGTGGACGTCGACAAGATCAATCAGGTTGGGGAGCATGCCGTTCTTGTCCCGCTGTTGAACAGTTTGCATGTAAGGCCAGGTGATGCAAGCACTCTACAGAGCTGTGGCAACAATCTCCGCCATCGTACGAGGGCAGTTGAGAGCCTTCAACACCAATTCCTGGACGTGGTTCACTCCTGCTCTCGTCTTTTCATCGCAGACACTGTCAATTAGTTTGATGAGGAGAGGGTAATGCTTTGTAACAACAGCGGCAGCACGGCCATGCGATCCGTATCGTGTTTGGGACGTGGCGGGGAAGCGTTTGAAATCGGTCTCGCTGCAAAGATCGAACAGCTCTGCTTCCATGAACATGGTGTACTTATCTTGGTAACCTTTGTCTTCGTCCTTGTTCCATAGTAAAGCACCCAATAGAGTCGTTGCTTTCACAATACCTCGAGTGCTAGCATCCTCTGCAGCCCGAACGGCAGTGCTGTCCTTCTTCCCAAGACAAATGGTCATATTGTTGGCTTTATTTGCAAGGAGGACGGGTTCTCCTCCCTCGGGCCATGCGCCACTCATCGCCTTGCAGCCACCTTTGAACGTGTTCATCTCTTTATGTTCGCAACACCCAGCGGAAATGAGGAAATCAGCGAGGATTTGAAGGTCGTCGGAGAGAGAGTCGTAGGTATTGTCTCCCAGCTGTGTGTCGACGATTCTCCTTGTGATAGATACGCGTTCAGCAGGAGTTCTAGAGCCAGAGGGTCAGACATTTAAAGCAAAGACCAAAGAAAAAACCTCCAGTTCACAGTATGGCTTGCCACTTACTTCCTCGACCTCTTCTTCGGAAATGGCCAGAAGGGCGTCCATAAGCTCTGCTAGAGACAAGGTTTCGGATTCTTGGATGCCGAGATCCTCGATTACGATGTCGTGTTTAACCTCGCAGCTTATCTCGTGCTTCAATTTTTGGTCATTTGCGTGATCCGACATCTGCGCTAGTTGTTTTCGAAACCAGTCCTTCCAGTCCATCTCAAGGCCTTCTGTGATAGCGGATGGTGATTTGGTGAGGGCAGTGGCGATTTTCGAAGCGAGAAGGGTTGTTCCGTCGACCTGCGCTTGAGCAGTGTGGCTCAGAGAAGGTGCTACCTCCAAAAACCGAGTCCGCGGCCTCCAAGTAGGTGGATCGGTGTCGTCGGCGCCAGGTTCATAGGTCGGAAGCATCCCCGACAAACTGTGGCACTCCAGGTTGGTCTTGCGATGTGAGGTGCCGTCAGACGACTCTGTGAATCCTGGAGATAGTGAGACCATTTTAGAATTATATAAAGAGCCAACATACCGTACATCATCTTTATCTCGCATCCGATTTGAATCAAGGAAATGTAGCCACCTTCTCGTTTGATACAGCCAACAGTGCGCGCCGTGAGGGTGAAGTGCGTGACGCGTATACGGAACACTTCAGCACACCAAAGGACGATATCCCTGACCTTGGATTCGGCGCATCCGGCTCCACAAATCCGCAAGACAAGTCTCCGTGTCTCCATAGAGTACACAAGAGCGCGGTGGGATGCTTCGCACCCCACCACTTCGGTTGAATATCGGATGATTGATGGCGGAGTTTAAATGGCTTCAGACGGACAGAGAAGCGTAATCTTATAAAGAGGAGGATGTGCCCCTTCTTTGCGCTCCAGGTAGATAGTTCCTTCAAGTTGTGTCGAGCTTCGGAAAGCGACCGCTGTGCGCGCTGTGCTTGCATCTTGTATGCTTTCTGTTCGGCTCGGACCTTTTTCAGGGTGGCTGCAGCTGTTTCCGCATGTCAGCGTAGACAGTCCTCAAGTAGATTGATATCGGCAGAGAGAGAGCTGACCAGACAAGATTGGGTATCAAAGCCCGACTGAAGACCTGATAGATTTTGGGCGGAAGTCCTCGCATCCTTCCGTTTGGCAAGCTGGATCTTCTTCTTGTTGTTCTCGAGCCGTTTCATGTGTTTACAACATTTCTGGAAAGCATCACATTCGAAAGAAAGCTCAGAGTGCGGTGAAGAGCCGGAAGAGCAGTTGAGGTGGGCTGACTGTGATAGCGTAAGTGCGGACTGGAGGGATTCTGTCGTGTCGTAAAGTTGATCAAGAAGTCCGGCCTGCGCCTGATTGGATGCCTCTAAATCCACGACAGTAGATGCCAGTCGTCTCGATTCATCTGCGGATGTCTCGAGGGATGATTTTAGTCCAGAAATATGATCATTTAGGAGCGAAATGGTGGATGCTTTACGCATTTTTGGACCCGGATATGTCGGGGGAGTTTGTATGTCTGGGGGGTTGGAATTTACAAGAGATGAGGAGCCAAGTAGTGAGTTCTTGCCTGCAGCAAGCCGTTGGTCCTTCTGAGCCTTCGTGAGTCGAGCCTTTGCCATGACTGAGGAGAACGCGACAGAAAATGTAGCCGAGACGCGCCAAATGCCATTTCCCACAATCATCTAGACCTAACCTCAGTCTATGGGTACGTGAAAATTCTTGATGTTCAACTTTGTCCCTGTGCATATTCGCGGCTCGAGTGGGTGGTAAAAGTTGTGCACAGTATCACTTAGATCCACATTTCCGCAATGGAATTTTTATAACGGTATCCCTCACCATTTTTACGGCGTGTTCTTTCACTTTGACTTACCATTCTGGAACCAAAGAGAATAAGAAAATTCTGTGGTGGAAATGTTCATCCCTAACAGGCAATATATTATTTTAAGCCTCAAGTTCCAATGTTTCTAGGATGTGCAAGCTTTTGGACATTTTTCTTTGAGCCTAGTTCACTGGAACCAATCTTGAATCGAGAACAAACATCAAACAACAGCACATGATGGGAAGGTGGGTGCCAATTCCCACTGTGTATACAGCCCCCCATACTGGTGGGGAGCCCCACCTCACTTATTCTTACTGGGGGGCTGCTCCACTCCTACGGTGGGCAGCCCCACCATTAGTGAGTCACCCCACCTTTTGCCAAAAAAGGAAATTTCCTACATCAACTCTGCCCTGGCTCATAATTCAACTGTTTTGGATGATCTAACTATATAGGGTGCTATTCTAAGTCCTTTGAAGGTGACCAGGCAAAATTAGAGGCTATTATAGTGCATTAATAGGTGAGACTAGCAAACCTTCCCTTTTTGGACACTACCACCGTTCACCCAAAAAAGGGAATTTCCTACATCAGTCCTTCACTGGCTCATAATTCAACTGCTTTGGATCATTTAACTGCATAGAGACATTATTCTAAGTAGTTTGAAGGTGGCTGGCCAAAATAGAGCCCAGTATAGTGCAATAATAGCGAGCCTTCCCTTTTTGGACACTAACACCTTTTGCCCAAAAAGGAAATTTCTTGCATCCTCCCTTCCCTGGCTCATAATTCAACTGTTTGGGATGATCTAACCATATAGATGTTATTCTAGATTCATTGAAGTTGACTGGGCCAAATTAGATAATAATATGGTGAAAATAGCGAATTTGATGAATTGTGTTCCTAGCTATAATGCCTTGGGTAAAGATAATAGTTCCTGGCTGTATTTCCCTCCAAAAGGCTTAGGAACACCCTGTAAGTGATGGATTATGTTATATCATCAATGTGAGCATATATTTCCCTTTTGGGACACTAACACCTGTTGCCCAAAAAGGAAATACCCAACATCAGCCCCTTCCTGGCTCACAATTCGACCATTTTGGATCATCTAACCATATAAGGATGTTGTTCCAAGTTCATTGAAGCTGACTGGGCCAAATTAGAGCCCATTATAGTGTAATAATATGGTGAAAATAGCGAATTTGATGAATTATGTTCCTGGCCATAATGTCTTGGTAGAAGCCTAGTAGCTTCGCGTCCAACAGGTGGGGTGAGATTCACTGGCTTCCTTCCCATAACTATCCACTTACAGCAATTGGCAGTACCTAAGGCGTGGATCGAAAAAGTTCTGTTTTGAGATGTTTTAGAAGAATTCCCGACATCTCAACGAGTTCTACACTGATTCACATGAAACCTAGATAGAAATACTCAGCTAATTCATGCCGAATTAGTGATAGAAAGAAATTTGCAAAAATGATGTATATTCAGCTACATTGGTTTAATGGGCCATTTTGTGGATGAGTGCAGTTTACAAGCATCTAGACACATCCAAATGATGTGGATTTTTGTCAGGTAAAGCTTTGATACATCCTGAAACTTGGAATAGAGTTGTAATCCTCAAAATTTCAATCTACCATACTTGTAAACACATCAGGACAATGAGCAATACACTGCAATCAGGAAATATTGTGAGATTTGAATCCACTGCTGAGGTCTTTGCAAATCTGAATCTATTACAACTTGCAGAATGTATCAGAACCTTACCTGACAAAGGTCAACATCATTTGGATGTGTCTGGATGCCTGTAAACTGCATTCACCAACAAAATGGCCCATTAAACCAATGTCGCTGAATATACATCATTTTTGCAAATTTCTTTCTATCACTAATTCGGCATGAATTAGCTGAGTATTTCTATCTAGGTTTCATGTGAATCGGTGCAGAACTCGTTGAGATATCGGGAATTCTTCCAAAACATTCTAAAACAGAACTTTTTCAATCCGCGCCTTAGGTACTGCCAATTGCTGTAAATACTTTACAGGAATCTAATATAAATGAGACAGATACAAACACACGACAGGGTTCAGGGTATATGACTAGCGGTATGGCAGCTAGCCAAAGAACTCCTGTCGGATATCAAGAGATTAGTGAAAACCAAACAGATTTATAAGGAACATCTACAAGCCGAGTTTAGTGATGAGTCAAGATCTACACCACTTAGAACGATCATGATGGGAGATTGTTGATGTGTCAACTTTTTAGCCAACTTCCTTGTCAGCCCACCATTATCCGCTGAAACGGTGCACTTGATATACGACTAGAAATAGCTTAGATTCGGGCTTGCACAAAAAAACCACAAAACCACCACTACAACAATCTATTCTTCCAAAGATGTAAGTGCTTCTCTTTGTGAGTTTGGGTCCGGGCTGTAGTATGCGACCAGTGGGTTTGGAACAAACACAATTCAACTGCTAGACTTCAACAAAGCCGTTCAACAACACGCTAGCACTATGCAGCTGCCAACAACAATACTGCTAGCACCTGGGATGGGCAGGGGTTTATGGGTTGGATACAAGGTGGCTGGATCGCTAGATCGAGGGCACCAGGGCAGAGTATGTAGGTTTGTGAAAATCCTCGCAATGGGGTACCCAAAGACTATTGAGGCTAGCAACAAGGGGACTTCAATCCTCAAGCGACAAGGCAGTCCTTAAGCCACTGACCTATTCCTTAACCAAGAACAGGAACATTTCCACTTTGTATTGGCAATAGACACTATAAGTGTCCAGCTAGCGACCCAACACACTACGACAGCGCTTCCGTCAATATTCGGGTGAAGGCGAAGTAACTGACAAGTTTCAGTCGGTCTAGAGGTGGGGGCACCTAGTCCGTCTTCTTCTTAGTGGGCTTGAGTCAACACACAATCACCTAGCAGGCGATCCAACACACTACGATAATATCGGGGTGAAGGCAAAGCTGCTAGCACAACTGCTAGCTGGTTCTCAAAGAGAACATCCTGGGTTTTATACGTGAAGACTCCTCGAGTCAACAACAGGAATCTCAACTTAAGATCTCGATGTGTCCAGAGTCAACAGTATTGATTTCAATAAAGCTACTACTTGTGAAGTGTGTTACAATCTCCACTAGCAACCTGAGACCACCTGCACCAACTTCGTACAAAGTCGGGGTGTAATAATCTGAGGTTCTAGCCTGATCTGTGCTCCCTTTATACTACTGAGGTCCATGGTACATGTGATAAACAGAATGAATAATATAAATGGGTGAAAATGATGTGATAGGTGCAACAGCCAATGAAACGACTGCCGTTGGTTTTTATAATGGGTCTATGCCAAGCAGAACAGCCACACTGATCTGCTAGCGTCCATTTATGGGTATTGTGAGTGATCCCTCAGCTTGCCATCAGCTGCTGGAATCTCTATCCTGACGAAGCAGAGTTGAATCCGCCGCCTGGAGTCATCTAGCACAGGTCAGAGCACCGGCTTGCAGTCCATTTATCTAGTACTGCATATGTGGTGACCCGCGCATCCGCACCAATAGCCTGCTAGCTATTCCTCTACTGTTTACTTGTCTCTGTTTGTGACTCGCGACCGCGTTGCGACAGTCACGTGCTCGCATCTGTGTTTCAGCTCTAGGGTCGATCACTAGTGGGTCACCGCATACTAGCGCCCTTGCTAGAAGGCTGCTAGCGCATAGTTTATTACCCTTTTAGATCTCAGACTCGCTGCTCGCACCTCCTGCTAGCGTACTCGCAGTACCACTCTCCTGTGTCTCGTTTCCTAGGTGCTAGCACCTTGACTGTGTAGGCTTTATGGTTATTTCCCCGTGTTTTGTGCCTCCAGACCGTACTAGCGTGTCACCCTAGTCGTATCTGATGCTACAAACGGCAGCTTGGGCTCACTCCAGTTCTCCTTTATATCCCCTAGCCAGAGTCCTGAGTGCTAGTAATAACACTTCAGAAGTGCTAGCGCTTTCCCATTGTATAAATACTGGTCCTAGGAATTCGCAAAATAGCACTAGATGCCGTGCGCTCTTGTTACGGCATTTCACCGCCTCGGTAACAATTTGTCTACTTTGGTTCCTCCTTGAACCCTTTGATTGATTTATCTGGAAACCGTGATAGCCGTCGCTTCCCGGTACCCGGTTATGGTTTCTTAGTCAATCATGAGATAGACTGAGTCCTGCTCTTTCCTTGGCAGTCCTGGAGATACCCAATGATGTCAAACGGTAAGCCCTCTTGTTCAGAAAGATAATCCCTTGTAATACACCCTTAGTCAGGGATGTGCAGTAGCCTCAATCTGTTTCGGGGATGGTTAGGCACTTTCCGTGGTTGCTCCATTAGCCACTTCTCACGTCAACCCTTTACCAGGATTGTTGTCCAGTGCCTTTCTAATGGTCCAAGACACATTATATCCCTCTTAGCTAACTGCCCAGGCCAGCATTAGCCCTTGTGAGATGACGTCGTAATGTAGTTTAGCACATTATAGTATGTTGCAACTTGAGCGATCTTGAATAAATGCCCGGGTGCCCCAGTACCAGGTCTGTCAACGGCATGGGCTGATGGATCTTGTCCAGATTCGATGAAAGAACAATTGTCAGGCACTGGAGATTCAGGATAATGAAACGGTCAAAACAAATGAAAAATTTGTGCCATCAAAAATTGACACAGAAATGGACCTCATGTTTGAATGCTCAGGGGCCCAAGGATCACAGAGGTTCTTCTACAAAATAATTGTCAGGGGAACCCCTGCTCTGGCCCTTCCAGCCGCTCTTCCGGCCACTTTTCCATCTGTTGCTCCAGCTGTCCATCCGTCCATCCTTTTGTCCATCCTTTTGTCTGTCCTTCCGTCCCAGCTCATATACTCAGAATAATGCACAATCTTGCGGGGAAATACCACAAATATAATGCATTATCTTCCAGGAGGCCCCTCATAGCCACCTTGCTTTACATATATTACTGTTTGGCTACAGCTCTACGCCTCGGCATCTCTGTTTCTGATTGCTGATGCACACTGATCTGTTTCCACCACTGTCGGACTTTGAATCTCCTGTCGTGTGGTCATGGGACCACACAGCCCAATGTGGTGGGGGAAATTTTTGAATTTTGCACCCTATCTAGTTCATTTTCCCGGGCATGATGCATGCCCCTGGGTTAACTAACACCCACGCCCACTCCCCTGCACCCAATTTCCCCTGCACCCAATTCGTCCTCATCTGGTTCCCATGCGGTCTGCACCTCCCACATGCTTTCCATGTTCCCAGGCACCCCATTACTGGTCCTCCTCCATGTCAGCCTGGGAATTGTTTTCCATCTCATCCAATTCCTCCTGTGACAGCCCCTCAGTACCCGGGCATGCGCTGCCTTCTTTGCGTGTAATTTTGGTCCTACTTGGGATTACCCAATTCTGTGCCCCCTCATTGTTCTGTATACCCGATTTAGCGGTTGCATTGTGCATGCATATATTCCGTACCTTGTTGACTGTGATACCAGACCTCCTTTGGCTGCCTCCAATTGATACGGAGGTGCGGGGGGAATTTCCATTTGTATTTGTTCCGCCTGTTCCCGGGTTTGCCGCATCATTGGTTGGCACAGCGACAGGTTCCTTGGTGCTACCATTGAAATGCTTGCTCGGTGTCTACAACAGCAGTACTAGTTTAATCAAGACCCAACAAGCAGAATGCGAGTTGCTTGATTAAGGCAAAAACACAACTACTAACCAAATCCTAACTACTTTCCCCTTGAATGGTTTAGACTGTGCCGCCAAGTATGGGTCTTTTGAACACTTTAAGAAGGTTCAAGGAGCACAGATAATCCAATAAAGGTTGTGAGGAACACACCTGTTTTAAGAGGTCTAGTCTGAAGTGCAAGGGTTGATTTAGAGTATTAGACCTGTTTGAGCAATGCCAAACGAGTGCCTAAACCAACAAATTGAGTTTAAGCTTTAGAAGCTTGAGCCAACAATCCCAATCCTAACAAGGTCCGTGTTCTCCAAATCCCAAATAATAAGCCTTCCGAGGCTACTGTAGTGTGGTGCCATGTTCTCAATCCTAATAAGCTCTCTCTAGCTTCTTAACCGTTCCCAATCCCAAGATCCCGAGTCAACAATTGATATTGAGTTACTGGTGCAGACAAAACAAAACTTCTTAACGAAGTCAGTCCTGGGTGACAAGTCCCGAATCTCTGTTGTTTATAAAGCAGTATCCGATAAAGGCTACTGCTCTTAGAGACAGAAAGTTCAGTGCCTATCCATGCCAAAACCTCCTCCTTATATACTGTACAATTATGCTTACAATACTATGATTATTCTACTCGCTGGTATATGAGTAAGGTGTCCGTAGTTAATCACATGTAGGTAAATATATAGGATCCTCGTGTGTCGACCCCTTAATGCTTGAGTGTGTCCGGTGTGACTGCTTCCTGTTCGATCGTGTAGACTGTCCCATCTTCTATCCTCATGTCCCCCATTCAGGACCTTCAGTTTTAGGCAGACGCAGGTACTGGCTCTGAGCCAGTACCTTAATCAACCCAAACCGCCAAGTGGTTGTGGAGATATGTGAGTTACTGTCCTGACCTTGTCCAAGTAACCAAATCAGGATGGCAACAATGATCGGATAGTTGATAAGCGAGGTCCAACCACAGCCGGGGTAACTGGCTACTGTTAAACCCGAGTCACCTGATCCATCACGCAAGGCTCCGTTCGTAAATCAAGCACAACAAAGTACTTGAACACTTCTAATCAAGACCCCACAGTGATGCCCCAGATCATCAGAGAGGATGATTAATATTGCCCATGTTGTTTGTGGGCCCTGTGATGCCTTGATTAAGCAGTGATGCTTAATCTTGGCAATTAAACCCTTAATCATTGATGTCAACCAGTATGAACTTTCCAGTTGATACATCCCAGGCAGACTTGATTAAGGTCCTCATGCAGGATCAAGCCCTGATTAGCCATATAAGACTTATGTTAATCCTTTGGAGCAGCGCACTATGTGATTAAGGTGGAAATCAGCAAATTCCTTGCTATTTCACCCATGGTCTGTTTCACGGCTTATCACTGTTATCTCTGTTACCAGGCTCAGATGTGTTGGAACCAAGGAGAAAGCAGGAAGAAAGACGCACTCCTCCATTTACCGAAGTGCCCATGTGATGTCATCAATGGTGTCTTCCCAATCTGGCGACACATCCTCCAGCACGTTGGGCCACCACTTCAGACACACCAAGACGTTCAAGAAACTGTTCTGTCCGTGGTAATCCATGCACAGCCATGACTGGCCCGCCTTCTATATTATTGGGGCATACCTTTTTGTGCCAGCCTGGACTGATATCAATCCACTACTCCCACCACCTTTTCCCAAATTCTTCCGGGTTATTAGGGAGTTTGTGCAAAAGCCGCACGAGCCGCATGCGGTTTTTTGTGCATTGTGCAAAGCTGCATGCGGCACCGTGCGGCTTTCGTCTCCCTATCAATTATGTATTTAAAACTTTTATATCAGTGATATGAAAGCTGTCGGTATTGATTCCAGCATCATGTGGGAAAAGAAGTGTGGAGAATGGCCTTTTTAGGCAGCATCACGGCCATAGCCGCACAGCGGCTGTGGAGAAGCCAAATAATGACGTCAAAAATGATGCATATTACGTTTGGTAAGTGGTTCAACGTACTGGATAGCACCTAAATTACTATATCTCATCAAAATCAACATCAATCCACTCACAAATTCTTCATTTTATCACGCAGCTTTGCACAATGCACAAAAGCCGCATGCGGCTCATGCGGCTTTTGCACAAACTCCCTATTGATTTGCGGCATATGGTTTCGAGCTCTGGAAACCCTATCATCTACTTCTTTAGGATGTTTCTTTGCTGGATGGGATTTCGTCTGATTGGGTGTCACGTCATTCCCGATGCCGTTGACAGCAGTTGGACAGCTTTACTCACAGTGCCTTCAAAACCAGCATCTTCCTCCTGTTTCCACCACAGTGCCAGCACGTCCACCCATTTCAACCCATACTCTGTGTTTGTCAAGAACTTGTTGGCTTTCTCTGCCCATCTTCTGGATCCGGTACCTTTCCCTGCACGTGGTCCGACTCCCTTTGTACTCCACCTTCCTTTTTGCGATACCTCAATCGACAACAGTGGGACCTCTGGCTCATAGTCACTCCCCCCCTCCGGCTCCTTGTTGGGGTCTGCTCTTCTCGTCTTCTTACCATTGCGCTATTTGGCCTGCACTTCTGCCTTCCGCTTCGTGTGTGCCACCGTGCCACCCCATAGCATCTCTTTCTGCGCGTCGCCCAATCCCAGATTGTTCAGCAGATAATAGTTCTGTGCGGTGTTATTCGCTCTTTCCAATGACTGTGTGTTCAGCCCCTGCAGCTCCACCACTCTCGCCTCCCTTGCCTCGGGGGTCATTTCCTCCAGTTGCATCAGGAGTTCACTACCCAGAGGGCATGCAAATCCAGCACCGTATGGATCCACCATGGGCTCAAGTCCCGCTGCCAAGGGTGAGCTTGCAATAGGTGGCAGCATGAGACCTGTCTCCAAATTGGGCCCAGGCATCAGGAAATCAGGAAACATGAATTCTTCGAAGTTGGGGGGCAATTCTCCAGACTGGATCATTGCTTGCAAGTCAGCATCGCTGAAGGTACTACTAGGAACACTAGGAACATCGGGAATGGGGTGCTGGGTGGGAACAGCAGGTGCGGTGGGGGTGGCAGGGACCTAGTCTCTGTTACAGAACCGATATACAGATGACGATCAAGATGTATCTGTATATGGTCTGTTAGTAAACACGACCATCTTGTTGGCCGACCGATCAATTTTTTGCAGCCTTGTTCTGGGATGCCTTCTGGGGCTATAATTCTGAGAATATTGTGCACATAGACAGGCTTCAAATAAAGTAAATCTTCTCTCACTCCGAAGCTAGAGGTGCAGTTGTTGTGATGATATAGTGTGAGTTTCTGAACATGGTATTAGCTAATGATTTTCTGGTTGATCCTGTTCTGAAGGATTGGCGGGGTAAAAAGCTTAACTCTCGCTGAAGGGTATCATCCGGTTGGCCTCAAAAACCCGGGAAAATATTTTGAGATATATTCCAGCTGTATTGCTTGCCATATGAAGGAAAGAACTCGAGTTGGCACAGCCACACTTTTACGTAATTTGACGGTCCACCAACAAGCGGACCGTGACCACTATCAGACTAGCAGGGACCGCAGGAGCCGACCCATTGGCTGCTGGGGCTCTCGGTATTTTGCTGCCTGTCAGGTGCAGTGCAGCGGGGGGCATAGTAGCAGCATGCTCACCACTGCCGGTACCACTTTGTCCGTTCCGAAATTCGTCTACCTGCCCTTCAAACACACCCTTTGAATAAATGCACGAAGAATCACATGCACCCCAGACAAACCAGCTGAAGTTCCTCCTGACCTCTGCGTAGACTTTCATGTCTGCCCACGAAAAGTCCAGTTTTGCCGGTGTTTCTGATGTCACCCCTGCATGCCTACTGATATTCGTCTTCAGCAGGATTCATTGCTCCTCAAACCAGACATACCTTAATGCCTCTATGTCCAGCTTTTCACCACTTTTCTTTACTCGACCTACAAGCAGGGACACTTTGTAGCCCATTGTCAAGTACCGGTGCCCGATCGGAATCCGATGGAAGTCCGAGATACGCCTGAGGAATGAAGTGCGTATAAGCAAGATGAAAAGGCCGAGATACAGAGGGAATATCGGAGTCCGAACGGAATACCGAACCCGTATACTGGAAGTGGAAGGGGCTTGGCTTCAGCTCGTGCGCTGCGCCTTTCTCTACACCTAGTGCCCGATTTCGGAAAGAGACTCAGAGGAGGACAGAAGTCCGAGAGGAAGAGTATAGGGCAGAACTAAGTCGATATTCAAACTGAAGTTCAACTACGGACATGGCTCGTATTTATAGGAGAGTAAAGTATTAGCGGGGATATAATGTAAGTACCGGAGTTTCGGAGCTCTGAGTGGGTCTGTGATGGATTGAGTCATAATGAATCAAAGTAAATCAGTATGACTTGGAGGTCCGAGACTCCCGTGATGAAATGAGTCAAAACATAGCATAGGCATAGGTATGAGTCAAATGCACTACGAACCAATGGAAACAAGAGTATTGCGGAAAGGCTGTGCATCGGAGATAGTCGGAGTCCGAAGGAGCCGAAAAAAGGGCTTGAAAGTCACGGTACGTGACACCCATGTGCACTGCTAATCCATTGAGCAATGGCCCAACAAGCTGCGAGAATCGCGCCCGAGCCCTGGCTGCGAATCAGTTATGGTTGCACCATTTCTAACTGTATGCTTACTCTTCTAGGTCTTCCTCCTCGAACGCTGGCAATCCCTCCAGCACGTCCTCGCGTTTTCTGAGCTGTGCCGCTGAAACAGTGCACTTGATATATGACTAGAAATAGCTTAGATTCAGGCTTGCACAAAACAACCACAAAACCACCACTACAACAATCTATTCCTCCAAAGATGTAGTGCTTCTCTTTGTGAGTTTGGGTCTGGGCTGTAGTATGCAACCAATGGGTTTGGAACAAACACAATTTGACTGCTAGACTTCAACAAAACCGTTCAACAACACGCTAGCACTACGCAACTGCCAACAACAATACCGCTAGCACCTGGGATGGTCTGGGGTTTATGGGTTGGATACAAGGTGACTGGATTGTTAGATCGAGGGCACCAGGGCAGAGTATTTAGGTTTGTGAAAATCCTCGCTATGGGATACCCAAAGACTATTGAGGCTAACAACAAGGGACTTCAATCCTCAAGTGACAAGGCAGTCCTTAAGCCGCTGACCTATTCCTTGACCAAGAACAGGAATGTTTCCACTTTGTATTGGCAATAGACACTATAAGCATCCAGCTAGCAACCCAACACACTACAACAGCACTTCCGTCAATATCGGGGTTGGGGGCACCTAGTCCGTCTTCTTCTTAGTAGGCTCGAGCCAACACACAACTACAGTTTATCACCGGTCAATGACACAAACATTTTGAAATGATGATCTAAAGTCTGATTACAACCTTCACTGGTTGGGAGATTCAAGATTTTCAGCACAATTTATGGTGAAAAATGTTGTTTGTTTTTCAGACATTTTTCATTGAAAAAAGTGGTCAAAAATTCAAATCTTTTTCACCTCTTTTGAGCTTCCTTTTGAATTTTTCACCTCAAACTCACAAAATGGTGAAAATGTTTTGAGTTTTTCACTACCTTTTTCAGTGAAAAATGTCTGAAAAACAAACAACATTTTTCACCATAAATTGTGCTGAAAAACTTGAATCTCCCAACCAGTGCTTTGCACAAAATCTGAGGAGGCAGAAATGTAGATGTAAGTATTAACTTGCATCTACCAAAATTCCAGATTTTTCATGGACGGGATGAGGAACCTCTTCCCTAGACAAGTTCAACAGTGTCTTTCCCGTATCACTGACACATCCGGCGGATCAAGGAAATCATATGTGTCACATTGTGACATACTCTGACGCATCTTCTCCAATATGTCCCTCGTGCGACACACAACACCCGACCGCACCATTAAGGTTGAGGAGGATACAAGGAGCTCAAATGATGGGAATTTGAACATTTCCGTCGTGGATTGCCCCTAAAAAGCGCTTGCCTGCGTTCTATTACGCGAACAACAGCGGCAGACACGGAGGCGCATACTGCCTCATCAGAACATGTCAAGGAGGAGGTGATGCCGAGTACGTGCTCCCAGGCATTGCCGTCACTGCCCCATCTTATCCAGAATCCTCTCAGGCCTGCCAGACATGTGGGAACGTGGTTCATCCCCAACACACACGGAGGCCGATTATGAATGGTTACAACAGCTTCTCGAAGCGGCATCTCGGACACGGGAGGCTGTTATGGAGCAGAACATTGCTCTGGCCACAGAACTTCGTAGAACCTGCTGCGAGCTGCACAATCTACGTGCCTTTACGGAATTTGCGGGCAACAAACTGTTTGAACAAGCAACACGTCAGTTCCATGGAATTGATTCAGACATGGTGTCAGAGGACAAGTTGGAGGATTCAAAGTCTGAAGAGGATATGTAGAGTATATTCTTTGACTACTTGTGAATTTGACTATGATTCTGAATCACTGTCTGAGCAGTCAGAGGAAGTTGAGTCGGAATTACTTCCATTGTGATCCTGCCTTTTGTCTCTAGACCCCTCGTCGTCTTCACTACCTGAGTTGACACTCTTTCCTCCCTTCTCCACTGCATAACCTGGCTTTGGCAGTGGTGAGAACAGAAGGCCCTTCAATGATGGCTTCATCCACTCTGGGTGGCGATGCTCCTTCTTCACGAGATCACGTTGACAGACCTGGTATTGGGGCACCCGGGCATTTATTCAAATCTGCTCGAGTTGCAACATGCTATAATGTACTTCATTACATTACGACGTCATCTCACAAGGGCTAATGCTGGCCTGAGCAGTTAGCTAAAAGGGATATAATGTGTCTTGAACCATTAGAAAGACGCTGGACAACGATCCTGGTAAAGGGTTGACGTGAGAAGTCACTAATGGAGCTATCACAGAAAGTGCCTTACCATCCTGGGAATGGATTGGGGCTACTGCACATCCCTGACCAAGGGCGCATTACGAGGGATTATCCTTCTGAACTAGGAGGATCATTGTTGGGCATCATCTGACGTCTTCAGAACTGCCAAGAGAAGGCTGGACTTGGTCGATCTACCAATTGACTAAGAAACCATACTCGGGTACTGGGAAGCGGCGGCTATCACGGTTTTCAGACAAATCACTTGAGCGGTTCAAGGCAGAACCAGTTGAGCGGATGGTTACCAAGGAGGGTAATGGAGCGCTGACAAGGAGGTCGGCTAAAAGTTGACATATCAACAATATCCCATCACGATCGTTCTAAGCGATGTAGATCTTGACTCATCGTTAAGCTCGGCTCGTTGATGTTTCTTATAAATCTCTCTCAATTTTACTAATTGTTTGATATCTGACAGGAGTTCATCGGCTAGCGGCCATACCACTAGTCATATACCCTGAACCCTGCCGCACGTTTGTATCTGTCTCATTTATATTTAGAATCCTGTAAAGTATTTAAGTGGATAGTTAAGGGAGGGACACCAGTGAATCTCACCCCACCTGTTGGACGCAAAGCTACTAGGCTTCACGCTTAACCAGTTGAGTAGGCATTCATTCAGAGACACCCAGAAGCTATACCAAGTTTCGTTTGTTTTCCCTTTGAAATATTATCTGTGTTGGATTTGGATCTTTATAACTACGCGTGGACATATTGGATCAATGGAACGGACATGTGGAATATAAGGAAACAGATCAGACTTGACAATTGGCTGTAATCTCGCAAGGATTAGCAACCGCAGATACTATTAGACTCGGGATTTCATAAGAATCACTTGTGTTTCGCATCGGAGTACTATCTCCAAACCTAGACCCACATCATACAAAACCATTGAAAATAAAATCTTGTCTGACTATCTGTGATTGCGCCTAGAACAGTTTCGAGCAATTTATCTATACAACTTTTAGACCTATAAAGTCTTGCTTTCAAAAGAGAACTAAAGTCCAAATCACCACAATCTATACTGGATTGGAACCCCGAACTTGCATGAGGACTATAGTGTTTGAGTTGTTATAGTTGCATTATCGAACCGCATATTCATTTACAAGGTTTGGTTTGTGGTTATTTCACCGCTAGCCCCATAGTCACCGTTTCACCGGTCATGTCAATAGCGCGCAGTGAGTCTGATCACCAAACAGCACCACACAGGATACTCATTTCTCAATGCCCCTTCCTCCCATTGACCCCGATACTGCTGCTGCTGTCCATCAGTCTACCCAGCAGAGCACCCTGCTCTGACCATGTGGCGCTCTGGCAGCAGGTGGAAGAAGGGGAACAAGTGTGGGGCCGTCACCACTGGTGGGGCGGAAACACTTCAGATGAGGTCGCCAGCCATGGCCAGCTGATTGAGGAGGTAGTTTCCTTGCCGAATAAATGAATCACAAAGCCGAGACATTTTATTTTATTTTCAATATGTTGGCACTGCAAGGCAAGATAACAAAGGTACTAAAAGAATATGAGGGACGAGCAGTACAATCAGTCTGACTCAGGATCCCCAGGCCGGCGGACATATTCCTGCCCTGCAATGAACACCTCCACCTTCATTCGGTTCTGCATGTGCATAATAACCGCCGGGGACGCAGGTTACTCACTGCAGTCCCCCTAGATTCACCATGTCACCATGTCTTCACTCCTTCACCCACCAAACTTGTTTCTACCCCCGTTCACTATCGCTATATTTACTGCTTCCTTGTCCAAGTGCAAACTGACGGAGAGCTTGTGGAGCACCAGTGGGATTTGATTCGCAAGAGCATAGGGCCAGGTACTATCGTGCGGGTGGGTGCTGTCTTGAGGGAATTCTTCTACTGAGCTAACTGAATATATCCCAGACCAAGCTTCAATAGTTCTGGTAGTAATCTTTCCTGTTGTGTTTGTACCCAGCCGGAAAAACAACCTCGAATGAACAAAAAATTGTGTTTGCTTGATTGATCTTTGAATTTGCCGTACAATACTTGAAGTATGCGAGAAATTCTAATGTGAGGGCAGAGCGTCGCACCGGGCCTGACACCACTTCTCTGCCTCCACGAGCTGCCCCTCCCAGGCGGGATCTTCCCTAGCTGTTTCCTTGGCCATACGGTCGCGATGTGCTTGCTCACTGTGCTTGAGGATGAAAGCACTGAATAGAAAGTTCACATCTGGGGAGCGTGTCCTAAAAAGATAACAGACGTACTTTTGGCATTGCAAACATTGCTTGGAAGCCAATAGGTTCCCGTTGATTGATGTGCTCAGAACCTATATAAGAAACACACAAATAACCCCACTTGACTTGTGATTGGTACAGAAACAGTCCAGAGACTGTTCCAACAACCAACAAACAAATCATCAAAGGGCAATATCTGCACGTTTCCACAGATCCCGACGAGTTACAGCCCCTAGTACAGGGCCTTATAAAGTTTGTAGGGAGAGGTTTCGTATCTCAAAGAGACGAAGAGCAAACTGCGTAGAACATGTTTCTAGACACGGTGGAAACATAGTTTCCAAACAAGATAGATTTATAGCTTCACAGCATGTGTGTGTGTGTGTCCAAGTGACAGAGAAACAAGTTTAAAGTAGTCCCATAGACTCAAGTAAGGCCCCTAGTTTATAGGCCAAGAACATTCACAGAGCTTTCCCTAAAAGGTACTTTCTGAGCAGCACACAGCAGTCACGTTTCTAAAGTTTTCCCTAGACGGTACTTTCTGAAACCCACTCTGCAATCAACAACAATAATGTTTCTTTCAACAGAGTCCCAGTTCCAACAGATTCACAGAGTTCTTAACAGTTTCCAGGCAGAGCCCAAGTGCATTTCCAGAATGATATATGATTCAGAAACAAATAAGATTTCGACTAATAATGCTACTCTATGAGAGTGTGTTCGCCGAGGATCCCAGATCAACCCAATGTGCAAGTGTATAACCTACTAGTTCGGGGGAAGATGCTGTGTCCATTGTAGAAACACCTCCAGATACTTATACAACTGCCAAGACACAATTACAAGGCCCAAAACACAATCCCAATGAGTCAAATGTCTGTTTATCCGCCTCTTTAAACCGCATTTCCGTCGGTTTTCTGAGTGTCGCCTCCCATTGGTTCCCAACTGTGAGCACACCATGTTCCCTTGCCAATTACTAGGCAGGAACCCGTCAGCAGCACCCCTGTATTATTCAGAGGATTTGTCGATCACCGATAGATCAGCACTGCACTCATTCGACCTGTTCTTCTGCTTCAACTCAACTCTCCCCTCTGTTACAAGTGCGGAACTTGATAATACTCCTTTGTAGGTCTCGATAGATACCCATTGAAATGGTGCACTAGGGTGCGGCCATGAAATCTAATGAAATCAACTATAGAGTGAAGCGAGCTAGTCACTAATCACAATCCAACCAAAATCAAAACAAAACACTAATCTAATCCTAATGCTCGTGTGTGTGTGTTCGGGAAGGTAGGGTACGTATCACCTGTCAAGAGGGTGTGCAATGGAGGAATAAAGCTTTGTTTCAATAGCAAACTATGTGATCTGAGCACGGTTATGCAGGGGTAGCAGGGACTTCACACCAACAGTATATCAAGACTCAAGTAAACCCTTGACTTGTCCAAAGTCTTTAGTTTCCTTGTGAGCATCAGACCCTAGCACTAACTGGCAGCTAGCCAAGAAGCAGAATAGGCAGGCAGACTTTCGGTGGACGGACACTTGACTCGTAACTCTCTTGCGAGAATGGCGGCAATCAACAAGCAGGTGCAGTTACGCAGATGGTGAGGGCGGGGCTAGTGTGCTCACACTTACACTGCTGGCAGCCACTCTAGTTCGAGGCGTGAGTTTACGTTCTAAACTGGCTCTTCACAATTGAATTGTGTGAGACCTAAGTCTAGTGGGTCTCTTCACCAAGGTTGAATGCGTAACACTTATATCTGGGCAATGGTATTGTCCCGTCAATGTCCCGTGTCTTACAATCTTTATCTGTGCGTCTTCAAATCCCTGATATCTTTCCAAACAAATCTAGAGTCTACTATATTGCCCGTATATCTGGGGGGATAGTTTACTGGCTAATACAGAGTACACAGCTGGCTTTTATACATTTCAGAGAGAAGTAAAGGAGATAGACGGAATGAATAGGAACAATAAAGGGTGGGAGCCCAAGTAGTGAATGGCCAATGGCGTAGAAGGCATTCTCAACCATGGGTATTATGACCGGCTACCGGGGCTAGTCCACATGTATTTCTCTAGCACACCATAAGATGTGCTTAGTTGTCTTGGTTTCCATCTTTCTGACTGAGCAAGTCAGTCTTAGTCATTGCTGACCGGTCAAGTCAGTCTTAGTCAATTCCTATTCAACTTCTGTATCAGTCCCACACTTCACAAGCTCAGTGGAACTCATAGTAAATATCAAGCGGATTGACAATATAGTGTGGTGCTATACTGACGGACCAGTATAGTGACCAGCGAAATATAGCGTGGCACTATTCTGTAGTGCCAATCCTCATCAATCATATCAGTCAATCCTTGATGCGAAGCCCGCATCTTTCTAACAGTCAGATCTGCCCGAGTAACCACAGTGATGGTCAACTCAGTAACATGTCTTTATTCCAATCTAATCAGTTGGACTTATACACAAAATCAAGCAGCGCTATATCTTTGCCGGCCCTAATGTGGTTGTACCAATCCTGACTTTGTATATCTTGTTTTAATAGTCATCAGACTATTCAGAGGCCGTTGAAGCGGCAAGTCAATAATTCTGAGTAGTTCCCTGATGTTTCACCTCCAGCGCATAAGACAATGGTTTACCGCCACCATCTATAGCTCAGTGTAGAATATCATAGTCAGGACGTAACACAAGAGGTGGCACCGATCCAGATCTCAGACCCTGATGCGCCACCGACTTGACAGCACCCTGACAGCGCATCAAGGAAAGGATCATTATTGGCACACATGGGATCATTCGGCAGTACTGTTCGGGTCGCAGTCGGGTTTGAGTCAGGTCCTTGTAATTTTGCGCAATATCTACCTGCATTCCCAATGAGTAACGATAACAAGATTGGAATCAAAATACTGCGCCGGCTGGCCACCAGGGAGGGTGGTGTAGATATTCACGGTGTTCGGATCACCTCAGCCATAATAAAACAACATCTCGATGATGCGAACACTGGGATTGATGTCAACACACTTGTAAATCCCTAGGAAGGTGCGCAGACGCGGTACCACTAAGTGCGACGCGACCTGACGCGACGCGTCGAGAAGAAAATTTTAGCCCCGTGCCGTCTGTGCCGCATCTTACAGCCGTAACTGCCGCATTGACACCTGTCCATCACTCCTTCCTTATTTGGGGGGTGGGTCGTGCTTCTTGATGGGTACGCAATCTGGATCGGCACCACCTCTTGATGTAACAGCCTTTTGGGCCGCTTTGTCAAATCTACTCAATCCTTCATAGTTGATTTGTTACACTGACTTTCAGCCATCAATAGTGTAGCCTACCACCCCAGGGAGGGTGTACACCCATAATCTAATGCCTCACCTCTGCCCACTAATAGGTTCAAAATGAAATAAAAACTGGTGTTTTCATGCATGTTTTGGTACACACTCTATCACCGTTTCTGTGGTGTTTCCCAGAAAGTGTTCTTGAGAAAGAACCTTAGAACACCTTTAGAGTTGTGATCCGGATCCTCGGAATAGCCAACCACCTGTTTCGGTGTATCCACATTCGATGGAAACCGGCAACTCTAGCAACCGAAACACTCGTGACCCAACGCGTCCCCTTAGTGTCTCAACACAACTGTCAGCACAGAGCAGATTCCGGGTTCTGAGGTGACGAGGGCGACTGAAGCACAAAGAGTTCCAAACGAATAAGCCTGGAGTTTAGACTAGAATAGTGTAAAGTACAGGGAATTAACTACAGTTTATATACTAAAGTCCCTAGGGGTTGTAAATTAAGGTACAGTGTCCAACGGCAACGGACAAGATTAATGCAAAGTAAATGAAGGGGTATGTGAACGTAGAGGGGCGATCGGGAACCCGAAGGTCGGGGAACCGATCGAAACCATTAGGGATCCTAAAACGGTATCCTGGTTCGATTGATCAGATAGTTGATCTGATCAATGATCGGGTTGTTCGGGTTCTGGAAGTAAAATGAAAAGACGATTCATGACAACAACACAATACATTGCCCAACTCCTGTTCCCCTGACCTGTTTCCTCTGTTTAAGTGGATGTTGGACACAAGTCAAATGAAGTTCCTTGACTTGTTAATTGGCTGCACGTTCCCTTACAGTTTTCAGGGCGAGACTAGCCAATGGACGTTCTAATTCCTTAGAAAATCCACCTGTTTCTCTGTGGTTCACCCAACAGCTACCAGGAACCAGTACTGTTGCATAGAAACAACAGTTTCAGCAATGAGCACAATCAGAAACATGCAAAATTATGTGTATCTAACTATGGCCCAATTACTGGCTTATCAATGTTTGACTTCAATGTTCCCCCATACCGCCTGACTGACGCTGATGTTGCCCCAACACCTGGGCGGCCCTATCTGACAGTGTACCCAGCCGAATGCGGCCCCTCCACAATCCATATAGACGTCCAATCTTGGCCGTCTTTCTACTTACTCGCCCATCCTGTGGTCTACAGACTATTGCCTTTCGTTCGGGTCCCTGCACACGTATCAACCGTACAGACCCTGAATATTTGGCTACCATCCTCAACCGAACTGTCCCTGTCTTCATGAGTCCTACTGAAACACAAGTGCGAAGAGCCATCTTCGACTAATTGCGATTGCTCAGGAAAATGTTCAACGCTGCTATGTGTTCATCCCACGTGTCAGGGAACAGATGATTCTGCTAAGATGGAGAGCGTGGGAACCCTGCACCCTTACAAATCAGACCATGTGACTGTGGGAAGTTCCAAATCTCAGGGTCTGGAGAAAATTTTGATTATTTTCCCCCTGTATCAGGGTCCTGGGACTGAATTTCAGGCAGTCAAGTGTTATAGTTTCTTCATAGACTCAGCAAAAACCTTAGGAACCTTGGTGGAACCCATGGAAAACCATTCTTGAAGTTGCTGAGGTCACCACAACATGACCAAAGGGCTGTGCCGGGTGCTGCCGGGGCGGCCCGAGGTGGCTGTGCTGTGGCTGTGCATTCCAAATCTTTTGCACAAATTTTTCAAAACTGCGCCATTTGAGGTGAAAAGCAGATAGGAACATTTCCTGGAAAATAAATAAATGTCTTTATAGTGACCCCCCAGTTCATATTTTCACTCAGATTTTTTATAGAAGCTCTTCAGAATGATGATAGGAACATTATTTATAAGCTAACTTTTTCACTCAACCCCACCAGCCCCACCCATTAATGCCATCAATTCGGGCTTACATAAGGGTGTGGGGTTCCCACGCTCTCCATCTTAGCTGACCTTCACTTGCCCTGGAACTTCATTGGAATGTACATCCCCGGACCTTGACATCTATCACATGGAAGGCGCACGGCCTATTGGTGCAGAAATAAGACTATTCCCGCATGCCCTTGTCATCAGTACTTCCAGCCTATTCCATTGTGTGGGAATAAGACCAGAAATAGTCTCTTAAGAGGTTTGTGGGCTACAGATTCCTCTATAGTTTTTGAGGTGAGCACTGCCAATCCACAGAGTAGTTCCCTACCCCTTGTACCTGTTACTCTGTGATCACAACCCATCTGGCTATACCGAGACTGTATACCAGTTCATAGAAATAAGCCTATACTGTAATCAGACTATTCCTGAAACGCGCAAAATGTGTGGTGTTTAGGTATAGTTGGATTCCAGACAGTTCAGTGGTTGCTAAATCCTTGTCGAAATTGTCAAGTGAGACTGTGGAACCCACCATCTCTTGTAGGTACCCGCTCCTCTCGTCAATATTGTCCTTGAATTCATCAAATTCTAACAGTTGCTGGCCATCATAGTCCCAGTCTTCATGATTCTCTGGAGACGGGTTCTCATCTAACCCATCTTCATTATTCTCCCAGGCTTTGTCGCCTGGTTGAGGCTCTCTCATGGACAAACCGTCCAGTGGAATGGTAGCTCCCTTAACATGCTTCAATTTGAAGTGGAACATCAAGATTGGTTCAATCCAGCGATTTATCGTAGCATTCGGGCCCATGCTTGGATTATTTAACATGCCCTTGATCTAGAGTGCGTCTGTCTCTACTACAAGTCTCTGGCACCCTAACAGTCAGTATTGCATCGCCTCTAATGCTCTCTTTAGTCCATATAACTCCCGTTTAGGTTGAGAAAATCTCAATTCCCTTCGGTTCAAAGTTATTGAAGCGAACTTTGCGTAGTGTTGTTTGAACTTATCTATCAGGTCCATCTGATAAACTTGAAGCCCCATGGCCATCCATGATGTGTCTACAGCTAGGACTATGTTTGTATCGATGTCGTAGTTGAGGGGACGCAGTGCAGGACTTTCCGTGATTGCTTGTTTAAGCCTTTTCTGTGATATCTTTGTACCCAGAGTATAAATTGAGGCTCCTGCCACAGGCACCTCCCGCAAAGTGATTTGCCAGTTCATCTGTAGCTGGTGGTACTCCAGAATGGGTGATAGTCACCGCATTCAAGGGTTCCAACGCATGTACCAAATGTATACTTTTACCATCCTTCTTTACTACACCAAAGAACTTACTCCTATATGAGGTGTTGGAAGGTTCATATACGCCAGCATCAATCTTCTTCTTTATGATCTTGCAGAACTCTTCCAACTGCCCTCGAGGAATAGGTATACTTCTTTCTACCCAGTGTGGAGGGGGCGGATGGCCGAGGTGTGGAAACACGACGTTGGGGCATCCCGACCCCTACAACAACAACATCGTTATTTTCCGCTTTTTCTTGGAATAAACACGCATACCAAGCATCCTTCCTATTTTATATTCTCTTTTATTTTTCCTTGGTTTTATAGTTTACTGACGAACACCTCATGCATTCGATTTAACAGGGACTTTGTTCTTTGGACGATGAGCGCTTAGCCGGCGCTATTCGGACTTCAAGTCCGAAAACCTCCATCTCGTGTTCTACCCTTGCAGTCACGGGCAGGATCTTGCCCTCGCGTATTCAAGACAAGCCCCGAGCATTCATTGGGCATTCATCCTCCTCCATTTCGTTCAGCATCCCCGGTGATATTCCCGGGCGTCTTCATTTTAGAATGGTTTCTGGGTGAATATATTAGACGTTTTATTTTTACTTACTTTTGTGTATCTTTTCGTTGACAGGGGACCAAGCGGGCGGGTGAAACCGAAGTCCAAGGGTCGTAGGTCCTGCAAGGATGGGTGCTGTTGCGGGCCAGCACTGGGGCCGTTGGCGGGCGGTCCCCTCGGTTCCTTTGCTGATTTCGGACTGAGCCATTGCAAACATATGCATACCTTGGATGGAGGGAGAACCCAATCGTAAGGCCTCCTGGCTATTGCCTTGGCATGGGCTACTTACATCTATTTTTATTAGTAGTGCAGCCCCAACGGCCTTTGAGTACGGGCGCGTCGGGTGTGTAGTATTATGTACATTGTTTACGGATCATTATGTCACCTTCACACAAGTCGAGTCAATAGGATGTCTTATATCTTGTTCAACATCACGGAACCGCCTACGAATCTTTAGCACCACCCACGACACTACTTCAGCCGGATTCGTTCCAGCTGCCAAAGCTATTTTGAGTCGTGCTTCGCGCAGACTTTCTACTCGTGCTTCGCGCAGGGTACTTGACTGATTTCTATCCTACTCTCGAAACGGACACCGTACACACAACTAGGTACCAAACGCCTACGTTTGGGACCTGCGACTGCTGCTGTCTCTTACTCCGTGATTTGCCTACAAATCCGCGGACACTTAACGCTACCTTGCTTGGACGAATTACGACTACTACATACTTTTCTATCCAAGCGTACGGCTCGTTCTTGCTCTACGAAACGTGCGCTAGGGCACTCTACCTTTCCACAGTTTTCTTTCTCTACTTTATCCCCACATCGAACCACCTACCGGGTCTATCCCTCTTCTTCACCAGGTCTTGTGTTCCACTAAAGGGAATTCAACCGGTGGGAAGAAATCATGTCTAAAGTTCCCTCGCTTGTCATCATTCCAGGCGAAACCCTCTTCATGAACCATCATTAACTCGTGCATGGGTTTTCGTTCCTCTGGCCATAAGAACTCGCCCTCGTGTAGTGCGTCAAGAATTTCTTTCCGTTCCGCCATGTAACACCCAGTAGGGACGAAATCCCCTGGATTCAGATTAAGTGTTGGTAAGTCTGCCAATGGGTCTCCAGTGATCTTTCTTTTAATCCTGTACTACTCAGGTAGCTCTGTATACACTGGGCGAACCTTAAGCCCAACTGGCTTGTACTTCTTCCCAGCGAACACCGAGAAGGGAGCATCCATGGATGTTTGTCCCTCAGCTTTTGGCTGAATCGGTTCACCATTGATGAATCCAATTTTCTCCTGACAACTACAGGGTTCCCCTTGCGTGAAAACATGCGTGGTATCCGAGTTTCTCTTCCTACAGGACTTATGGACCCCCATATCTGCGCTGGCTTTCTGCGGACAATCATCAGTTTGACACTTTGGCCCCTCTGACTGACTCCATGTAAAGATATCACATCTCTGAGGTTTTCCATCCTTCTTGTCCTTGGGATGTTCCCAAAACTCCCTAAACAAGGCCGCTGCACTTCTATCTTTCTTTTGATCCTTTGAAATTTTTGATGTGCTAAGGTAGGCCTCCTGAACTTCGTTTTCAGAGAACGTCCTTCCTTTAGGCAGATAATATCCTAGGATCTCCATCTCCTGCTTCTCATTAAAGCCGAGTTTCAACGCTATCTCTCCTCGTTCTTGCAACTGCACTAATTCATCGAAGCTTGGCGAAAACCCTGACTTATCGTCTCTGGGTTAGCAGTCGGCCCTTAGTATTCCTCTTCCTCCTTAACAGTGGCCTTAGGCTTGCCCTCTGACTCCTTTCCTCTAGGAAAGGTGATCATCATGCAGCGCTTTCCCGTGTTAGGATCCTTTAAGGTAATTGTCTGTGATTCATCGCAACTGTTATTTATCTGACATTCAGTTAAGACTTCAAAGGGTCTCCCCAATAAAACCTTATACACTGGGCCCCTTATTACATGGGCTTGCAGGTAGACAATTATGTCCCCGAATTTGAATGGGACATTCTTTGCCAGGGTGTCTGCCCCGGCTGCCGGCATAACCTCTGTGCCCTCTGCGCAACCGGTGCAATCCATGCTCCCGACACCCGGGTCTGATGGTCGCCCGAAACGGGCTTCAAAGGTCCCGATGAAGCACCTCAAAGGCCAGCTCGGTTACGACAATGAGAAGTGGAACGCACTTCGGGTGCGTTGTCCGCACTGACCTATCGTGTTGCTCATATTCTTTCAAGGATTTTACCCGCACGTCCTTGGCCTCTGCACGACTCGACTGGCGCTTGAGCTGGAAAGCACAGCGGCCTGAAAAATTTGCCATGGTGTACAATGCGGTGCGTGATAAATCTCTCCATAACATCCTTCTTCTTATTCAGCTGATCGAGGAAGTGTTTCCAGAAACAACTCGCTTTGCGGGCCAGTGGGGGGTTGACCGCATTGCTAAGCAGTGTTGGGACAATCACAAGAACTACCACAGAGTGGTTCAACGTCAGCATATTGATGTAAGATTTTGGATCGCCTCCAAATTGTCGCAGGGGATAGGGGATAATTTGTGCTAAAAACAAACAATATTGATTTATTGGTACTTGCAGTCCCGTAAAATCACCGAAATGGGGCGCGCTGATTAACAGGCGGCTTGAATGAGAATTTACATCTGGAGATCTCTATTATTGCATCTACTCAACATCTTAAAATTGGCTCGAGGATTTTCAACCTAGTCACGTGGCCATGAAACACCCGGAATACGGATTTGTCAAATCCTTTGACTCACCTCGAGGATCCTTGACTTCGCCATGCTTCGTCCTCCGGACTTCCAAGTAGTGCTGTCCATTAATATAATATGAAATAATATATTAATAATATATTATGAATAATACGGATACGATACGGAGCAGCCCATATTATGCGTATTAATATCATATTATGAGGCCATGGTAGTGGGTGTAATCCAGTCAATCCGTGTCTTGGGCCTTTTTTTTGAGCTCTATGGTGCTTCCAAGCATCTCATCAACATCACCTTCTAACTTAAGCCCCTGTTTTCCGCACCGAAACACTCCCATCGTTTTCGGCAGTGGGATCAAGCCGCCATCAAAAGCAGTGCCGAGGTTGAAAATATACAGATTTCAGCCAGATTACACTGTCAGAGTGTCGGGATAGTTGAGAAACTCATATAGTAGTAATTCTCTTGAGTCGTGATGCAAAAATTGCCAAAGGAGTGAAGTAACCCATATTATTTTGATATTATTCAATATATTATTAATACTTAATATGATATTGATACAGTTGCGGCAAAAAAAACTTGTCCAAAAGCCATTTGGGCACATTTCTTGACCAAATCATGTCAAATGAAATCCTGCCATGAAGTTCTAGTGTTGCCATGAGCTTTCACATAGTTTTCCAAATATCTCACCTCTGTTTTTGTCCCTGAATAAACTAAATAAGGGCTTTCTGAAAAATCGACTTTGCAGAATCATCATGTATAGAGAAAGGGTGTATATGGCATGAAAGTACTTGTAAAGGCAAGCATATTGGTATTTCAGTTCATATGGATTGATGGGGATTTGAGCTCAGAGTGTGCAGTGCAACTTGGTGACTTTGGCAGGAAATGGGCCAAAATTGCTCAAAATGGCCAACTTGCAGGCTCTGGTGCGAGCCCAAATCTCGATCAATCCACATGAACTAAAATGCCAATATGCTTGCCTTTACAACTACATTCATGCTGTATACACTTTTTCTTCATATATAATAATTCTGCAAAGTCGATTTTTCAGAAAGCCCTTATTTATTTTATTTGAGGTCAACAACAGAGGTCAGATATTGGGAAAACTATGTGAAAGCTCATGAAAACACTAGAACTTCATGGCAGGATTTTATTTGACGTGATTTGGTCAAGAAATGCACCCAAATGGCTTTTGGACAAGTTTTTTTGCCGCAACTGTATAATATGATATCGCGAAAGTCGTATTGATATCATATTATGGACAGCACTACTTCCAAGCCCCGGTCTGAACCATCGTTGACCAACCATGCCTTCTCGACGCCTATAAAGTCCAGGTTTCTCAAGATGTGCCCGATATCTATCTTTCGCCTCGACCTTGATTCCTTTTATTCACCATGTTCAGCAAGCTCGCTCTTTTCACCGTCGCCACTCTCTCGCTGGGCTCTATCGCAGCGCCCACTTCTTCTGCTCCCGCGGATGTCGCGACAGCATTCCTCAATGCATACTCAAACATGTGCGTCAGAATTCTCTCATTCCGGAAGACTTGTATTGACCAAGTTCAGGGACTACGACTCCTTGAAGGCGTTGACGACCGATGACTTTGTATTCCAGGACGCGGCGTACCCGAACATCGAAGGTTTGTGAATTCTCAGTCGGTATGTGCGGAATTTAACTTGGTATCGCGCAGGCGACGTCGCGCGGGGCATGTACAGATGGTTCATCCACGACAAGGAAAAGACCCAGATGAAGGTCATCATCCACAACGTCACGCCCAGCCCCACCGACCCCACCGTGGTGAGTATCCGTTTGTCCATTTTTACAAGTGTTCTTCAGCGTGCTTAACTTCATCAGGCAATTGCGTCCTTCACCGACGACTACTTCTTCAACGGCAACCATGTCATCAACAACATCACCTCCACCATGACTGTGGCCAACGGGAAACTCGCCCACGAGCAAGACGCGTACTCGTTTGAGGCTTGGGCTGGTGTGTGCCAATCTTTCTCGCTGAGATGCATAATTTCTCACATACTTTCCGCGATAGAACAAGCGCTGGGACCGCTTATCGGACCATTGGCCGCCCCGCTTTCAGTGACTCAGTCTATCATCCAGATCAGCGCCAAGGTCCAGCTCGAGACGTTCATGCTCTTCAACTCGGAGTAGACGACGGAGGTCTTTTTTATACCTTTACGCCTCTTGGCTAGCTACGCTGTGAATATACAAGGGGCTGGTCGGCCGCTTTGCGGCCTCCCAACCTCTTTTGTGAGGTTATTTCCCGTCTGTTTGCAAATAGTCATGATTTCATGCATTAATGAGCATGGGGGGGATCGTGGAGCGGTCTCCCTCCCTCTTTATTGATCACAGAAATTCGGAAAAAGTGTCTGTTTGCATAAAGAAACAAATAATAAGAGGTTTTAAATTTTGCTATATCATGCGGTCGAGTTTTTAGATAAACTCATGTTTGAGGGAATGATCCAAGTGAAGTGGCCAAATCCATCGAAAAGCTCATCAGACTCATGAATACTTCATAGAAAAATTCTAATTGAAGTGATTTAACAGTCCACACAATGCCAGCAATTCATTCTTGCCAGTTCTCTATCTTTATAAAATTACGCCTGTCTGAATCCTTCTGGATATGATTTCGGAAATTGAGTTAGTAATCACCCAGTGCATGGTAGCTCTGAGTGCAGACCAAATTTTAGCAAGACAATAAGAATCTTTATTTTTTTTATAGGTTGCAGTCAAGTTCAGAATTTATCCCCAGCCTATCTATCAAGCGAGAGTGGAATTGATGAGGTTGCAAGTAAATTCAAGTCACTGGTGCCTGGCGCTTAAATTAGCGCTACGGAAACTATAACAGTGAGAAAAAAACGGAATTTGGCATTGTGTACACTTTTATAGGCGCGCGTGCGCTTGAAGTCAAAAGCCCCGAGAAAGTGCCGTTTATTGAGCGCTTACAGAGGTCTGGACCCAGTGCTTCCAAAGCCTCGGGCCTGATCTCCCAAAAGCGGAGTTTAAAAGGCTTCAGACAGACATGGATAATTTTATAAAGGGGGAGATTCTCATATCCAGGTCAACTATTCATTTTCAACCAACTTGATTGTCAACATAAAATCTGTGAACCGTGGAACTGTACGACGACAGTCAGTACAGACTCCCACGTAGTTCTGAGCAAAGAACCAGTGAATTAGATATTTACCTGTACGACGACAGTCAGTACAGACTATAATGAATCTGTGTAAGTAAAATAGGCTAGGTATAAGGTGGATTGAATCACCTCCCACGTAGTTCTGAGCAAAGAACCAGTGGGAGAAAAATATACGTAAGGTGACGAGTCATCGGCGCCGCGTACGCGACGCGTAGCACGATGTCCACATCTTGACAAAATCGAATCCATTGACACCCAGGGTATCCGTATGACATCCCAATGAAACCCAAAATACAGCGCAAATAGTCCGAGTCTACGACGAGCTACTCTTGATATCTGAAATAATCTCGTCGATGATCTTCTCGATTGAGGCGACCGTGGACGCCGTGGTAGGGCACGTTATGCCCGCCCGTCTCGCGATCCCCAAAGACACAGGCACCGCCGCCTCCAAATCACGCTTGGTGCTCCCCTCCGCCTCGGCGCACTTATTGTACAGCTCCCACGTATCCGCCCAGATCGTGTACGCCGCAGAATCTGCGATGCCCAAAAGGCCGATCGAGTCCTCCGCCTCGAGGTTCACCGACACCGCCGCGCCGATGTCCACGCAGGCGTTGTCGACCTGGCCGGACGCTGCTGCCGTCGTCCCATGGCCAGCGTCCGCGGTACCGGAGCCGTTGATCGCAAACGTGGCGCTCAGGCTGCCCTCTATGTCGAGCAGGACGGCGGCGGAGATGAGGCTGAAGGCCTCCAAGCCGAGTTTGAGCTCTGGAATGAGCTTTGGTTCGACCTTGCCGTTGAGCGTCAGGTCGGGGACAGCGGAGAATACGAGAGCTAGACGCGAATATCGGTGAGTACACACCAATATAGGAATGTGGAGAACGTACTGCTGTCGGCGGGTGTCGAGGCGCCACTCGATGTCTCTGTCTCGGGCGGGAAGAAGGCTTTGGTGTTCAGGTTATACGCAAGGTCCACGGACAAATCGAAATCCGCGTCATCGAGAGTCGCGTCCAGTTCGCCATAGATGCCAAAGGTCGGCTGCATGGCCAAAACACCGCAGGTCAACATTTCGCTCTCAAGGAGAAGTACCGTCCTGACAGACGCACCCCAAGTGTGAAGAGGCCGGGGAAGTCGATCCCCGCGAGCGCGACGGAGTACAGGCTGATCTTCCCGGTGGAGACGGTGCCCTATTATCAAGTGAGAATGAGGCGCGGTTCAGACGAGATGAGACGAGGGAGCGGGAAGGAACGAACGAACCGAGGCAGACGATGTGAGATCCAGCGTTCCGAGGATACCGCCATCGATTCCGGCGAAGACGGCGACTTCGTCGATGACTGGGGGTATGACCGTCCCAGAAGCAATGAGCCCGATGGATACGGTTGCGTCGACCTTGGTTGCGAGGTTGGCTGAGACCGAGGCGCTGAAGTCGTCGCAGTCCACTGAGGCTCCCAGGAGCGGGAAGGTCTCATCGATGTGCAGCGCGGGCCTAGTGGACGTCAATGTGGCTTTAGCTGCAGAATCCAAGGCCTGCGACTCACAGGTCGAAAGAGTTGGTGTCGTTGAACGCCGTCCAGTCTGGCAAGTTTTAGACACGGATGGAGAAAAATAAATTAAAGCGACATCGTACTTCTGGTCTTGAGACCCCTCGCGTCTCGTCTGGTGGGGGAAGTGGAAGGAGTAATATTCGCCACCGGGAAATTGTAGCCTTCGAGACTGAAGCGAACAGGGCCAGTCCTGATTGGCAGTAAGTACTACATAAAACCAACGATTGGAATGTACGGACTTGGTAGAGTCGATGGCAGCGAAATTGGTATCGACCGAAAGAATAAAGATCATGCTGGTGATGTTCCCGGTTGGGCTGATGGTGGCCGCGACTTCGCTAGGCAGAGTTTGGTCGGGGTCGACCCGGATATCGGCAACCCGAGCAAATGCGTTGGCGCCGCACTTGAGGTTATTCAAGATCGATTCACCCGGAGGGCATTATCCAAGGTCTAACACACACCGTCTGCGGCAAACGAATCAGGGTATCAATAGCACCATGGCCCTCGAACAAGTGCTCGCAGTCGGCGGTTTGGCACGCAAGCCGGATGTCCTGGGCCAAAGCCTCTGCATCGCAGTTCAGGATGGTCCATCCCGCGGCGGCAGTGATGTCGGACACTGCATTAGAGGCGCCCGACTGCGAACCAGGGGTCTGCATTATGCCGATTGAGGTGTTTAACTGGAACTCACGACTTTCAGGGTCCCAGAGACCGTGTCACCCGGAATCTCGTAGGAGCATTCGCCCTTGCAGGCAACATCCAAATTGTTCGCGGCGTGAACCCCACAGACGAAAGGAATCAAAAGGAGAGGAACGGCGAGCATCGTAGGAGAGACTCTGAGAGAGCGTCGACAGAGCCGCAACGAGGGAGGTGGAAGCAGCTAAAAGACCCGAGGCGTGTGTACGCTAATATCGGTACGGTGGCAGTTGATACTTGGACGACCTGGTGATGAACTGAAGCGCCAGCGCGGATCTTCGAAGTTCACAGAATGATTGAACCCGTTGATGTCCATATGACGCAGCTTGTGGACATGAACGCGAAGCAGCTTCTGATAACGGGGGCCGATGACCGTGGCAGACCGTTGGAGACACCAGGACTGGCAGCCTCAAAGAGTGGACATGGCGGTAGCGGACAAGAAGTAGGATGGTGACTAAGCTACTACATGGGGATGGTATGCTAGCCGGCCAGGACACCCTAGTACAACCGTGGCTCGACGCATGCAGTGAGAAGGAAAGGAAAAGTTAAAGAGATCCAGGCCTGGCGAGCCTCTCCTCCACGACGCCTTAACACATGTGTCGCGTTACCGGGAACCAGCTTTAAAATTTGGCGCGGCCCGGTCGTTCAGAGACACAAGGAGCTCATGCGACTCGGCGACAGTCGCAGCATGGGCAAGTGGTAGGGAGGAAAAGGAAAGGATGACTCGATCAATGATCGCGGAACATTGCGGTCAATCATTTTGAAGCATCTCTCTCTTCTGCCTTTACGACGCATCAACACGCGTCTTTCTCTGTTGAATTCTCGGTGTCGCGCGCTTGATGCCTTTGCCCTCGGATGTAATAGAACTCTCATCCGACTCGGACGACGAGCCACGCCCATCGCTGCCTCCCTCCTCGCAACAGTCTTTCACCCCCAGCGAAGTCGTCTACATATCCGACAGCGACGACGATCTACCCGCCCCAGGCCATCCCGCGTTCTCCCAACCCCTCAGCCTGAAGGCTGCCGGAAAACGCAAACGCCACTCGTCGTCGAGGTCGTCGTCGCCTAGCGTGGCCCCGGAGGCGTATCGAGCAGAGTCTAGTGACGAGGACGAGGAATCCCCTAGGAAGGTTGCGCGCAAGGCGAGTGGCAAGGACCGCCTTGATATGGCCATTCATCTTTATCTAGTCCAACACTGGCAAGGGCAAGGTGCCCCGTAAACCACGCAAGACAGAAGAGGAAAAGGCGGCCACGAAGGTGTGTGTTTTCCATGCATCTCTAGTCTCGCCTAATGCAACAACAGGCCCAGAAGCAGAAAGACGCAGCGGACAAGAAGGCACAGAAAGCGGTGGAGAAGGCCGACAAGGCCGCACAAACCGTACGTCCATTCTCCCATTGGACATACTGTACTCATCTGCCCTCATTCAGGCCCGCGAAAAGGCCGCGAAGAAGGAATACCTCGCCGCCAATAAACTCGTCATCGACAAAAAGACAACCCTCGCCAAAATGGAAATCGTCTTCCCCCCGGCGCTGCGCCACTCCGCCCTCCTCCCCGCCTTCCGCGCGCACATCGCGCAATACAACATGGCCGTGTCCGTCGCGCCAGAAAACATCGTGCGCGGGTACGACGTGTTCTACTGGAACCGCACCGTGGCGGCCGAGTACGATCCCGTCGCGCGCGAGTGGCAGCCCCTCCCCGGGGCGCCCCGCGTGGACGAGCTGCCGACGTATCTAGTGTACATGGGCGCAGACCAGCTCGCGCGGTGCATCAAGGACGAAGACGGCGTGAAGAACGTCGTGCGCGCGGTGCGCGCCGCGGGCGGTGGGCCCAAGACGCAGGTGTTCCTCATGGTCGAGGGGCTCAAGCTGTATTTCAAGCGCAAGACTGGTATCAGGGTGGGCACCGCGGCTCTGGTTTCGCCCGGATTTCGCTGACGGCGGGTGCAGTACACGAAGTCCGAGATCCAGCGTGCGCTGGCGGCGCTGCAGATTGCGGAGAACACGCATATTCTGTACGTCGACACCGTCGAGGACGCGGTCGCGCGCCTGTACGACCTCAGCGCGGATCTCGGCATCAAGCCGTACAAGTGAGTGTTCCCTTTCCATGCCAGAGAGCGGGAGGTGGATGACGCTGGGCCACGACGTTGTCCCCTCTCATCCAACGCACAACAACTGACTCGCTCCGCGGCAGGTTGATCCAACGGTCGCACCTCCCCTTCTGCTCCGACATCCAGCAGCCCACGGGGACGACCTTCGCGGACACGTGGGTGAAGATGCTCGGGCAGGTGCACCGCATGACCGAGCACGGCGCGCGCGGGATCGCGGCGCCGCGCGCCTTCCCCACGGCAAACGCGCTGTTTGAGGCGTATAGGACCGCGCCGGATGCGCGCGCGCGGGACGGGTTGGTTATGCATTGCAAGGTATGTGAGGTTCGGTTCGGTTCGTCTCGTTCGTCTCTCTTCTCGTCTCTCGTCTCTCAGCCCCTCCCCTCCTGCCTCACACTCCCTTGCTGCTATGTTTTGTGCTGCGAGACAATTTTATTTTGGGTACTGATGGATGGTTGTTTGGTTGGTTGCGCGCGCAGATCAGCCACCGCGCGGACGGCGCAGCGAAGGAGCGGCCCGTGGGCGCGGCGCTGGCGCAGGTGGTGGGGACGGTGATGTACGGGACGGACCCGCTGCAGCTCGCGTACAAGGCGGCGAAGAGCGGCGAGAGGGAGGAGGAGTGAGGGTGAGGACTGGTACGGAGTGGACCTGAGGCTGGCTGGTGGATTTATATTAGACTGGGCTGGGCTGTGACGCGTGGGGTGGGGAGCTGGAGTGTATCTGTGCTCGGTCTTTTAATTACTTTGGTTTTGGTTTTCGGTACCTATTTTCCTCGCGTTGTGGTCACTCAAGATCCCATTTTCTTTTTTCATCTTCGTCGCTTGTCCGCTCTCTGCTCTTACATGGCCAAAACAACATGTCGTGCCCAAAGGAACTGAACATCAGTGAAAGAGGCCGTGTTGCATTACAGCATGTCCGACTCTCTTCCAGTAAATGAGACGTTGTCTCGACGCGACTCCACGGTAACAATCATCAAGCGAGCCCACACCATCCCACAGAAAAGAACCCGAAAGAATGTTTTTGCACCACAAAGGATTACGTCCTACGAAAAAAAAAAGGTATGTACGGCCAAAGGTATGCTACCGCCAAGAAGAGTGTCAATGGGAGCCAGTACGACGAGACCCTCCCTCAGATAAAGACGAAACCTCCGCTCAAGCAAAGACGAGACCTCCCTCCCCCAATCAATCATGCTTGAACGCCCCCAACGGCAACCCCACGACGGCGGCCTTCTCCGCCGCCAGCAGGTCCGCGAGGCCGATATAGTACGCAACGAAGGCTGTGATAATCCCGAAGGCGCCGCCGGCCTTGGACACCCTAGCGTGTAAATGCAGGTTAGCCGTGCGCAGACATAAACTCGGATAAGAAGGGGAGAGCAAGGTAGGGAACACGACACCAAAGAACTAGGAGGGAGACGAAAATGACAGAACGAAAACTCACGTCGCGTTGGTCGTGAACTTGCCCGCGCCGAGGAGGAGGAAGGTGATGCTGAGGAAGCCGAACAGGGTGAATGAACGCGACCGATTTGCGGAGGGAGGCGATCCTGTCAATATTCAAAGACGGTTGTCAGTTCAAATCAAATCAAGGTGAGCAAAATGAGGAAACAACACGAGACAATCCGACCAGAAATCCGGTGCAATTCGACGCGTCCAACTAATTGAATCGCGAAAGGGGGAGGGTGAATTGATAAAAGGATAAAATGGAAGTATATACTAGGTCATGCGCGACGCAAAGGGGCAACGTGGATAGATGAAGAATGTAAAGAAAGGGGCCCGGGGACAGCAAGGAAACCGGAACCGAAATCGACAACATAAAGACGGATAGGGATCGAAAGAATGGGAAAGAGAGGGACACGCACAAGAACATGAACGTGACGATGAACCACGAAAAAGAGGTAGATGCCCAGAGCGTGCTCAAGTTCTTCCGCATTTTCGTAAGCGGCGAGGATGCCGTGCCGGGGAGGAAAATAGTGCCGAAGGAGAGCCAGAACGCGCCATATGAGGTGAATGCTGGCGAAATAGTAAGGGCGAGTCAGCTGAGGTGACAATATAGTGACGCGGAGGCAGACCTGTCCCGCCAAAGACGTTTCCGCGAGGGAACTCCCACATGCCGGCGAGGAGCTGGGCGAGCCCGCCGCAGAAGAGGGCCATGCCGACGACGACGTTGGGGTGGGCGATGCCGTCGACAGTGACGTTGTAGAAGCTGAGGATGAATGTCGTGCTGGCGAACGAGAAGAGACCCAGGGACGCGGGGTTGCCGATGGTGGAGGGACGCGGGGCGGTGGCGAAACGGCTGCCGTTGTCGTAGATTTCGCCTTTCTCGATATCGCTCATTTTCGCGTTAGGCGGGAGGGTAGGCTGTGGATGGTGGTGGGAGAAGACAAGGAGCGGTTGATTTGGTGGCGTGTTCGAGGGTGGTTTAAAAGACAGCAGCTGATGTAATTATTCGGCCCTTACTCACCGCGCTGCTCGATCACCTACTCGCTTCCTCCTTTCCGCCTGACTGGCCTCGTTCATCATTCCTGCAAAGCAAATAGAAATCGATCCCCCGACTGTATTGCATGATTCGTTTGAAACCGACTCGCGGTCGAAAAAAAAAAGCAAAACGGCCACCACAATTAATTGTCCCTATGTAGCGTCATTGACTCATTTAGAGGTTTTGGCAGATGGGATGAAAACAGACGGATTCAGTCGAGATTAGGCATGGTAATCAGGACATAATTGAGTTGATAATGCATGGTGCCGTTTGTGTGACTAGAGTCGAGACGCCTATGCTGCAAATTGCAATGTGAGTAATTCCAAGCAAGGCAGGTCCGATTCGCGAGACTAAGAGGTTGAGAGTCGAGAGAAAAGGTCTTGTGTATGACACTCGGGACCCTTGCGGGACCCCATCGTTGCAGGCTTTATAACGCAAGCGGGCAAAGAGTGGGCCGACCTGTCGCCGAGTCTCTGAAGGCAGCACCAAGTCCCACCCCCCAAGGAGAGTTCAACAAAAAGAGGCAGACTTTTTGGTCACAAAAACCGCTAGAAATGAGCGTTTTCCGCAAGGCAGTCGTGTCCTCGGAGTCGGAGAAAGTGGCTGTGTATGTCTGGCTGGGAAACCGGAAACGGCATCGACACGGCATCTATTTGAGCTCCGCCAGCACTCCGCTTGAACTCCGCTCACCGCCTCCCCAAGCTCAACAAATTCGAGATTCATATGGGCAGGTCCTACTTAAAACTCCCAGCCCGACGGGTGCAATTTTGATTCTATCCTCTGTGGATCGATTATATCAACCACGAGCGACATCCGAAAGAAAGCTGCTTAAGTTCAAAAATAATCTCATGGCACCGGGGTTGAATTCAGACACGAGGAATCGAACCCCAGATTGCCTCCCACCCAATTTTCGAAATCTTAGTTAAAGTGGCCGTGTAGCCCTATACTATGTCCGACTTTCCTTTCATACCGAACACCTGAGATCTGGGTAAATATCGTTTCACGTACCGTACAACACATTCATGAACTACTCGCCGTTCCAATCCAATAGGATTGCAGCCCGTTCGTATGCATGAATTTGGGCTCCACGCAACCGCAAAAAAAATCCTTACACGCTACCTATTCAAACACGGAACTGAACCATGGCCGGACGGAACCCCACACTACGTCAGATTGTCCTTTATACCTAGCACCCCGACACTTGATCTTGGTTGTCACGGGGCGGATTGAAGTTCGAAAATAGAAACACGACAAACTGTGGTGCCGTCCATATATGCACGAATTCCAGCTCAACAGAAAACCCACCATTGGTTGAAAAAAAAAAACCCAACCATCGTTCGCTTATTCAGACAAGAGGAATCGAACCCCGGATTGCCTCCGAACCGTCGAAAAGGGGTGGGTTAGTCGAAGAGGCCGTGTAGCCCTACACAATATCCGAGCTTCCTTCCCACCCAGCATCCGAGACCTGATCTTGATTGTCGCGACAGATTTGAGTTCAAATTTGAACTAGCGGATTCTCTCAGTTTGAACATACACCTCTCATGCAGCCCGCGAAAATAATCAGTGACACCGTTCGACTGCTTGACATTTATTAAATGTCTCAACCAACCCAACCATATGCACGTGCACGAATTTCCCGAAAACCCATTATTAGGTGAAAAAGTCCCATGAGGCAATCCCTCTATTCGGACACGAGGACTCGAACTCACTTACATTGACACCATATCTGAGTTTCTGTTCATACCTAGCACCCTAGTCTCTCGTCGACAGATGCAATAACAACATGAAGCTCGTACCTCGCTTATTATACTAGCACCCGCCTCGGAGGCTTCGGTGGGCAACACAATCTTAACTATTCTACTGTACAGCACATTCACAACCTTTCCAATTCAACATTATCGCCGCTTGAGTCCATCCCAGCGCATGAACACAACTCGTATTTCTTTTAAAAAAGCACACGGAGTTCCGTATTCAGACACAAGGAATCGAACCCCGGATTGTCTCTCAAGTTGGCGGCTATGATGCAGTGGAATCAAGTTAAAGGCCGTGTAACTCACACCATATCTGACTTTCCTCCCCTACCTACTATCCGGGACCTTAGCTGCATACTATTTCAAACTTTTTTACAGTGCATTGACGAGCTGCTCGCCATTCCTCAACAGCCCAGCAATTTCAGGCTCGATATAGACCCATTTATCGTGAAAGAACATACGTTGTGTGACTACTAGTACTGCTCTACTCTACAAACTACCAAGGTACGAAGTTCTTTCGTTTGTAGCGTCTGTCTACGAGAGACTACTCCACTCAAACCACGCACCCCAGACTACTCAAACGCGCCGTCGAGCTAGGCAAGCCCGTCCTCCTGCTCAACGTCGGCCCCTCGCGTGGCGACAACCATCCAGGAAATCGAACGAATAGACATCGCCAGCGGCCTAATCATCCGCGACGTCGTCCGCGCTGTATTGTGCGTCCCTCTTCGTGCACAAAGCTTACGCTGACACCCTCCTATCAGAGGAACGACCGCGTCGGAGAACCCCGTCGTCGCGAAAATGCTGCGCAGCGGAATCGTCAAGCCGCCAGAGGACGACACGCAGGCTCAGGCCGGGGTGAAGCCCTGCGGCCTCAACGGCGCTCTTGGAGAAGCTGTAACATCACGTCTGGCTTTCTGGTACTGACAGATTTCTCAATTCCGCAACCCAACCAACATGCCGACCCTATTCAACGAACAAAATGAGTGAATTAAATGAGTGTGTGTTTCAAATTTTGTCTACTACTGTACCAAGCAAGAAACGAACGATTGTCTCTCAAGAGCTAACTATAACTTAGACACAACAACAACGAATATCGCAATGGCAATGCATAGTCAATCTCCACACACCAATAAGTAAAGGGCAGTGTAGGTGTAGAATACGGAGGGAAGAGCGGGTAGTGTAGAGTGTAGCTCTCAATCGTATTTAAAAACGCGCCCAACGGCAGGCCCGCGACGGCGGCCTTCTCTGCGGCGAGCAGGTCCGACAGGCCGATGTAGTACGCGATGAACGCGGTGATGATGCCGAAGGCGCCGCCGGCTTTGGTGACTCTGTGCACCCGGTTAGCTA
This sequence comes from Mycena olivaceomarginata, assembly GCA_029378375.1. Classification (NCBI taxonomy): domain Eukaryota; kingdom Fungi; phylum Basidiomycota; class Agaricomycetes; order Agaricales; family Mycenaceae; genus Mycena; species Mycena olivaceomarginata. Next base: position 48,268 of record JARKIC010001567.1, read on the forward strand.
AGATCCAGGGACGAAATCACGAAGCAGGGGAAAGAATCCAGAAGCACGTGGAGTGTGTATGAGGGAAGAACGCGCAGAAGTGCAGATACAGCACATCAAGAAAGAAATAAAAAGGCACGAAAACAACACTCACTCCGCCTTCGTCGTGAACTTGCCCGCGCCAAGGAGCAGGAACGTGATGCTCAGGAATCCGAACAGCGCAATGAAGGCAACGGATTTGCGCAGGGAGGCAATCCTGTATTGGTTAGGTCAGTCAGTTGTTGTGCATATAATTGAGCCAAAGGGGTGATTAAACTTGGCTAGGGCCCGGCCGGCCCGAACGCGAACAATCGGCAAATTTAGACACGCGACGCGCGCGCGTGACACCCGCAGCCCGCCCCACTTCGGACGCCGACGGCCAAGGCCCAAGGCACACCCACGACTTGTGCCTGGCCGAGACGAGAGGCCCGAGCGGGATGACACCGAACGTGTGCGAACCGACCTCGGGTAGATGGGAGCACGGTAACGCAACATAAAAGAAAGATGGGGAGATGGGTATGTGGCGACATATTGGTGCGCCACCAACACCAAGTGATAATAATGAAATGCTAAGATGCGGGAGAAAATGGTGAAGTGGGGTATGGATTGACAAGCATCCGATGCCGACGTGAGCCAGACGCAGAAACGCCGCCCGCGTAGCAGATGCGCCGCGAAAAATCCGAAATCCGAATGCGAAGGAATCGGACCTTGCCGGCATAGGCTGACGGATGGCGTGAAAGTCCGGCGACAAGGCGCGGGAAGGGAAGGGAAAACGCCAAGAATGAAGACGAAAAGAAGCAGGAAATGTAAAAACGAAAATAGAGGGAGAAATAACGAGGGACGAAATGAGCTTCCAGCAATAGAGACACGCACAGGAGCAAGAAGGTGACGATGAACCACGAAAACAGGTAGATGCCAAGGGCGTGCTCAAGTTCTTGCGGGTCTTCATAAGCTGAGAGGATGCCAGTGCCGGGGATGAAGATAGTGCCGAAGGAGAGCCAGAACGCGCCGTAGGATGTGAATGCTGGCGGAAAATGGCTAGTCAGTCAAAGTGAAAATAGATCAACGCGAATGCGGACCTGTCGCCCCGAAGACGTTACCGCGGGGGAACTCCCACATGCCAGCGAGAAGCTGAGCAAGGCCGCCGCAGAAAAGGGCCATACCGACAACGACGTTGGGGTGGGTGATGCCGTCCACAGTCACATTGTAGAAACTGAGGATGAACGTCGTGCTCGCGAACGAGAAGAGACCCAGAGTCGCAGGATTGGCGACAGTGGATGGACGGGGTGCACCGGTGAGTCGGCTGCCCGCACCATTGTCGTGGACGTTGCCTTTCTCGATGTCGCTCATTTTCACGGTGTGTAGTGGGCTAGTGGGTGGGGGGAAAAGGAGAGAAGCGGTGGCTTGATGGCGTGGTTCGTTTGGGTTTAAAAAGCGACAGCTGATGCGGATATGTATTCAATTTTGAGGTACGAAATCGGATCTCCCTTCAATCGGTCAACCCAACTCCTCACTACGTCCCTCGCCTCTCCTCTTCGCCTCAGAGACCCTCCTCTCGGTCGACGGCGCGGCGTCGTCTGTCTTTCGTTCTTGCAGAAGGGGAGAAAAAAAACCAGTTGATGACTGAATCAATTGCAAATACCCCATATCGTATGATGCGGGGCATGGAGATCAGAGGGGATCAACAATTTCCAATTTTTCTCCCATGCCCGCCGCGCCCGTCAACTAACCGAGTTCTCTCCGAATAGCGCCCATCATCGCGCCAAGCCCATCATCGCGCCATTCTCCGTCGATCCATTCCACCCGCACCGGTTAGCCTTCCCGCGGCCACTGCTCCTGAAAACACCCGACGAGCCCGCCCCTCATCGCACGCAGCCCACTGAGCGCCCACGGTCAGTAACTCCTGGTGTGGGTTCGCTATCCGCCACAATCGCGCGCCCGTTGGGCACACCACACCTGTATACACTAAGCTAAACCTGAAACGGCGTTTCTTGCGTGCGTGATCGTCGCGTTTTAACAGCGCTCGGTAATTGTCGACCTCGCCACAATTGCCGCTTACTAGCGGTCCAGCTTACGCCGTATCCATCCTTCCCGACGCTTGATTAAATTCCAGCCGCCATTTACAATTACTCAAGCACTGGCTATTCGGTTCATTCATTGCCGCTGCTCCTTCATTTTCGGACTCATTGCCAATTAGTCGTCTGTTAACCTAACTGGATTAGTTGCCCCAATCCCCATTGGACCATCGGCTAATTTTTTTATTGCGCTAATGACGCGTCCGCAAACGATCGCTCAAAAAAATCGCATAAAAAAATCGCACATGACGCGTAAGTATTCGACTTGGCAATGGCAGGAAGAAAAATAATCACCTCTTTTTTTAATGCAACGCCCGCTCCGTGTATCGCATCGTCGTCGTCGTCGTTTCAATATATCGAGGTACGAGATCAGGTTATATTGAAGTGTCTGTCTGCGAGAGACTATCGATTCGCGGCCAATCGCCAAGCATCGCCCGACAGCATTCAATGCACTTTACTCCTACTCCCTTCATCTCCCGTCATGGCCCCCAAGCAATATCACTGCACTTGCAGAACCGCGCTCGCATCGCCGGCGAATTCCTTCAGGGCCACGTTGAGCTGAATGTTTCACTGGCTCTCAAGGACGGCATTCAAGCTGTTCGAGTTAAATTGAGGGGGTCTACATATATGTACGGTTTGAGGCTTACCTTGGTTCACGTTCTGATCAGTCGTATCAGATTCAGAAATAACTGTGTTGAGTTCGGAAAGTCCTCAGCGCGCCCGTAGTGGTAAGAGACAAGCCAAGAACGCCTGTTTCAATACATAAACAGTGTTGAAATACTCAGATGGTCCGGCGGCGCCCTTATTCCTTAACAAACTGAAACCAGGAGGCACAGTCGTCTCTCTTAACACCCTATATATCGTCCTAACTCGTATCTACAGCTCCAACGGCAAATCAGAATCAAGCACCGAGCGCCGTCGGATTGAAGTGCTGCGGGCAGATGCTACGTTATGGACAGATGGCGGTCCGCAAACGGGCATCCTCAGTTTACCCTTCCAATTTTCTCTTCCTGTCGATCTGCCTCCTTCGTTCCACTGCCCTCCACCTTAAAGGAGGTGTTAGCTATGCTATATAAATGGTCGCTGATCGACCAGGTATATTCAAAAGGAATCGATGAATCGCTAGCGTATTCTCGCTTGTCCCCCCTGCGGCCCCCAAGATCTCGCATTTCAGCAATTCCTCCTCCAAGGCTGGTCAGTGAATGGAAAGCCGTTGTCCACGAAGACCGAATTCGCCGGGGGATATGGGGCGATTATTCAATCGCCAAAACCAAGAAGACTTTATCTTATTTTGTCTTGAACACACTTCCTAGCTGGTGATACCTGCGCTCGCTGCGTTTCCCATGTCTACACCTGTTTCGTTTCGTATACATGTTACCACCGAGACAAAACCAATGAAGCACACCTCCGGAACACGAACTCTTCCCTGCTCCTCCGCTCATTTTTTCGCAACTCAAGTTCACTCTGATCCGCAATGTGTACTTCCGCACCTCTACCCGGAAAAAACACCATCTGGAGACTGTTCTTGTTCTTGACGAAACAGACCGATCTACCCAAAGTGTGACTCGCCTTCTGGAGCGCCTGGCCGATCCACCAGAATGGATCCCGTCCAACGAGGACAAGGGCAAGGGCATTTGGCGCCGAACGGTTCACATGCAATCGATGACGTCCCTGTCTGTCCCCCCGGCCTTTACCTCCGAAATTCTCAGCTGGGATGTAGGTCGATCTTTGAATTTTATGTGAAAGAAATCTCAATCGGTTGCAGTATGGCCTGCGGCTCCGTGTGCCGTTTCCTGGGATCGGGAATGATATAGAGTCTACTTCGGCCGTCACGATCGTGCCCGGGTTTGCGTGCGCCCAGATCCAGCCGTTTTCTCGTGGCCCCGATTCGGTGCTCACATATGCAGATATCCCGCCACCAGGCCCTGCTCCGAGTCTTGACCTGCCGCCGTTAGTACTCATTTCTTGGTCCATTAATTAATGACTCATTGTTTCGCAGAACATATTGGGCAGGAAACGACCACGATTGGGACGATAAGAAGGGATAATTGGACGCTTGTGTTGGAGGTTGTACCATACATTTTATTCGCGTTCACGGCAAATAACCTTTAAAACCATTAGGCCATACAGGTTTCAACTTTCGGCACCCATTCAATATTCAACACCCATCAGTTCCCAAATTAGGTTTCATTCTGGTTTGAATAAGAGATACTGAACTGAAAGCGATGCAATCCAATACCCGTACCTTGTGCAACTTCGGAGTCACGTCAACGATGCCTTTGCTTCTCTTAATAATTACAAGAACTTGACAAGGGCGCGGTGGTTTACCTGCCCGTCGATGGTTGGATTTCGTGGGGCCGCTTTGCGGCCCACCACTTCAACTTGAAGAAGTTCCAGCACCGTTTCCGCTATCATCCATAAGACTGTTGGGATTGCGAATGAAGCTGTGTAACGCGCGCAGTATAATGGCGGATTCAAAGTGGAAAGAGAACCCAATCACATGTGCGAGCATCATAAAATCGAAGTTCGGAGTGGATTCAAGCCGAGTCGCATCTAGTCTCTCGTAGACACTACAAACATGAAGAACCTCGTACCTCGGTAGTTTGTAAGTCGCATCGGCATCGCAGCCGAGGTGAGCGGCATATCGGCTAAAGCAGACGGGAAAGCAAAAGCATCTGCGGAGGTGAGGTTTGAAGCGGAGCTTAAAAAGCTTCAGACAGACAGCTTAATTTTATAAAGAGGTGATGTACTTACCTTGGGAAGGTGACGTAACCGCTTCGTCACCCGATCTTAGCATCCAGCTGGAAACACCTTGGTCAGTATTTGTGTTCACGGCAAACAAATCCTAACGAATCGTGAAACCAAAGACTCTTCATGTCGGAAGCCTTTCTCAGCCAATTCCCGTCGGTTCATCGTGCCGCGGTAGCAGGCACCCTCCCGGGCAGCAGCGTCACGACTGACCATCTCGGCACCAGGGTTATCCTCCCCCGAACCTTTGACCCATCTCCCGTCCTCTCAGATCGTACCCCCCACCAACATTGTAGCGCCCTCCTCCCCATTTTCCAACATCTATTTTTCGACCTTTCGCGAGCCACAGAAGAAAATTCTCGATACCCGCACCGTGCTCATCTCCGTTGACGGCGCCTGCTCGGGAAATGGCACGCCCTCCGCGCGCGCGGGAGTAGGTATCTTCTTTGGCCCCAATTCGTCTCACAATGTGTCCGAGGCGATCTCCGGAACCCAGACCAGCCAGCGCGCGGAGATCCTCGCCGCGATCAAGGCCCTGCGCAAAGCCTCGACCCTATTTGCCGATGTGCCCAGCGTCGGCTGTATCGTGCTCCTTTGTGACTCCCAGTACGTCGTGGGTGCGATGACGGAGTGGATTTTCGCGTGGAAGGAGAATGGGTGGAAGAATGCGAATGGAGGGAGAGTGGAGAATAAGGCTGATTTTGAGGAGCTGGACACGGTCATCGAGGCGCTCGAGGAGGATGGTTTGGACGTCAAGTTTTGGCTCGTTGGAAGGGAGCACAACGAGGACGCAGATCGGTTGGCAAAGGCTGCCTGTGCGTGAGCCCCGTTCGATGAAGTTTTGAAATCCACCGTAGCCCACTTGCACGTTGAGCCCGCTAAAATAATACTCATTCATCCAATAAACACCCGGGCCCATTTAGTTCGAGTTCAACGTCATTACAGTCCTACTGTGACAGGTTGCCTGGAAGTTGGGACTCATTTCAGGTTTCTCAGTAGTAGAAGGAAAATCGGACATGGTTTACGGTACACCGCCTCACTGGCTAGAACCCGCAGCCCGCATACGTAGCTTCTGAGGCCCGGGGTTTAACTCCCCGTTGTCTAATAGTCGGCGATGACAAGTCTCTTTGCCGCTTGATGTTGGGGAAATGCCTATCTGCCCTTGAATCTGACCAAGTCAACCAAGTCGAACATGGCCTCCGACACGATGCATCGCCTATAATAATGAGTCTGCGGCGGCTCTCCTCCGAATGTCCGAATCATGTAGATTTGTAGTATCCGTATTTCCCGGCCGTCAGCGACAAACGGGGGCGAGGGAAAGATTGATAAGCTGTTGAAGCTTCAGACTAGATTTTGGGAGGTGGTCAACACGCTCGCAGGTTTTTGGCCGGTTGAAAGAGAGCACGAAGCTGATGCGGGTCGGTTGGCGGAGGCGGCCTGTGCATGAGTCTTGTTGCTTTGGTATTGAAGGCCGTTGCGCGCGTCAATTAGCAAATATATTGGGTGCGCATTTGGTGCGCATTTGGTGCGCATTCTCGTTTCTTTTCGTCAGCGAGTCAGATATCTTGACCCTGCGAAGTATTACACGTCTCTAATTTCAAACACTCTTTAAAATAGCCCTCCATCCCTCGGCCTCGGGCGAAGACCCGGAGTTGGTATTAGGACTGACTGGACACCATTGAGACGTGTGATACCATGATTATGGAATAACCCGAAAGAGGAGTTCTTCAAACACTTCAAGAGGACACCGATAAAACTTCTGAATTTGTCGCCGTCCTTGACCAAGATGTCGCTCAGAGAACTGGACAACCGGACTGGAGTTCAAAAGCAGATTACCGGGAAAGTATAGGCAATGTTCAACCCAGAACCATTTTCTAGGGCATTTTTGACGTGGCCTTCGAGCCGTTCAATCAGCGCGAACGTCTGCGGAGTCGATGCAGCCTCAGATCAGGGAAAACCTCCTGCAGTATTTTTTACAATTTTTCACAAAAATATCTTGTGGCAAGAAATTTTTGCAACTTCAGCTATTTTCAGCAACTTTTCTAGATTCAGCACAATGTAGCAAAAAATGTTCAACATTTTATTTGGCCTCATATATTTTTGGTTATTCTGTCCAAATTTCCTGCAATCACAGCATTACACCAGGTTCTGGTGAACAGTGTTGACCAGTAAGTAAGTGGGATCATCCTTGCATGTCTGGCATGCACATAGAATAAGTGTCACTGAGGTTTAAGCAGCTTGTTGGATAGAAAAACAATACTCTTCTATTGTCATTTCACCCTCCTGCCGCCAACTGCGAAGACGAAGAAAGTACGATAGCGGCCGACCAAGAGTTTGCCGTGACCTGCCCTAAATCCTCGCTAATTTCGCGCGGCAACAGTTCCGTCGCATCAATCAATGTCGTGATCAAAAGATTTGGTTGGTTGCCACGTCACGAACATCCCTCTCCTTCTTTCCCTCATCTTCCTTCCCCCCTCATCCCCTCCCCATCGCATTCTCGACTTCTTGACCCCGGCGGTGGCCACCCCAAGCACAATTGTCAAGAGTCCTCATGGCCCGCGGCCAAACACCGTATATGAAAAACTTTGAGGCATGCTACTCAAGTCTTGAAGCTCGCTAGTCCGCTCCTGAAGTCTTTCTGGTGCCTCCTTCAAGTTCCCTCACCTCCAGTCCTATGCACCTCAAGCCTTGGCCTCAGACTCCCTTCCCCCCCTCAAGTCCCGTCCCCTCAAGCCTTGGCCTCAACCTTCTTTCTTTACGCATGTTTTCCCGCTCAAATCCTGTCCCACTCAAATCCCCACTTGCTTCAAGTTTACTCGCTTCAAGCTTCTGTCAAGCTGCCTTCAACCTTGTATGGTTCCTCCGTCTTTGGGCATCTCATCGTGTGTGTGTTCATTCGTCTATTCATTTCGTTGATGCTCATGTTATTTTTAGGCTCTCGGGTGACATGCTCCATGCGCTGGAGGAGTGTGCATGGTCATCGTCTTTATGGCTACTCGTCCTCGGTATGTGCTATATTTTACTATGTCGCATCATTTCCACTCACTTTGCGTTAACAGACTTGCATATCCTTCCGGCCTAAGAGGAAAGGCTAGTGTGGACATGTGGTTTGGATTCCAGGGTTTGCTGATGTATGTATGTAGTAGTATTACCGGCGTCGGATTGTTTGTAGTGGTAGATTTGAATCACTATAGTTTGTTTTGCGCTCTGTTTTGGATGTGAATTGAGAAATGTAAAGAGGATTTCAATGTGTAAATCTGGTGAGAATCCACTGCAATTTTCTGCAACTTTCCACAAAGTTCTGTAATTTCTTCCGGGGGAAACATATTTTCGCACATTTTTGCGTATCGTTGCAACTGAAGCTATTTTCGCAAAATTTTAGGAAAATTTGTCGAAAATATCTGCGGGGGTTTTCCTGATAGGCTCTAAGGAGTAGCCCAGAAGCTTCAGCTCGTCCGCGAAGCTAAACACAAAAAAAGTAAAGGAAATCAACAACATGCATATATATATGAGCGGGGAGCAAATTGAAAAGGGAAGGGAACGTGTCTCGAGATCGCGCGCTGCCTCCGGGGAGAGCGGTGCACCGCCGTCCAATTCCGCTTGCTCTGCAACGAACTCCGCCCACATGCGGGTGGTGGCCCAGTGCGTTGGCTAGTGAATCTTGGGCAGATAGGACCTGCCCGCGTAGCATCCGCATGCGGTCCCACGTGCACTCGCTCTGTGGTGTGGCGTCGCTGATGTCGCGGTACTGAAGCTCGCGGTAAAGGGGGAGAATGATCCCGCTGAAGCCGAAGCACCCTCCATATGCGGTGGCGCGCGCTACGGCATCAATGCTAGCATCGTTGATGACGACCGGGGGATTGGCGCCCGGTGCGTTGGTTACTATATCAATGTGATCGAGTAGCAGGGATAGGATCGAGTGCACTTTGTAGAGCGAGTCGAGGAGGTTGAGAACAGCGACTTCGGAAAGTGGGTTTGTGCACGTGAAGTCTGCGAGCTATCAGTGAGAGGAAATAGGGCAAAGCATAGCAGCCACACCTCAGTACCGGCGTCGGAAATGAGAGCTCACCGTATCGTATAACTGACGAGACAAACTGGTGACACGGAACATATCTAAACGTCGTAAGTGAATCTAGAGTCCTTACCGGCTTCTAACACGTACATGGTCGCATCGACGCCCCTAAGACAGACAGATTAGATTCATCCACCGAACGTTCGAGAGAAGCTAGCAAGGCCTCCAGCGATGGTGGTTCTGAGCCAGTCAGCAACAATTGATCCTGGGGCGAGCTGATGGTGTAGTTTGCAACAAATTATAAACAGGCGAGAAAGGACATACACAACCAATGGTGTCCTGCTTCTGGCCGATATCAGGGCCTCACCCATCTACGTTGCATTAGATTGAGACAGAATCGAATGGTGATGCTGCGCACAAGGAAGCCTGCCCAGTCGCTTGCATCAGTGGCAGTATAGGATGCTGCTCGCCAAACGGGAGCAAGAGCGCGGACATGGGCGATATATGCGCTCACCCATGGTTGCCCCGCACTTCCGACATCACCTGGAAACAGTTAGCGATGGCTGTTGTTGCTAGACGGTGCGCTACTTTGCTCCATGAGATCCAGAAGATAGCACGAAGCTGCGTTCTCGTTTGTTGGCAAGAGGATGATACCAACTTCCCAGGCAGCCTTAAGCGCTTGGGAGCAGAGGGCGCGGTAGGCGAGGCCACGGCGTATGCCACATCCCAAGAGTTCTGGACTCGAGGAAAAGAAATCATGATCCAGGAAAGATTCCGGGTGCGGGCCGTCCCCAAGCACCGCTGGATGGAACGAGGACAGCGAGGCATAGGCAACACTGCAAAGAGCAAGCACCCGAGATTGAGGGGGAAGGAGGTTGAGTTGATATGTGACGGCGCGAACATCAGACCTGATGGCCGTCGCCGCAATGAGAGGATGCTCATATTGAGGATTGAATTTTAACCCTGAGGCACCAGTCAATGGCAATTTACGTAGGTGGGGTTCCAACATGCACCCTCAAAACAATGGGAAATAAATTCTGGAGTGAGCTCTGGACAGTCGACGGATGTTCTAAAATTTAGGTCAGGATGTAAGATCAAGGCAGGGATAGTCTGGTGTGGCCATGGTAAAGACGCCGAAGGTTGGGTCGGATTCTTGTGTGGCCTCCCATGAGGCACAGGCGTTGTTGTACATCTAAACATTGTTTGGCATGAAATCACCGCACGCAGAGCTACCTACATGGCTTTCTTCTCCACACAGCGAGGGCAGGGTGCGCCGCCTTGTAAAATGAGTGAAAATTGGTAAAATTCCTGTTGAAAAAGCTCATAGCGCTCACCTGGCTGGGGATGGCATAACACCCGACGAACCTGTGGAACGGCAAGGTTTACACAAGGTAAGTATAAGGGAGGGAACTGACCTTGCATGTGTCACAAGCCGGGGGCTTTTTTCGGCCTCTTTTCCAGAGGTGCCACTTGAGACGAGCTTGGTGACATCCGAGTCAAGGCTGTGAAACCAGAGATTTCGATGCACTGCCACTGATCTATGTCGCTGATGTCCGTTGGCGTTTTGGCCGGTCCAAGTCGACTGAATATCAATGGGCATAACCAAGGCATAACTTGACGCATAAAAGCTTGATTCGGGTCATTTCAATCCAGCAATGTTTTTGGAGTCATCTTTCAAGTTGCTTTAACCAATGCCTTCTTACAGACTGTGGTCGCAGAACAGGAATAGCACGGTTGGAGGTTGATTTGTCGTGCGCTGTCCTACGCTCTTGCCACGAGGGGATGTAGCAGGGATGTAGATATGGAACAATCTTGAGGTCAGAGTGATCTCATAGTCACTGTGTTCAGACCCTCCCTGCACAGAGGCTTGGTTCAGGTACCTACACAGACCTCTACAGATCGCTCTGTGTAGGTGGCTGGACAGGCTCTGTGTAGCTCTGTATAGCTCTGGGCAGGTCAGTGTATGTCAGTGCATGTCAGCGTAGGTCAGTGTAGGTCGTGGTAGGTCTGTGGAGTCATCTCCACAGGATTAAGATACTGTAACAACAACCGCTGCAGATGTTGAGCTGGCAAGAGAAACTCTAGTCTGTGCAGCTCTGCGGATGTACCTACCTTCACTACACTGACACATACAGACTCTGCATAGTTGTCTACGCTTCGGCTACACCCAGCTACCCGGACACTGTGTGTAGTCGTCTAAACGGGATCTGTGTGGCCAACTAAACATGTCTACGCATATCTAAACTCAACTACCCAAACTGTGTTTAGGCCACCCTTGAACGTAGTGAGTCTAAGAGCAGCGATAACATTAACAAAGCGGGGAAAAAATACGCCAAGCCTATTTTCGACGTTGCCACGGTTACGTTTGCTGGGCCCCCGTCTTATACACTTCAATCGACACACTTCAACTTTGGTCTTACTGGTCTTACTACTAGTAGGTCTTGTCTATGCCCATAAATTAACTCTTATGATGTTACAGATGGGTAGGCAATCGGAAATGGTGTACGTATACGGCCTCAAGGGCAGTCAGGATTTGAAATTTGTATATGACGTCGAAAAGTAATTTAAGGGCCTGGACCTGACCCCCCCCCTCCCCCAAATTGGGAAGGAGTTTCTCATGGATCACATGTTCTCACCCAAACTCCTCCGCCAATTTTCGTCACTGAATGTAATTTATTTTCTCTGGCTCAACATAACTCAGCCGCTAAATGAGCTTTTGAGGGACGCTCTTCATGTTCTTTCAGCCCATCAACCAATGTCTTCAAATTGTCCTCCGCAAGGGGCACCAAAGATAAGAAATTTCCTTATCTGGGGGGGGGGGAGGGGTCCCCACCCAGGCTTGAAAAAAAAGTTGTAAGCCAAATTTATATAGTGGTTTTAACACCTAGAACACTCTGAAAACAAGTGTGTTAGTGACTTATGAGACTACGCAGTCATATGGCTTGATGTATGGGATTGTTGATTGTTGGAGACAATATCCTCGATCACCTCAACTCCAGAGCTTTCAGCCCTGCGTCCCAGGACCAAGAGGAAAGCTGCTGAGGTCGAATGCATTTGCAGGAAAGAAGTTACAAATGACCAGCACAAGTCGGATGCAGTCAAGTGCATTCGGGCGGAGTGCAAGACAATTTGGGTATGTGGCCTGTTCTGATTTCGACCTTTACTGATAGTCCTCTAGTTCCATATGGACTGCGCAACTGCAGAGAAGTGGCATTGGAACGGGGTTTGCAACTCATGTGAGAAGACCAAAAAGAGGTGTTAGACACAGGTATTTGAGTTATGTGTCTCATCTCAAAAGGGAAACATACCTTGAGAAAAATGAGAGAGGTGTAGAATGAGGTTAAGAACCCCGGAATATTTTTTGGAAGGAATTGTCAAGTGGTGGCAGCAGACGGGGCTTTCCAAGTCAGATTGTTACTTGCCGGTTGTGTGGGAAAGCTCGGATCACATCCTAAAATGGGAATTCCCTTTTCTGGGGGGGGAGGGGGGAGGGGTCCTGGATTTCACTGAAAAAAAAACTTTGAGGTGCAGTGTGATTCCCCCTTGGTCCTCTGTGTCAAGTCGCAGGGGGACCTTATTGGCATGTTCCGGCATACTCCAACAACCATGTTTGTTCTATTGTCATAGCGCGCATGCCTTTCAGTCGCAATCTCGTCCAGCATCAGAACCTGGGGCTCGACACAATCCTTTGATTTCTTGTGGCTCTCGAGATTGGAAAATCCTCCAGTGCCCACAAGTATTCTTTGACGACATTTGCTGCACTCTAACATTGAACAATGTTCTCCGAACTAAACCCAAACAACACACTTATTACCCAAATACAACCCAAGCCCTTTCTGGAATAAGCGGTGACGCCTACGGAAATAAGACTGGGATCGGAAATAGGCCGATCAGCGAGCGCAAGAGCCAAGATTCAGACGAGTGGAAGTCCCTTTACAGGTCCTAACAAGGTTGAAGGGAAGGTATGTGTTTCTCTTAGGAAGATGAACCTTCACTACAAGATATCACCAGGAATTGGCCTGAGTGATAATCGAGCGGTGGAAATAAGATGTTTAAAAGCTTCGCAGCTTATGAGACAGCAAGTATTGAGAGTGGTGGTGGTGGTAGTGTCGTCCAATGATGTGCAGGAGACCTCAGATAGGTCGACGATATAACAATTCCAAACGATAGAGACCCCGTAGCTTATTTCCCAAGTGCCAATGATGATAGCTGATGACGATGACGGTTGCTGATGACGAAACACAAATCGATTCCCAGATGCTAGATAGCCTCAATCACGTCCAAGACATTTCCGATACCCTATTCCTTATTCCAACTTAAGGTTTCCCAATGTTAAAGTCCAACGACAATACACACTGAGCCAACCCCAGAAATAGCCCAATCGCAAGTGTTCAACCTACTAATACACGGGTGATTCTGTACCCTACTCGAGATAATGTCCTGACTACTTATACAAACCCCAAAATCATATGCAAGTCCAAGAACAAATAGAAATTAGTAAAATTGCCTGAGTTCCCCTTCCACAGCTGTTTATCTGTCGGAAGGGCTCCCGCAAGCATATTGCCATTGGCCAGTGTACAGTACGATCTGTGATGTCCGTTCGAGCGGCATTGGTCAGCCTAGGGGTTTGAAACCCTCAGTCTCTTGGCTGACTGATACCAAGTCGTTTGTCCTATTTCCCGTTGTCCTCTCCCTGCCATTGCTGACCATCAGTAATGTTCCCCTGGTCTCCAGCTCCTCGTAGATACCCCTAGTGAGACTTGTCCCAGAAAGGGTTCTTATTTCCCCAACTCTGCCTGCTCGGAATAAGAACAATCCCATCAGATCTCCTTAGCCGACCTTCACTAGTCCCGGAACTTCACCGAAATGTATATCCCCGGGCCTTGACATCTATCACATGGAAGGTGCACAGCCTATTGGTGCAGAAATAAGACTATTCCCGCATGCCCTTGTCATCAGTACGTCCAGCCTATTCCATCGTGTGGGAATAAGACCAGAAATAGTCTCTAAAGAGGTTTGTGGGCTACACATTCCTCTACAGTTTTCGAGGCGAGCACTGTCGATCCGCAGGGTAGTTCCCTACCCCTTGTACCCATTACTCTGTGATCACAACCCATCTGGCTATACCGAGACCATATACCAGTCCTTAGAAATAAGCCTATACTGTAACCCAGCTATTCCTGAAACATGCAAATGTGCGGTGTTTAGGTATAGTCGATTCCAGACAGTTCAACATGGCTTGTAATGTCAAACCTGGGCGCATTCGCCTGTGAAACAAATGTCTATCATTGGTGTGGAATCTGTTGGCCAACCCATGCACTGCTTGGTTCTTCTCTGCTTTTGGCATTATAGGAAGCAAAAATAGTTTTTCTCGTGCACGTGTGCGTGTGATCGGTCCAAATCGGTTCGGCTGCGGCACTGTTCGGGCTTAAGCCGGATGGTCTCTCAATGGAACAGAAATGATGCAGAATGGTTGCAGCATCCTCAGGAGCGGTTCTGAGGCAGTTTCTGAGCTATTTGAGCCTATTTCAAAATCTACTATAAAAAGTTTTTAAGGACCTGGTCGGGACCCCCCTCCCCCCCCCCCTCCCCATATCCGGAATTCAGATCCCGACTGCCCCTTGCACGGCCTTGTCAATTTCGCGGCGTTTATGAGAATCAGGAGACACTGGGGTTTGAGTCCGCGCCACCTTCGTCACATTGTCAGGTCTGTGCAAGTTCGTCACCTCATTTACTTCCTAAGAAAGTTCGTCAGTAGGTGGATTTTTGAGAGAAAATTAGTCACTTGAGCTGTCTCTGGTGAATTTTCTTCACATCATAATGAGCATAGATAACTTACTCTCTGTATTGCAAAAAATGTGAGGATGCGAGAAAGGATAGTTGCAGTGAATATGTAGCTACTAGTGAACGAAGTAAGGTGGCTACGATGTGGCAAGTAAGTCTGAGTTTCTCAAGTCCTCAAGAAATTTCGGTGTCCGCCGGCATATCTACCCCTCTCTATCTGGTAGGACTATCTTCAGTCTTTTCAGAATTCGTACCACTGATTCTGAGCAAATCTACCCCACTGATTTCTACGCCGTCTCAGTTCCATAACCCACCCTCTGAAGGGCCCAGGTTTGAGTCGTTTGGGAGGTAATTGATCAGGCGCTGCCGCTGGAGAAGCTGGAGAAGCTATTGAAGTTTAGCACTAAAAATGGCCAGATAGACTCGTACTCGGTGAGTTCTCTTCAACAGCAGTAGTAGTTGTGTTCGCGTCGGTGGGCTTTGAGGCACAAAATTAAGACAAGGTTGATCAATAATCATCGAAGGTATCTGAACTTCCATTCTTTGGAGGATGACTTTCACTTCAGAGCCCTGCGTTAGCGATGATGAAGATCATTCTTCAACTGACTCACCTTCTGCTCGGCTTGCACCTGTTTCAATCCAGCCTGAGCGTCGACGACTCCATTGAGACATTGTGGACTCTTTCGACCAGGGTTGCGGATGACCTGTGGAGAAAGATGGTGGCGGTAAGAGAACAGGTGCTTCACCGTCGGGCCCCGTGTGATGGAGAGCAATTCCAGTGACAAACCTTCCCTCAAAATCCACTTGCTGACCAACTTTCATAGAAAATTACATCAAGTGACGAACTTCCCCGAAAATAGCCGACCTGACGATGTGACTCTATACAGCGAGGTACGAGCTTGGTTCGTATAGAGTGTCTGTCTACGAGAGACTACGACGTGACAAAGGTGGGCTAGACCCCAAAATCAACCAACTTCACAAAACAACAGGACAGGCAATGGCACGTCTTTGTGATTATGGCTGGCCTCAGCTGAAAGCCATTATAAAGATGGAATCGCAGTTGACAAGTGAGAATTTGAGAGAATAAGTTAGCGGTTTAACTAGGTCGGGATCGTCACTGAATGCATGCGGCGGTGTATGTGTAACCTAGATTACAAGCCACAGTGCCCTGGCCTTGGTCCTGTTCCGCCTAAGGTTAGTTAAACTCGATTTGGAGATACATGAATAGTCGGGTTACTCGTCCACCCAGCCGTTCGTTGGAGCGGAAGATCAACGAAACGATTGCGGGTTGAGTCGATCGATACTCATTGTTGCTACATGTCGCCGCTTTTTGTTTGGGTTCCCATTCGTGATGTCTCTTACTCGTCATTCTACTTCTACTATACAGTGACCCTTGCCAAAATTTAATCACGCAGAGAACAACTCTGGCTGTTTCCTAGACGGATGGCTTCCCGTCATCTCTGTTTCAGGGCGGCTATCCTGACCAAGGCTTTTAACATACTACATCTGTATGTCAGCCCTATGTCAAGGCGCCAGATAAATGCACCTTACACTGCTCGTTAATGTCAGGTACTGCTGGGGGTCAGCGTCAACCTACACAGTCGAAAAATCAGACGAATATACATGGCTTGTCGAAAAAAGCTCGAAGAGGGTATAGGGTAGACTCACCGTGCTGGGGAAATCTATAGTACGGATTCAGCCCCTCGAACGTAAAGAACTGAACAGAAAGAACGCACCACTACTGTCGAAGTCGTCGCTGACAATGGAGGGGATAGTTAGGGTGGCGAGTCCCCCAGCGGACGTAACGGTCGCCACTGGACTTGGACGTAGATCTGCCCGACGTCCGGACGTTGAGATTGGCGAGCTAAGGGAAGGTTAATCGTGTCCCCGTAGGTCCGGACACAAGACCAGCGCACCATACTGAGCACATACACACGCCCAAGAGTGTACGCGATACCTACTGAGACTTTCAAGCGTAGGTGGGTCTAACGCGCAACATTAAACGGACTCAGACGACGTACTATTGGTCTCCTCCTTCAACAGAAACCTAAAATTGGCAGCCACGGTTCGGTCTTGTGAGTTGATGACGAATCTTAGCAGCTTATGGGACGTACGCAATGACAGTCCCCACGGCAAGCGTGGCCGTCGCTGTCCCTGTCCGGATCGTCAACGTCACCAGCCGGTCTAGGACACTGTTGAATATCACGGTCACGATTATGAGCCATACGTTTCTCCCCAATCAACGTCACGGTATCCCGCACCTCCGTGTATCCACCAAAGTGGGCCTGGCTTTCCGTAACTCCCAGAGCAGTGCCGCAGCGATGCTGAGGTCTGCCACGGCTTCAGTCACCAGCCAGATCCTGATAAATCGAAGGGAAATGAATGCAAGAACATCAGGGCTTCATGGCCATGAGGGACGCACGTTGCCGGGATCCTGACCTTCTCGCGCTCCGTGAATGCGGGGAACATCGCGATTATCACGCCACATGCGACTGCGCCTCCGAACTGTGTACGGTAGAGAGTGAGTGCGACGCGGTGCGCAAGAAGACAAACGTACTGCGACAATGCACAAGAAGGAATTTAAAAGAGTGATAAGGATGTTTCTGGTGCTAGATTGATATTCTTGAGAGTGTGTAGGCTGTAGAAAAGAGGAACACATACAACCACCAGTATCGGACGACTAGAAAGGTCTGAACCAGCACCTAAAATTGGCAGCCACGGTTCGGTCTTGCAAGTTGTTGACGAATCTTAGCAGGTACTAACAGCAATCAAGGCGGTGGTAAATAGGTAAAGCGGGATGGGCTGGAATGTTGCAGTTATTCCACGCCTGAGGTTCATGCAGCTTGACGTACCCAATTTTGATAGGCAAGATATTCGGGATCACCTGCATGTAAATTTTAGGCGGCCACTAAGGCCATTCATAAATCTGAGACATACCAGCATGAGTTATTGTGTACTATTAAGGGGTTCAGCATGAGTTTGTAAAGCGCGGGATGTCAGCGCTTACGAGATATACGCACGCATAGTCGCCCACTGTGGAAACAGTGTCGACTAAGAAGGCGACCAATACAAACGTCTGTTAGAGAAATAAAAAGTCCAGGAGAAACCGGGCTTAAGGCAGAAGGAAATACCTTCAACTTCCAATCGTCGTGCTTGAAATGTCTAAAGTAGTACCTGGCCTGAGTGAGTTCGGCCATATACAGAAACTGGGCCAAATTTGAGGTCGTGCTCGAGACACGTAGAATACACTCCAGTGCTCACGGAGTTGGCCCAGGTCCCAATGAGAAGTGCCCTGCGTCAAAATGCAACTATCAAACCAGGAAGCCAGGAGAGCCGAGAAGGTTGTACCCTGTAGTGGCGTCAAGGTTGGGGGGAGAGCCGGACATTGCGAGAGGGATGAACTAACCATTCTTCCACTAGGCAGGTATAAGTATGGCCTGTCAGTTTTTGACGGTCCGCTCCTACTAATCTCCGCGATCACACATCTCAGCCATTGTCCGTGGAGATACTATTAGCCGCAACCAATCGTAAAGCTGGTATGGTTTATCTAATCTTATCTGGTTCTATATTAATTGACTTATGTTTCGGACTTAAGTTGACATTTGTCAACTCCGACCGAATCTGAGTACTTTTTTGGGAAGTTTTGTGCGGTGTTATGCCCTCACAAATGTTCGTGTGCAACGGAAATACATGCAGCATCGGGGCTGCAATGAGTTATGTCTGTTGGACTGTCTCAAGCTATAGCAAACATGGTAAACATGAAGAAAATTGTTATTTGATGGGTCTGTTCGCCGCAGAACACCCTTTTGATGTGGCGTTCGTATCGCATGTGCTCCCACTACGCGGCCCAGTATACTGAGTTCGGGTGGAATTCTCTGAATGCATGCTGTCATGGTTGGTCGGAGAGGTTTCCCGGACAGCTGAAACCACACTTGAAAGTGGCGGAGACACTGCAGACAGACTCAATAGACGTCGGGGAACGACAGTAGTGCCAGACAGATGGATCGTTGGAGGGCTCCGCACCATAGCCGTACTTGACGGTTATACGGTACTCGTAGTCCGCTCCCGACACCGGACCGTTGTCTGATAGTACGGTACATCGTCTTTGCCGTCAAAAATACGGTCGTCTTACTTTATGTACTGTGATCAAGGTTAAAAACTTGAACCTGTAGCCTATGAATTGGTATCCCACCTTCCGCTTACTTCCTACAGCTCAATGACGACTGACACAGTGGCATCTACCGAGCTCCCTTGATTTAGAATTCGCATAGAAATCGGGAAAGTTTCAGACGAAGTGCGTGATACGGTGTATTGCGGCCATATGTGTGACCAGTATCGTAGCGTGTGAGAATTCGAATTCGGGTCCATGGCTCTACTAATTTTGGGCGACATTACCAATTCCATCTCCCTCATCAGCTCTGATACCGATCTTGAGGAAAGCTTTCATCCTTCGACATCGGGGCTGAATTCAAGTCACAGGGACATGCTTCGTGATTTATTGGCTACTGTCTTGATGTTACGGAATTGTGTTTCGAGTGTGTGAATTGGATTCGACAACTTGATTTATTACCCACACACCGCAAATGGCAATATTTCTCATAGGTTTGAAAGTGCAGCGGAAACGTATACTTTCAGTTGTTAGAGTTAGGGTTCCCTTATAAGGTATATCGTTATCTTATCTATATCCTTATAAGGTAATTCAGCCTATTTCCGCCGCACTCTTAGACCGATGTTATTTGCGGTGTGACATTTTAGTAATCCTGCAATTTACGTATACTTTCATATATCATACCACAGGGCTCCGGCTCCGGTGTGAAAATCCATACGTTTGGTGCGTATAATCGGATTTTATCCTGGTCCCGGGCCAGGATAAAATCCCGCGACTGCCGCGCACTACCGCGGCACTGACGTACGAAGTCCAAATTTTGAAATGGGTATTCCTTCGGGGTTAATTATATCGTGGGAGTGTACAGATGTCTACGGTCCGAGAAACAAAATTTTATATGCCAGTTCCACGCTATTTGGTCGAATGCACCCCATTTCGAATGAATGTAGCTTGCATTCATACACTAGACAGGTTGTGCAAAGCCGCAAGGAGCCGCATGCGGCTTTTGTGCATTGTGCAGAGCTGCATGGATTTCTTAATTGTCCTCAGTTATTTTTCGTGCTCAATGTGGTCCGAAGCCTCTGTAAAAGCGCAATACAACAGCCCGAAGTTAGATGGGTTGGATGGGCGGGCATGAGAAGCTGTTATTCCGGCACATGACTCCAGCTCCACCCGGCACCACTTGGCCTTCTCACACTTTTTGACATCTTGCGCGCGGCAGGTTAAATGTCAATGAGACTCCTTCACCTATATGTACCTCTGCTTCATATCAGACAATCTTTCAATGAAAAAAAAAAAAAATCGGACATATCCAAGGCTTTTTTTTTCCGTGAGGCTTTGCACAACCTATCTATCAAGGAGAATTTTTGGAGGCTGCCAAGTCAGTCAGTCAGTTTGATGTTTACCGCGGCAACAATGCCAACGTCGCCTCAGTGTACGGCACTTTCTGAGATTTCGGACGTCTAGGCAGGCGGGGGGAGGGGGGGTTCGTTGTTCCAAAACGCCACTTTCCACACTATTGGTGTGGGGAATCAACTATTCAACTATTTATCCATATTTAGTACGCACCCTTTGTGCTAGCGTCTGTCTACGGGAGACTACCATACGTGCTCTTAGTGCTCGCCGGAGGTTGGTGTCTGTAGTACTCACCCTTTGTGCTAGCGTCTGTCTGCGGGAGACTACATACGTGCTCTTAGTGCTCGCCGGAGGTTGGTGTCTTGAGTATAGAAGAGAGTCCCGAGATCCTCTTCGCTGGCCGGGGCTTCAGTAGCAATGATTTTTGTGTTAGTTGGTAATTTTACGATACCCCCGGGCCTATTGAGAGCCGCACGTTTTGCGTCCGAGTCGGACCTAGAAAAGAGCACGACAGATATATACCTCTCGAGTCCCCACCCGAGCGCGAGATCGAGCGCTGGGAGTGACCCTCACGGGACAATGTTCGTGAAAGCGGCGCACAAGGAGCCACCAGCATCCCGCACCCGCGTCGTGCCGGTTGGATGAGGGACTTCCGCAGCCATTCAAAGTGCCATAACGCGGCCACAACGTGATCCAGCAAGTGGGATTCTTCTCTCCAAAAGACTACTGGAACAAAGGAATAAACTCGCCCATTCATCATCAAACTGGACCTCCCTTGATATTCCCAGCGCATCTCACAATGTGCAGGAACACCTCGGTAGATTTTCCAGAGAGCGAGCGCGGACCTAGGTCCTGTCCTTCAAATTGTCTTGCATCGACGACGTCTAGAGAAAATCGAGCTTGTTTCTTGATGTGAATAAAAGAGCGGGAAGAGAGCGCGTCACATTGACAATACGTGTTGAGCTTCAAGTAGTAAGAGAGCACTGGTGGAGAAAAGCACGTAATGGCGCACCGAATTGGATGAGTCGACATTGAGTTGGATTGAGTGGTTGGATGAAACGGATCCACTGAACAAGTTCAGTAAAGGGCTCGAGCATGACCAGGTTGACGGCAGTTCCGCACCGTCAGAGGAGTGTGCGTGCCGGATCTTGGGAGAGGTTTTCTGGTGTGTTAATAAGTAGATGGCGCACAGTCCGTACTTGCAAAAACCTGCCGGCTTGGAATAGAACGCAGCGAGAGTTTCTCGGTCACGTCTTTGACGCGGATGCGGTGTCGCTAGTGAGCCTGATTACTGTATAAGAGCGGTTCCAGCCTGCGGTATAGCCTGCGGCTTGTTCAAGATATGTAAAACAATGATTCGAAGAAGTTGTACCAGATGGTGAAAGCGGTGTGCGACATGCAAGAATATAGTACCTGATCCTAGAATTCTGAGAAATTTTCAGTAGTTTTTGGAAACCTTCTAAATCTCATATAATCTTTTTTCAGAGTCATCTGGGGCGAGTTCGACGTGTTGTGGAGGGAAGAGCTCGCGTGTGACCGTCTGTGACACCATGTCACAAGCTGAAACTTGTCTCCAAAGAACAACGACCTCCAGCGGGAAAAAACCTCTGAGACTATATTAGGTCAGGAAAGTGTCGCAAGTTCCCCTGATTTTCCTCAAAATTATGGGGTCAGTCGCGAGGCCAGATAATTAATAAATCTGAGCGGGGAATCGGCCACTTAATAGTAGGGAATGAAATTGAAAACGCAAAATCGGACTCAGTATTACTTCCCCGTCCAAATAAGCCATTTTGGGGCCCTCGGTACTGCTTTCGTTTTCTTTTGTCGACAGACCCAATCTCGGCTTTCGAGCTAACCTTGATCGCGCTCGTGAGTCAGATGACCGTGTGTTGCACGTGATCCGGCTGTTCTTTGTCTCGGCCCATTTTGAGCAGGAAGGATTAACAGGATCCCTTGCGGGACTCTCACCTCAACGAGCTCGACGACCGTTTTGGGCTTTCCTGGAGTATCCTTAGACTCTGCCTCTCACACGGATCTTATGGCCGCGCTTCTGGAGAGCGAAACAACGGGAGACAAGAGAGAAGAAATTTCGAGACCCAGCAGCAGCATTAGCAGCACGCACGGAGAAGTACGAGCGGGGTGTGGGACCTGCCGTGGCTCTACTCCCGCGCGCGGTACCTCACCCGAGGCTCTTTTTGTGCGGGGATTCGGTGCGCTGCGTTGCCCGTTTTATGTATGTCTGGATCTGATTTTATTCCGTATCCCTTTACT
Source organism: Mycena olivaceomarginata (assembly GCA_029378375.1). NCBI lineage: Eukaryota > Fungi > Basidiomycota > Agaricomycetes > Agaricales > Mycenaceae > Mycena > Mycena olivaceomarginata. The sequence continues at coordinate 70,637 of JARKIC010001567.1, forward strand.
TCTAGTAGTGCTCTATTGTCTCCTCCACACCTCCCCGCCCAGTGCCGGTGCCGAACGTCACTTGTCATACTCGTACATGCGCACGCAAATACATCCGGCCGTACAGTGGTGGCGGTAATTGATACAGCACTTTGGGCATGCTGTCACCACTGTATGTCGCGACGAATTCAGGGCGAATGCGAGCTGTCCAGGCGACGTGGGAGTGGGGGCTGAAGCGCGAGCGCAACGTCTTGCTAAAGCCCGGAGGTGACGGCCCTTGTCAAAGACGGACGAGGTGCGGCTTATGATGTACGTGGAGAGCGGAACCGAGCACCGGCAGCAGCGGGTGCGGGGGAGGTTGCAGGCGGCGACAGAGGACGGGCGGGGGTGCGTGTATGGGTAGACGTGGAGCCCGAGTCGGTGGAGTCCGGGGTGCTGGGCGGTGTGATGGGCAGCTGGAGACGAGACGGAGCCAGATGCGAACGCGAGGAAAGCAGCGAGGGAACAGATACGGTACCATGTGGGTGCGATTGCCGTGCTGTCTCCAGCCTGACGAGCCTGTGCTAATGGAAGGGGAGATGGGGGGCGGCGGGGTTCTTCCTCTTCCCTCGTCTCCGAGGGCGAAATACGGGAACGAGAGCGGGGAGGGTGCAGAGGCCGCGGCAGCGCGCCGCAAATGAGGAGCGGCGTTGGCGAGGCACGGATGCGAGTATCAGGATGGGGCCGGAGGTGGACGGTGACGACCGGCGACCGCCGCGCGCCGCGGACATGAATGAGGAGGCCGAGCAATGGCAGTACGGCCGCTCAGTGGGAGCGGGACAGTGATGTTACTCGTTAGCGGGTAGTGGAAGTGCGCAGGGCGCCGCTTTTGAGCTGGACTTCGTGCTGGGTTCGCCACATCGTGATCGCCTTCCCGCGGTACGAATACCGACCGCGAGACGGGTCGTGGAGATCGGGAGAGCCTGACGGAGGTGCTGCCGCCATGGATGTGGGCTGTGGCGGTCGCGGTAGTGGTGACGCAGGGACGGAGCGGCGGTGACGCGGCCGCGGGCAAAGTTGCGAAGTATTTTCCTGACGTGATGACGGGATTAGATGTGCAGGGGCGACAATGACGCAATCGTGGTGTCTTACTGGGGGATGGTTAGACCTGGAGTGCGGATTTGACGCGCATCTGCGCCGAAGTTGAGCTCGATTAGGCCAGCCCGTTGTAAGAGGGCGAAACTGAAAGCGGAGGAAGCATTCTTTTTTTGACCCAGTCGCCGAGGTCCCCATGTAACAGCTTATAATCAATCCACACAATTCGAAGAAGCTCTTGAGGCGCCTAACCTCGGCCTCAACGTCTAACGAGGTGATGGGTGTAGCGGCTATGCGCGGTAAGTACCATGATTTGCAGCCTTTTTCTCGGAACTCTCGGCCTTTCCACGAGTTCCCCGGTTCCGAACAGCCAACCGCACATCAGTCGCTGTGGATGATCGCCGACTACGGGCCGACTCCCGTAGTTCTGCACGTCACGAAACTCGTAACTCGGGTGTCTGATTTCCGTGTCCGCTATTCCCGCGTGCCGCGCGCAGTAGCGGTGTATTGACGGGGTTTGTTTCTGCGGCGCTGTGGTGCCTGAACGGCTGGCCCCACCCAGTGCCATATTTCGCGGTAATCGATTTTCAATCAACTGAGTGCTTTCATGGCTTTCATAGCTATGGCGGATTTCGCGCACCCACACACTCGTCCTGCTGTTCCGTTCCGTTTCAATAACGTGTCTACGACAACATCTCGACGATATGGGGTAAGTATAACCGAGTATTAAACTTCATCGTTTTACAGTCGTCCTGATGTTGACTGGATTTCGTTCTTATAGATCTCATCGATTGCCCGACCTGAACGCATCCCCGCGTGCGACGTTCTTGAGGGCCCTTGGCGGTACGATTGAAGCAGCGGATCAACAGATGTTTGGCAGTACAGACGGCGGTCTTTCTGAATCTTTCTGTGGTTTCCGTCAAAGGAAAGTCCCAGTCACGCAAATATTTCGATCGTTTGCAATTCGCACTTCTGTACGTTGTTTTGCACTTCCTCGGGCGAAACTTGAATTCCGAATCTCTAGCTCACCACAGTTTCTTTACAGCCCGTCGGTTGTTGCTGGGGTGGGCGGAAATATTTCAAGCGCATAGATGTTACCTACCTACCATGGCCAGACTGTCCCCGGCCCCGGCCGCCCCGCCCCAGACATATGCCCGGTCCCAACCCCGGAGGTGCATCATCTAACGAGTTCAAGTTTGATCCCCGAGGAGCTGGAAAATTCGTCGGTGTTTAAATAATGTCAACACTGAACAGTACGGAGAAACCTCGCAAATTGCCAATCAATGATCGAATCATTGAACACTGTTTTTACGGCCCCTGAGGCCTGAGGGACGATTCGGTTCACAGCGCATTAGGTGAAGTTTATTTCCACCTGCCTACTTTTGTCCTTATCTTCTCGTCCCCGCCGGTGCCACGCTGTGTACGTAGGTTGGGCGGTGCAAATTAACCAATCATGTTCTTGATCGAAGCGACTGCGTTCTTGATCAGTCAACGGTCATTGACGGTCTGCGCATGAACAAATGTGGGAGGTATAAGGGACCGGCCAAGCCTTGCTTCACTCAAACCCCAACGTGTGCAACATCAGCAACATACTTCAGTTCTCTGCTTTATTCTGGACATTTTCAAGTTCACTCATCTCCCCGTACTTCGTTCTCGGCGTCGCTCCGTATCCTTCGTCATTTACACCCTCCAACATAACTTGCCTTCTGCGAGGGTGAATCGACTCAACAACACAATCGCCGTTGTGGAGGAGATTTTGACACAAGCCAAAGCAAATTGCACCCGGGATTATTTAGCCCTGGTTGCTCGATTCCTGCGGTTGGTCTCTTCGCTGTCAGTGCAGGTTCAAAGCTGATTGGGTGCCTTCACAGAACCAAGCTTACGGCGTCCAGACTTCACACTCGTATGTTACAGGCACCCACCGTACGCTGGAGGAACTACCTCAGTAATATGACAACCATCTCGTGGAGCCTTGCGATGGTCGAGCGCGAGGTGCGGGATATCCAGACTTCCTTGCTCGCAAGTATTGTTTTATCAAGTCTTTTTATCTTGCTCGCCTCCTCTAACTGTAATTATTATCAACTCCTCATCGAATCAGTCCATCAACGCAAACTTGCGGAGGACCTGCACGAAAGTCAGGAGATTGTGGATGGGGTGCTGCCACAACAGTCTTGTATGCTTCTTCAAAGAATCTAGCTATTTTTGTTAAAAAAACACCTCATCCAGGCCGCGCCCGAGTTTATGGTCGACCTACAGAGCCAGGGGATGAAGTTTAAAATTGATTCATTCGGATGAAACTGCTCTCTAGCCTTATGTTTTTTTTTTACCCAAGCATTGTTTTCCAGATGTTGTCCTGTACTCTGAACCCTGTTGAAATTTATTTATTTCTGCTTGTATCTAAGTAGGGGTGCTTAATTCTTAACTCGCCCGTCCCGTTGTCAGGTGTATAAATTGAGTTTCTCGTAAGTTCGAAAAAGGGGTTGTGAAGTTGAAAGTGGGGAAAATCTCTTTAAAATAAGAGTTTATAAGAAAGGTGTTGGGTGACTAACAGAGGCGAAAAAGGGTCTAGACTGGGGCTGTGAAAAGGTCACAGACGTAAAAGCAACTCCGGTTCGAGTTGCTTGTAAGGGTTTCGAGTTACTGGCGCTGGGCGGCGGAAGACAAACACAGGACGTTATGGATTCCAGCTATTTGTCTTACAAACACAAGAGCTTCACGGACTCAGGCTGTTTGTACTTTCTTGGAACTGGCAGCGGATTACTGGAAAAACAAGCACAGGAGCTTCATGTACTCAGGCTACTTGTTTCTTTACTGGACGGCAGATTACTGAAAAAAACAAGCACAGGAGCTTCACGTACTCAGGCTTCTTGTTCTTTACTGGACGGTGGATTACTGGAATACAAGCACAGGAGCTTCACGTACTCAGGCTACTTGTTTTATTACTGGACGGCGGATTACTGAACAGCGGATTAACTGGTGGCGGATTTACGGGAGCACAAGATGGGAGCAAAGCTTCTACCTGCTTATGCGTTCAAACTTTTAGAGGGCAAGATTTTTCTATGATTCCTACAGAGTATTACAGCGGGTATTTATACAATTTTGAGTCTATGATGTCATCTGTTCCTATTTTGACGATGCTGTCCCTTAGCTTACTTTTCCCACTAACTTAGCCCCGTTGGCTTAACCACAGCACTGATTTGCACAGCTGTAAATCTGTTGGCTTGACAATAAAACTGCTCTGTACTGCTTTAGACTCATTGACTTGACTATAGCACTGCTTGGCACAGCTGTTCATTTAATTTAGGCTTGCTGGCTTGACAACAGCACTATTTGTAGTGCCCATGCTAGCTCCTAGTTGATGTATGGACGTTGCTGCGCCTGGAGACTTGTACTGAAGTGCGCAGCTGTAAGGCTGTGCAGTCTGATAGGCCGGTTCTAGTTGTCCTTTCGACGTTGCTGTGTCTATGGCATAGCTGTAAGGTTGTGCAGTCTGTTTCCCATTATTTCCTAGCCTTTTCTAATTTGGCTCTGACTCTCTTTTATCTCCAAACAGTTTTTGGAGATGACACTGTCTCGTCGAATAATCAATTAATATTTGCTCGGAACAAACAACCTTCAAACTCCGCCACGTTGCAAGGCAACCTCTCGCTGTTTCCTACCTCTAACATGCTGCTCAGCCGTGAAAATGATCAATAAATTCCCATATAAGTTCCTGGACCAAAGATCTGCCCAGAGAAAATTACATGACATTTGTTAACAAGCCGAAAACATCGGGAAGACAAACGGAGTGCAACTCAATGAGATAATTTTTTCTTTGCCCGCAATGGATCCCATATCGTCTATAACACATTTTAGCTCTGTGGCACTAGGTACTCAAATTCGGTGAATGTGGGGCAGAGGGCCGGTCAGTGGGCTGCCGGAAATGCTCAGGCTCAGTGGAGTTTGAAATTTGTTTGTTCTGAGCAAATATTAATTGATTATTCAATGAGACGGGACGGGTGAGTTAAGAATTGAGCACCCCTAGTTAGCAAGCCGTTTCTGAGCAAAGAGGTGAACAAAGTATCACGAAGCAGAGAACCTGAGCCTTTCAGACAAGTGGTGTCTCAACTCGGAAGCTTGTGGCATTCTGATTGTGTCTGGAAGTTTTGCCATCTCAGGGTGAATCAGATCTCATGAGAGCGAATACTTCTGAAAGAGATGAGGGACACCACTATTCAAGCGGGGAAAGAAAATGTTCAAATTTCCCATGGTTGTGTCTAGAGCTCACGATGACCGACCCAACCCTTCGTATTCACAGAGCATCATCCTTGGGAATTCATGGTTTAAAGATTTACACAAGGTGACATCTGAATATATATTGGATATTGTTCTCCGCCTCCGCCTGCCGCACTGTCTTGTGGCACCTGCATGCTACTGCTTCTTCTTGTCCTTGGGCCTCGGAGTATTTGGATGGTACTGCGCAGGGACGAATGCGAGGTCAGTGGGGTATAATGCCTCCGTCCATGGCCCGGGCACTTATGGGTGGTGCTGGGGACTCAGATGTGAGCAGCACGTCCAAAATGTCGAGGCTTCCTGCTTCTCACCCTCAATCGCAATTTGGTTTCTGCCGGCCCATGATGAAGGTTTTACCTCTGGCCAATCAGATCAAAATGCAGCTGATACGCTCAAAAGCAGTGTATTAATATGGCGCGTAACACCTACAGTCGTTAATGAAGCCCTGCTCGGAACACTGGCCGGTCTCAAGCTGTTGGACAATGACTCGATGCGATGTGCTGATATGACTTGTCCATCAGTTCTGCACCTCTGAGGAGAACTCTAATCCTGAAGACCATAATTAGTACAGAAAGTGCGCATTGCAAGGCGCGTGCGGGTGTGTCTCACAGGCAATACGCGGTTTGAAGAGATCACGTACCGGGCTCCACTGTACTCCTATGTCTGTCCACTGGCAGGCCAGTGTTATGGACATTGTGTCAGGGGAACCCCCGCTTCGGCCACTTCGGACGGTTTTCCATCCGGACCCGATCCGGATGCTTCGGCCGCTTCGGGCGCTTCGGAAACTTCTCCATCCGGACCGGCTCCGGATACTTCGGATAGTTTTCCACCCGGCGCTCCGGATACTTCTGTGCCCTTCTATCCGACCGCCAAACCACCCAAGACATCTGTCCGCTCTCGCTGGCACGTGTTGTGTGATCAGGCCCGCGATCATTGTAGATACATCCGGACACGTGCTACTGGGTAGTCACCAATTAGTATATAAGGTTTCGCCTAGTATGGGAATCCTCATCCTTTCTTCTCTTTGGATTCCCCCGCTAGGTGCGTAGTATTCCCACTCCTGTATTCTAGTACCTATATTTATCCTTCAGATTCCCCCGCTAGTTTCCGCACCTCGCACTGAGCTTAAGGTTGCCCTTACACATTGGTATGACGTTGACTCAAATCAGTTGTTATTCCAGTATTGATGATGGCTTACCTCCAGCTTCACAAGCGACCATCGAGGGAGAACTGCTTCAAATCTATGGATGGCTAACTGATATCAGGTGCGAGGTTGAAACTTTGAAGCCTAATGGCGAAGTTCATACCCCAAATAAACCTCTGAAAAGAGAAAGCGATTCCCGGGTGGCTTTAACGCGGACTTGTTCACGGCTCACCAACCCAAACATCGGATATGAAGGCTAAAACTCAAAACTTAAATTCAAACACTGCGAGTGTCAAAATTTGCCGACTTGGGAAGCAATGCTGTTTATTTGACGATACATGCCGCACTCTGCCACTCGGCACTGGGGGTTAGCAGGAGAGGCATACATATCCAAGAAGTGTCAAGTTTGGAAAACACAAGCTGTTTATGATGATCCATGCTGGTATGTCCATTTCTTGTTTGCGCACCGCCAACCCAGAAGATTGGATATGAAGGCTAAAACTCAAAAACTTAAATCCCAACATCGTGAACGAACCCCAAATATCATAATTTACCAAGTTTGAGAGCAACATTGTTTGTTTGACAGTACACGATGTACCCTGCTGTAGCATGAGATCGAAAAGTGTACCAAGTTCAGAAAACATAAGCTGTTTCTAATGATCCACGCTGGAGAGTTTGTTTGATCGGTGAGGTTCAGGTTCAGGGTAGGTGCAGATGCCAGGGGTGCCAGGGCAGGCGGAAATAGTAACTTCCCTGGTTTGGAAGCAAAGCTACTTTAAAGTTTGTTTTAATGTGCCGCACAACTGGGTTGTCGAAGGTTAACGCTAGCGGTGATTATCCCAGCGCCCCAATCGTACCCCATAAAAGGAATTCTTTTCCTCCCACCCACAATCGGTTATTGGATTGGGGCCTGCAAACCTCAAAGATAGTTTACCAGGCTGCGCTTCACACAAGCCCCCAACCCGACATGTGTGACACCAGCAACATACTTCAATCCTCAGCTTTATTTTGGACGCTGTCTCTCATCCCGAGCAGAATCTTTCCATACCTCGCTCTGGGTGTCTTGTCCGCGTCCTCGGGAATTTACGCCCTGTACCAACACATCCCCTCTGCTAGGTTGGGCCAAATCAATAATGCAGTTGCCATCGTGGATGAAACCTTGACTCATGTGAAAGCGAAGTGCATGTGGGATTATTTAGTCCTGGTCAAGGCTGAGATTTGATTCTTGCGGTAGGAGCCACTTTCATCGCCACCAGTGCATTGAACCTGAATTTATGATGACAGGGAAAAGCTTGTTGTGTCCAGACTTCACTCCTGCTTGTTGGAGATGCGCAACATTCCAGACTGGAAGAACTATCTTTGTGTCATGGTCACCATCTTGTGTGCCCTAGTGATGCTTGAATGCGGGGTGTGGGATATCCAGACCTCCTTGCTGGTGAGTATTTCAAGTAGCGTCACATCTATTTTCTTCTTGCTTACTACCTATGTAAATTTATCAGGTGCTCATTGAAGCTGCACACCAACACAAACTCACAGAGGACATACATGAAAGCCAGGAGATTGGGGTGGTGTACTGCACACAGTATTCTGGTACGTGTCTCTTGATCAATTTTATCTGTTATTAAAATGTTATCCAGGCCATGCTCGAGTTCATGGTCAACCTAGGGTGCCAGTGAAACGGTGCACTTGATATACGACTAGAAATAGCTTAGATTCGGGCTTGCACAAAACAACCACAAAACCACCACTACAACAATCTATTCCTCCAAAGATGTAAGTGCTTCTCTTTGTGAGTTCGGGTCCGGGCCGTAGTATGCGACCAACGGGTTTGGAACAAACGCAATTTGACTGCTAGACTTCAACAAAGCCATTCAACAACATGCTAGCACTACACAGCTGCCAACAACAATACCACTAGCACCTGGGATGGGCAGGGGTTTATGGGTTGGATACAAGGTGGCTGGATCGCTAGATCGAGGGCACCAGGGCAGAGTATGTAGGTTTGTGAAAATCCTCGCAATGGGGTACCCAAAGACTATTGAGGCTAACAACAAGGGGACTTCAATCCTCAAGCGACAAGGCAGTCCTTAAGCCGCTGACCTATTCCTTAACCAAGAACAGGAACATTTCCACTTTGTATTGGCAATAGACACTATAAGCATCTAGCTAGTGACCCAACACAGTACGACAGCACTTCTGTCAATATTGGGGTGAAGGCGAAGTGACTGACAAGTTACAGTCGGTCTAGAGGTGGGGGCACCTAGTCTAGAAGTATTCTAATTGTTATTACAGGAGGAGACAGAAGTAAGTTAAAACAATAAGAAGTCATATGTGGAAGCATGGTAATGGGATCATAAAAGACAAAAGGAAAGGCATAGTCACAGGTTCCTGTTAAGACGGTTAAACGGATAGATGGGAAAACACTCAGTAATCCTTCATTGCGTAAAAACCCATGTGAGTCTGAAAGGACAGGATGGAGGTCTGACAGAGTTCGGAGCTCAACTCCAATGGAATGGAGTTCCAGAGTTGAGCAGAGTTGATGGGAATGTCTGAAGGTGGACTGAGGTCGGAACGGGATACAACCAGAATCCCAGTCAGCTTCAAAAAATTCAAGCAGACTTTTGTTGCCAGTGTTGATTTTTGGCGGTAAGCCTGTGGGTGGTTATGCATTTCATTCTTTGAGTTTACGTATTCTCAAACAGTCTGTATGGAGTGCAGGTTGGTGACTGGACCTCTTATTTCATCTAGAAGTTGTTCTATGTACCTACAGGATGTATTGTACATGTACTTTTCTTTGGTCAATCACGGTGCAATCTGGTTTGGTTTTCCACCCTGCTCCTCTTCCTTCCCAAATTTTTGTATGGGCTCCTCCATGGTTCAGTTCAGACTCCATAGGCAGTTTCGTATCTCTTCGTGTTTTGTGGAGGTTATTGGACCGGAATCACCATCGCATAGCTGAAGTGTGATTTTTATATGTTTTCTTCATACTTTCCTTTATAATTTCAACATTTTCTGGCTCCAACCACTCACAACTCGATTTTCCACCGTGCATATTCACTGCTAACAGTTAGGACTGTTCGCCGTCACTGTATATACAGCTGTACAGACAGCCGTAAATACGGCACCCATCATACCGTACAGGAGGTTTCAGCAACAGCTGACAGTATGGCAGGTGCTCGGCCTGCATACCGTACAGACCCGTACCATCAGAGCCGTCTATGGCTGTATACGGCCGTATCTTCACCGGCAATCACTCTTATCATTCCGCTGGCGACGTCTTGCTTACTTGCACCTCTCGTTCTGTTCATCTCCGTGCCCAACTTAACTCAATCACAGAGTTTTCTTGGACATCGAGCTTGGTCTGCCCCCTCTGTGTACAGCTAGAATTTTACATGGGTTCGTTTTACGCGCTGCCCACTCCACATTGCCACTGCGTCGCCTCTTGTTACTCAGCTTTTCCTTTTATTCAAACCACCGCACCGGCAGGATCACACATTGTATTGGACTTTTTGCATGTCGGTGTCTTGGCTTTGGTCCACTTCACAAGGTCCCTCAATTATCGCTGATAGCATCATAGCATCTTAGCTACAGAACAAGGTATCGTTGCATCTAGTGTTGCCGCTGTCCGGTTCAGAACCGATTCCGAACCTGAACCGAACCCGAACCGAACCTCAGTTCAGGTTCAGGCATCGGCAAAGGATCGGACCGAACGCCAGGTGCGGTTCGGGGTTCGAAGATGCTGGGGGTGCTCATCTCCGTCTCCAGGTCGACCCCAATGCCATAAAAACCCACTGATGGCAGAATACCTTGAAGCCGTAAGATTCGACGGCCGTATAGCCGTAATACGGTACCGTACCGTACGACCCTCTGTACGGGATGGATTACGGCTGGGAATGCAGCCGTATAGTAGCCGTCGGCATACGGCCGTATACCGTATACAGCACGGCGAACAGCCCTACCAACAGTTTCCTAGCTGAAGCTTGAGGCGCGCCGAAACCGAACAAGTACATCACTTTCCCAAAATGGAAGCGAGATTTGATCGGAGTTGTACCGACTCAATACTGTCGAGTTATGGCATCCACGCCCCTCAATCAAAACGGCCCAGATCCGAGCCCCTTGCACTCAATCCAGGTCTCGACCCTGAATTTGGTCATTTTTTTTCGACGTACATAAACACTTCACTGACGGATAATGCATCGAGATCATGCTCTTCAACCAGACAGAGATGGAGAGCTCCATCCTTGGTGGATGGGTAAGCGCGCGAGATTTCCAGTTCACTGACATACTACATGGCTCACATTCTGGTCTTAGGATCTCGGAGTTTGCTCATGTTTATTCCTTCAGGGTGTTCTGTGCGCACAGTTTGCGCACTACGCGTCGTTGAACCAGCGCGATTCGGTCTGGATGAAGCTTTTTGTGGCGGGCCTTGCGCTCCTGACGACGCTGAAGAGCTTGCAATCCTTGTGAGCGACTTCGATTCTTTCCCCAATTTGTGTTGATTTTCGTAGAGCGATAATGTGGATACAAAACGTCACCATGTTCGGAGATCGGGAAGCCGGATCCAACATATGGCCAACAAATTGGGTCTGGGGGGCCACCGGCATTCTCGAGGCCCCCACCGCGTTCTATGTTCAGATGTTTTTCTGTCGCCGTCTTTGGGTGAGGGTCTCCAGACCTGTGGTGATTTCTGCACAGCTCATTCGTTGCACAGGCAATATCTCGGAATGCATATCTTGTCATCATCTGCATTACTTTGTTTCTGTTCGCGCTTGTTTCCGGCCTCGTTTCGGTATGTCCCCTCCAGCTTTGCTCTATTGGTACTAATTTCTGCTACACAGACCGCCGGCCTGTTCACAAATATGCTGGAGTTGACGACCCGTTGGGGTATGTTTTAATCGTCTTAGACTCAGAGCCATTGGAGGCACTGTTCTCACTTGGGTTTGATTGCATGTAGCGGTAATACATTTTGGAGTCGTGCTGTCCGGAGACTTACTTTTGACCGGAAGCACCATATGCTATTTGCTTGTACGCATCCAATTCCTCAATCCTTTGTGTTTCAGTCAGATTGACATGGGTGCCCAGCGACACTTGCATCAATGCGACCTATCCCGCGGGCCAGCCGCGACCATCCTTAGCCGCTTGCGTCGATTAACACTGCAGGCAAGTAGAGTCTTTGTCTTGATGAAGTTTATTGAACTCTCAAACGCCAGTCCGCAGCGCCAGCCGCACTCTGCGCGTTAATAATTTTTACTTGTGCCATGAGAATGAACGCGACGGCTTGGACACCCGTGGTGGTAATGATCGACTTCATCGCAAATATGGTGTTCCCTCAGCTGTACGCGTGGTCCGCGATGTGGACTCTCAACTCGCGCGAGGATATCTGCGTTGCCGCCGAAGGTTGCTTATACACAATAAATTTACTACGAACATCAGCCGGTGGCTCTTCAGATTCAGAAAAACACCAAGATACTCAGGAACCTCTGGTCAAGGCTTAGCCGGACAGCCCACCACCGTCGATGGCCTAAGGGTCGCTGTGCCTTTTGCAATTATATTTATTATGCAAATCTATCATACAATTGTTTAATACGAGGGTTCAGAGTCCTAGATAGATTTAAAAAATTGCGGTATGCAGATCTTCTGCTTTCCGAGGACGAGAAGCCTAGAGTAAACGCAGAATCGCTCACCGAGACTCAGAGTCCGAGAGTGAATCTGAATAAACCGAACCCCGCATCCGCCCTTCTCGAATCCACTCCCACCACCGGACCAAAGAGAGAGATTCGACTTGCATTTCAATTTTCAACTCGGAACAGTTAAACGAATCGAAGGTGCGGATTTTATCCCGCTTTCTTCCCCCTCGTCAATGTGCCCACACCAGTTGTTCACGGGGGCCATTCCCATCCGAAACGCGCATGACACGCAGCCCCGACTCAGCCCCACGGTTCCTCCATCCGCGCCGCCATGTCTGCTCGAGAAGCAACTCATCGCCCATGGGCCCACTGCTGTTGACTCGACGGGATCAAATGTGCGCGCAGCGCACCGCTGGGATGAGGGGCAGCATCCAGAACCAGGCAGAGGATTGGAATATATGACAAGTGTCACACATGTTGGTGATGAAGCATCGAGGGCCTAGTCAGTGGTTTTATACCTTTCCATTATCAGAATCAATCACCAACTTCATACCGCCAAGATACCCAAAATAGCCGGGCTATGCATCAGAGAGTAGCCGAACTATTGCATCTTCACACCACCTGTCTGAACAACTGCGAACATCTCTTGAAAGGTATCCCCCGTCTCGCTGTTTGGTCTTTATTCCCAAAAATTGCTCGTTCATTTGAGAACACAGTTAAGCGGTCAGTCGGACATGGTGCAGGAATTCCTACGGCCAGAACCAAAACCATGAAGTTGCAATGCAGGGTTCAATTCCCAATGTCCGAATATATCAGACCTGAGCAGTTCTTGAGGGCGTCGTATTGGGTCGTGTCGAATGTTTTTTTTTTTTTGTTCAGCTCGTTGCTCGGAGGTGGGTTGCTTATTCGAGATCACAGGTAGGCGGGAAAACATTTCAACGTATCAGATGACAGGAAAGCATATCGAAAGCAAGGTTTCGGTAACAATGCGCGAAAACAATTGGACATATGGTTCGACGGCAGCTGTGACATGTCTCGTGTGCGTTCAGTACGACACCGGCTCAGATTACGAGGAGTGTACGGAAGAAGGGGGAGAGAGCGAGTTCCGCGCGTGTAGGATCCCGTACGAGGAGGCGGACCGGATGGTTGCTGGTTTGGGTGTTGCGGATTTATGGCTTCGGGACTTCGTGGATGAGGCTGGGCTGCAGGAAGACGGGGTGTAGAGATGGCAGTCGTTTGAGTCAGATACCGGAGACGCCCAAACGGGGTCGGATGCGGATTTTAAAGACAGAAGGCGCTGCAGGAGTTGAGGGATGACGGATATGCGGACTGAGGTCAGTGTTGGTTGTAACACGCTATTCCTACGATTTTTGTTGTGTTTTCTCTGGAACGATCTGTACCCAGAAACTGCTTGTTCATTGGAGATTACAGCCAAGCAGTCAATCGGACATGGTGCAGGAATCCCTACGGCCAGAACCAAAACCACAAGGCGTGCAAGAGTTCGACTCCCAATGTAAATACATCTGAATGTTTTTTTTGTTCGACTCTTTGGTTACTTATTCGACTTCACAGGTTTGCAGGGAAACATTCAACACGGTATCAGAGTTCAGGAAAGCATATAGAAAGCAACAGTCGGTGACAATTGGACGTATGGTTTGAAAGCCGTTTCATCCGAATCAAAATTAAACTTCATAGTCTGGCGCCGCAGGTTGGCCACGAACTCGAGCGCGGACTGAATAATGTTTTAATGGCAGATAAAATCGATCAAGAGACACGTACGGGAATAGTGGGGTTGCAGTACACCGTCCACAGCCTCCTGGCCTTCGCGTATGTCCTCTGTGAGTTTGCGTTGGTGGGCAGCCTCGATGAGGACCTGATAAAATTTACATCAGCGGTGAGTGGGAAAAAATAGACGTGATACTGACCAGCAAGGACGTCTGGATATCCCGCACCTCGCGCTCGAGCATCACCAGGGCACGCGAGATGGTGAAGATGTTGCGAAGATAATTCTTCCAGCCTGGCATGTTGCGCGCCTCCAGCAAGCGGGAGCGAAGTCTGGACACCGCAAGCTTTGTCCTGCCGTGTGAATCAACGTCGAGCACGCATGGATTGGTAGCGAGGAAAATGGCACCTACCGCAGGAATTGAGTCTCGGCCTCGACCAGGGTGAAATAATCCCGCATGGACTTTGCTTTCGTGTCAGTCAAGAGTTCCTCCACAGCAGTGATTGTGTTCTGAAGTCTATCCAGCGTCACGACAGGGCAGCTACGGCGCAGGGCATAAACCACGAAGGATGCGGACAGGATTCCAAGAGAAAGGTAGGGAAGCATTTTTGCTGGGATGAGGGACAGCAACCAGAACCAGGCAGAGGATTGGGATAGATGACGAGTGTCCCACATGTTGGTGGTGAAGCATCGAGGGCCTAGTCAGTGGTTTTATACCTTTCCATTATCAAAATCAATCACCAATTCATACCGCCAAGATACCCAAAATAGCCGGGGTATGAATCAGGGAGCACTCTGGTGCACACTCGAGGCGGTGTCTCCATGATGCAGTTCGGCTATTTTCTCTTCTTGAGAAGAACTATGTCTGTTTGCACACCAAACATCGGCAGAGTTCGGCTAACGCGTCGACGATACACAACCCTTCGGAATAAGAAGGGATATGGACCCACATTGAATGTAAACACTAAGGTACTGTATCCAGGTATCTTATATTATTTCTGACCCATTCAGAATAAATTCCTTGGGTTTCGGAAAAAGCCGGGCTCGCCTTACTGAATGCTAATATCGGCGCCTCTTCAAGAAGTGCGCACAGAAATATCCCACTTCCAAACCTAGTAATTTTCTGTACAGCTCTCTACTGCTTCGACCTGATCCAACGTACCGTGCTGTGCCACCGCAACAGAATAGAACAGAATGACACCTGCCATCCGACGAGCGAACACTGGGTGCCGGAGGAAACGCCGAGGCGTCACCCGACGCGTGCAATCCGAGACGAGATTAAAGGGAACATATTCAATTCATATGCATCATCGTTCCTGCCATAAGTGTTTTGACCTTCCTGGTCAGCCAATCGAAGATCCCCCGAAAAAATAAACTGAGTAACGGCGTATATCAGCGCGGGAGCACAATAAACTCAGAGATCGAAGAAGACGCGCCAAAGCCGAGAAGAAGGCTGAGTGAACCCAACATTTTCATCTTTGTCGCCAGGCCAACTAAGGGCCAATCATACATGGATTAAATGCGCGCAGGACCACTCACAAATCTGGCACGGAGATCCGAGCCCCGACCAGCTGTTGTGCGGTGATAAGAAGAGTGAAAGTCAAGGTGAGAAGAATCAGCGCGTTGATTGTGTTTGTTTGGAACGGCCGGTCCAGTCGACGGTGTGGCGGACGCGACCGAGGGGTTGAGATGCGCTTTGTGCCGAGCATTCCTTCATGCTCCCGACTGCGCGCCGTTTCACTGTGTTTGCGATTTTCTCAATAGGGTTAGTCCGTTTATTTCCAAGCGCCGCAAAGACTGGATCTACACGTCTGCTCAGGCACGCATAACCCTTGTGTTCCGCGATGTGCACCCCCGATACTACTCGGGCGAGCCCATCCTGGGCTTCTTGTACTACCATGTCCCGTACCCGGCTCAGTCTTTATCTGGCTCCATTCGCTTCCGCTGCATGCCCAACCGCAACCCAGATAACTTCCATGCTGGCTCAGACCTCTCGGGCCGCTACGGAACATCTCCGTCCCCCACACTGTGGTCTCCCGCCCGCGCTTCACCGCCGTCTTGAATCATCTCATCTCGCAGGACAAACTGCTCACTGAGGAGCAGCTCCGCACCGCGAAAAACTTGTTGCGGTACATCCCCGAGCAGGACAACCAGATATCGATACCGGTGCACGTCCACCGCCGTTCGTGGCGCGTTGCGGTGACGGGGCCGCATTTAATCATGAAGGCGTCGGTGTACCCCGCGATCTTGTCGCGCGGGGGTGCGATTGTGTGCTTGGAGCGTGTGCGCGAGGACGAGGCGCTGCAGCTCCGCGTTCTCGAGCCCCTGCACGACTTCCACGAGCGCATCCTGCGAGGGTACGGTGAGCCTCCGCGGCTCCCCTTGGAGGATTACCTCCCCAAGTTCCGGCATCTGCCGCCGCTGCGCGCGGGCGACCTGTTGCCTGACCCGGCGAGTAAGAGGGCGGAACCGTTTGTGTGGAAGTATTTCCTTCTAATCTAATCTACTTCACGAAACTAACCTCCCACCCAGAACGACGCCGTACCCAACCGCGACGCCGCGCTGCACTGCCTCCTCCACCGCACGAGCACTTTCCGGTGCCGGTGGGCACGCCCGACCCGCGGCGTACCCACGCGCGCCCGCGGACGTACTGGCGAGTGCGAACTCGACGGCCTCGAGCGCGTGCGCGACTTCCACGACCACTCCCGAGTCGACTTCGAGCCCGCTAATCCCACTTCGCCATCGCGCGCGCCTCCCGCCCGAGAAAGCGCAGAAGCGCATGCGAAGCGTGTGCGTGTGCGGGTTGCGGGAGGCGGGAGGCGGGGCGGCCGCAACAGCAGCAGGCGACGAGAGCGGGTGGGGTTCAAGGCTGAACCTGTGCGTGAGCCCGAGTCTGAGCGCGCCGCACCCAGCCCGCGCCCGAGCCTGCACCGGGGCCTGGCGAGCCCGACACGCGTGCCTCGTCGTCGTCCCTGCCCTCCGCTCCCACGCTAGCAGCCAGCGGCTGGGGCTCATTCCTTGAGGGCGCCGCGGACCACGCGCCATTAGAGCCCAAGATGAGCAGCGAGGAGAAGCGCGCGGAGTGCCTGCGCGAACGCGCACGGGCGAAGAGGGAGGTGGCGCTGATGTTGACTCGGAAGGCGAGGGAACGCTCGCGCATGGCGGCGCCGGGGCGGGGGCACGAGGCCGCGGGCGGTGACACCAGTTTTGCTGCGACGCCCGGCCGCCGCGATGGGGGCGGGATGCAGCTAGGTGGAGCTGGGGCCGAGGCCGGGAACAGGGGCAGGCGGGAGGCGATGCATCTGGGGATGCGGCCGGAGCAGCGGCGGTGGGGGACTCGGCCTGCCGTTTTCGCAGTACGATCGGGGCGGGGGCGGGGAGGCGCAGACAACTCGCGATCGAAACCCCTCCTACGCGGCTTCTGGCGCTAGATACGACGGCGCAGCGCGAAGTCGATTCGGTACGAATGCACAGCGCGCACACTCCCGCCACCAGGCTACACGACGTCATACACGAAGAGCTGAGCCGGGGCAGGCCGGACGGGGTGGGGAAGATGTGGCGGAGGGATGGAGATGGGGATTGGGACCAGCACCAGAATCGGGGGAATGGGGGCAGTTGGGGGCGGAGGCGGTAAGGGTAAGGAATTGGATACGCCGTTGGGGGGAGGTATGTGATATGGACGGCGATTGCACGGCGCCGTTATGGGTGGGATGAGTGTGGGTGCGACGCGTCCGTCCGTGGCCCAGGCGCCTATGGGAACGAGAGCGGGGAGGGTGCAGAGGCCGCGGCAGCGCGCCGCAAATGAGGAGCGGCGTCGGCGGGGCACGGATGCGAGTGTCAGGATGGGGACGGAGGTGGGCGGTGACGACCGGCGGCCGCCGCGCGCGCTGTGGACGTGAATGAGGGGGTCGTGCAATGGCGGTACGGCCGCTCAGTGGGAGCAGGACAGTGAGGCGAAACGGCGGCATCGTTACCCTTTAACGGGTAGTGGAAGTGCGCAAGGCGCCGCTTTTGGATCGGACTTCGATGTGCTGGATTTGCCACATCGTGATCGCCTCCCCGTGATACGAATACCGACCGCGAGACGGGTCGTGGAAGAACGCTGAGATCGGGAGAGCCCGACAGACGTGCTACTGCGAATGTGGGCTGTGGTGGTCGCGGCAGTGGTGACTCAGGGACGGAGCGGCGGTGACGCGGCCGCGGGTAAAGTTGCGAAGCCTTCTTCCTGGCGCGCAGGGCCGGGATAGACGCACGTTTGCGCCGAGGTTGAACTCGAGCGGTCAGCCCGGAGTCCGAGCTGTAGGACTCGGAGGGCGAAACATGAAAGCGGAGACAGCATTCTGTTTTGGCCTAATCACCGAGTTCCCCATCTTACAATTCGAAGAAGCTCTTGACTCATTGAGGCGCCTAATCTCATGAGCGCCTAACGAGCGGCGGGCTCCGCGCAGTACCGTGACGTGCTGACGCCGCTGTCGGTACTTTCTCAGCTCCAGGTAATTCCCCGGTTCTGCCGACGTACTTCAGTCGCTGCTATTTTCTACTTACTGTGGTGCCTGGACTGCTGGTCCCAATAATCTCGTATCCAGATGTTAGGCGGTGCGCAGATCAGGCAGACTCTAACGGGCGGTGCTCCCCCATCTTTTTTCTCATCAAAATCTGCCTCGACATCATTTAAGCAACTCAACATCATACTCCGTATGCAACACACCTGTTTGAGCACGCCCTAGAACAGCGGGAACGAGACTATGGTCCCAAGTGCCATAATGTCGCGGTGATCGGTTTTCACTCAACTGAGAGGTTTTATAGCTATGACAGACATATGTGCATACTTACTCCCAAACTGTGTCCACGGACACAGCATCCTGACGACGCGTGTGGTAAGTGTACAGTATTCTTAAACTTGATCGCTTTGCAGTCACCCTGGTGTTGAGTCTTGACTGAATCTATATTAACACAAGCGAAAGCAAATCGCACCCGGGATTATTTAGCCCTGGTTGCAGCCGAGACCCGATTCCTGCGGTAGGTCTCGTCGCTGTCAGTGCAGGCTCAAAGCTGATTGGGTGCTTTCACAGAACCAAGCTTACGGCGTCCAGACTTCACACCCGCATGTTATAGATATCCACCGTACGCTGGAGGAACTACCTCGGTAATATGACAACCATCTCGCTGAGCCTTGCGATGGTCGAGCGCGAGGTGCGGGATATCCCGACTTCCTTGCTCGTAAGTATTGTTTTGTCGAGTCTTTTTATCTTACTCGCCTCCTCTAACTGTAAATATTATCAGCTCCTCATCGAATCGGTCCATCAACGCAAACTCACAGAAGACCTACACGAAAGCCAGGAGATTGTAGATAGGGTGCTGCCACAACAGTCTTGTATGCGCCTCTTGAAAGAATCTATCTGGTCTTTTGAAAATATTTCATCCAGGCCGCATCCGAGGCCATGGCCGGCCAGGCTATGGAGTATGAAGTTTAAATTGATTCATTCGGATGAAACCGCACGCTAGCCCTGCAGCCAATTGTTTTTACCCAATCTTTGTTTTCAAAATGTTGTCCTGTACTCTGAACCCTGTTGAAATGCATTTCTTTCTGCTTGTATCTCATTAGCGAGCCGTTTCTGAACAAAGAGGTGAACACAGTATCACGAAGCAGAGAGCCTGAGCAGACCATACTAAGCCTTTCAGACAAGTGGTGTCTGGACTCGGAAGCTGGTTGCATTCTGATTTGTGGTCCTCCGCCTCCGCCTGCCGCACTGTTTTGTGGCATCTGCACGCTACCGCTTCTTCCTCCTGTCCTCGGAGTATTTGGATGGTACTCCGCAGGGACGAATGCGAGGTGGGTGGAATATAACGCCTCCGTCCATGGGTCGGGCGCTTATGGGTGGCGCGGGGGACTCGGACGTGAGCAGCGCGTCCGAAATGTCGAGGCTTCCAGCTTCTCACCCTCGATCGCGATTTGGTTTTTGCCAGCCCACGATGAAGGTTTTACCTCTGGCCAATCAGAACAAAATGCAGCTGATACGTTCAAAAGCAGTGCATTAATATAGCGCGTAACGCCTATAGTTGTTAATGAAGCCCTGCTCGGAACACTGGCCGGTCTCAAGCTGTTGGATGATGACTCGATGCGATGCGCTGATATGACTTGTCCATCAGTTCTGCGCCTCTCAAGAGAACTCTAATTCTGAGGACCATGATTAGTACAGAAAGCGCACAAGGCGTGTGCGAGTGTGTCTCGCAGGCAATACGCGGTTCGAAGAGATCACGTACCGGGCTCCACTGTACTCCGATGTCTGTCCACCCGCGGGCCAGTGTTATGGACATCGGTATGACGTCGACTCGAATCAGTCGTTATTCCAGTATTGACGATGGCTTACCTCCGGCTTCACAAGCGACCGTCGAGGGAGAACTGCTTCGAATCTATGGATGGCGAACTGATATCAGGTGCGAAGTTGAAACTTTGAAGCCTAATGGCTAAGTCCATACCCCAAATAAATGTCTCAAAAGAAGAAGCGATCCCGGGTGGATTTACCGCGGACTTGTTCGCGGCCCGCCAACTTGAACCCAAAACATCGGATATGAAGGCTAAAACTCAAAACTTAAATTCAAACACCGCGAGTATCAAAATTTGCCGACTTGGGAAGCAACGCTGTTTATTTGACGATACATGCCGCGCTCTGCCGCTCGGAACTAGGGGTTAGCGGGGAGGCATACATATCAAAGAAGTGTCAAGTGTGGAAAACACGGGCTGTTTATGATGATCCCTGCTGGTGTGTCAGTCTCCCGTCCGCGTACCGCCAACCCAGAAGATCGGACACGAAGGCTAAAACTCAAAAACCTAAATCCCAACATCGTGAACGAACCCCAAATATCATAATTTACCAAGTTTGGGAGCAATGCTGTTTGTTTGACGTACGCGATGTACCCTGGCGTAGCATGAGATCGAAAAGTGTGCCAAGTTTGGAAAACATAAGCTGTTTTTGTTTTGATCGGTGAGGTTCAAGTTCAGGGTAGATGCAGACGCCAGCGGTGCCAGGGCGGGCGGAAATGGTAACTTCCCTGGTGTGGAAGCAAAGCTGTTTTAAAGTTTGTTTGGACGTGCCGCCCAACTGGGTCGTCGAAGGTCAACGTCAGCGGTGATTACCCCGCCGCCCCATTCGTACCCCATAAACGGAATTCTTTTCCTCCCGCCCACCGCAAAGGTTCGTTCAAAGAGGGTTTGTTCTAGGATCTACCTAACATGTCTGTTTAATCAAATAATCGATAAGCATCACTTGAGTTTTGTGATTCCTTTTTCCAAATTCCGTGGCACAAGAAAGGCAATGTCAAAACACAAGTTTGGCGTAGTTATCTGTGAAACAACTCGGTTGCGTCCCACTTCCTTCTCTCGAATTCCGTGGCACAAGAAAGGCAATGTCAAAACACAAGTTTGGCGCAGTACATACAAGTGGAGTCTACGAAAACGGGAAGGTGTCAAAGATTACGGGGCGGGTACTTCGGGGCGAAGGGGTGTAAATGTCGAACCTCAAGTTTGGAAGCGATGCTGTTTTGATGTATTAAAGTTCAACAGCTGAGAATGTACAATCGGTTATCGGATCGGGGCCTGCAAACCTATAAGATAGTTTACCAGGCCGCGCTTCACACAAGCCCACAACCCGACATGTGCGACACCAGCAATATACTTCAGTCCTCCGCTTTATTTTGGACGCTGTCTCTCATCCCGAGCAAAATCTTTCCGTACCTCGCTCTGGGCGTCTTGTCCGCGTCCACAGTAATTTACGCCCTGTACCGAAACCTCCCATCCGCTAGGTTGGGCCAAATCAATAATGCAATCGCCATCGTGGAGGAAACCCTGACTCACGCGAAAGCCCAGTGCATGCGGGATTATTCAGTCCTGGTCGAGACCGAGATTCGATTCCTGCGGTAGGAGCCATTCTCGTCGCTGCCATTGCGTTGAATCTGAATTCATGACGGCAGGAAAAAGCTTGCGGTGTCCAGACTTCACTCCCGTTTGCTGGAGACGCGCAACATTCCAGACTGGAAGAACTATCCTCGCGTCATGGTCACCATCTCGCGTGCCCTGGCGATACTCGAGCGCGAGGTGCGGGATATCCAGACCTCTTTGCTGGTGATTATTTCGAGTAGTGTCGCGTCTATTTTCTTCTTGCTCACTACCTATGTAAATGTATCAGGTGCTCATCGAAGCTGCGCACCAACACAAACTCACAGAGGACATACGCGAAAGCCAGGAGATTGGGGATGGTGTACTGCACCCACGGTATTCTGGTACGTGCCTCTTGATCAATTTTATCTGTCATTAAAATGTTATCCAGGCCGCCCTCGAGTTCATGACCAACCTACGGCGCCAGATTGTGAAGTTTAATTTTGATTCGCACGAAATTGCTTTCGAACCATGCGTCCAATTGTAACCGAAACGTTGCTTTCTATATGCTTTCCTGAGCTCTGATACCGTGTTGAATGTTTCCCTGCGAACCTGTGAAGTCAAATAAGTAACCAAAGAGTTGAACAAAAAAAAAACATTCCGACGTATTTACATTGGGAGTCGAACTCTTGCACACCTCTTGGTTTGGATTCTGGCCGTAGGAATTCCTGCACCATGTCCGATTTACTGCTTGACTGTAATCTCAAATAAACAAGCAGTTTCTAGGTACAGATCGTTCCAGAGATAACACAACGGAAATCGCAGTAATAGCCTGTTGGAACCAACACTGACCTCAGTCCACATATTCGCCATCCCTCAACTCCTGCAGCGCTTTCTGTCTTTTAAAATCCGCATCCGAACCATTTACGCGTCGCTCAGACGACTGCCACCTCTACACCCCGTCTTCCTGCGGCCCAGCCTCATCCACAAAGGCCTATCCGCGATATCCAAACCGGCAACCATCTGGTACGCCTCCTCGTGCGGGATCCTACATGCGCGGAACTTGTTCTCTCCCCCTTCTTCCATATCCTCCTCGTAATCTGAGACACGTCGGGATCTCCAGCTCTTTCTGGTCGATGACGACCCAGCTCCCCGCCGAGATATCAAGCCCTTTCAGCGCGTACTTATGGTCGCGCACGAACGCTTTGATCTCGGTCAGCGACATCCCGGCGAAGTCGTTGCCTTTGCTTTCCTGATTATTGATATCGGGAACAGGCAAAACCGTCGCCCGGGGCGTCGCGGGCAGCCGCACCGAGGTGAGGAGCGTCCGCTGGCTGTCTTCTGGGTACGAGGGGATGTCGACTCAGTCCTGGATGAGGAGCGCGTGATCGAGGGCCTGTAAACTCGAATTCGTCTCAGTGGGGTGTGCCAAGGTGGGTGGCGAGGTTGACAGAAAAAGAGGGGGCGCGCCTTGGGCGATGGCCGCCCTGTCGTGACGAATACCGGCAAAAACTCTGGCATCACGAAGATGACGTGGAAATCGATGCTGAGCGCCTTTACATTGATGTTTTCGCCGTTCCCAAGCCGTAGATCCAATTTGTGTCCGCATTCACCCGATCGATAGCGCCCAACAGCGCCCGCTGGTAACGATGTCACAACAGACCTCGGACTCGTCGATGAGACGAGAATACGTACGGAGAGCAAGTTTTATGAGGATAGAACTTGGAGTAAGCAGGTCCACCGAATGCGGAAATGGAATGATGCCCGGCAACTTCCGGTCCTTTTCTGATTCTTACGACCATCTCTGACTCGCAGTAGCAGTTTTCATCGTCGCACATTCGAAATCACGGCCGGTAAAGCATTTCCATCAGCGAAGCAGCCAGGCTCAAACTAAAATCGGGTCGCAACTCGAATTGGTACATACTGTAGTGTTTCGACCAAAGGTTCACGGGGTGTCACCCGTCACCTCAATTGTTCACTGGGTCAGTTGTTCATTCCTCGGCAATCACGATAAAATTACCATAAAAGGTAATATGGCAGCTGCCGGACTGAGATTTTTCGCGTTTTTAGGCCTATTTGGGTCCAAAATTGCGCCGTCACCTGTCACCGAGACCAAAATTGTTCATTCACAGGCCCGTGTCACCCGTCACCTGAACCTTTGGTCGAAACACTACAGTAACCGCCTCTTCTCTTTCCAGCTTCTCACCCGCGATCGCGATTTGGTTCCGTTGGCACATGAAGGTTTTTACCTCTGGCCAATCAGAACAGACTGCGGCTGATAAGCTCAACAGCAGTGTATCAATATGGCGCGTAGCGGCGCACTTTTGCATTTCCGCCTCCACGTGAATTCCCAATGAGGAAACTATTTTCGGCCGCCTCGGCAGCTCACTGACATTTGCCGAGATCCCGAGCCTCGAGCGCTTCTGTGGCAAACAAGCGTCAAGCAACACCTCTTTCCTCCCGGCGTCATCCTCCTTCTTTCTCTCCGTGTTCTGCCTATGCGTTACGATGCCCTTCGGACCTGGTGTCAATATCAACGACCCACGAACATTCAGATGCCCGAAATGCACGTACCTCGTTAGCTGGATCCAGTGCTTTTTAGGTGTGCGTGGTACCTGATTCTCGCTGGTGATAGCTGATCCCGCCTTGCAGCATCCTGTTGATCTACTGGGCACACACCGAGCAGGGACTGCGCTGCATGGGAGCGCACTTGGCCTGAGGCTGGGATCAATCTCGACGACTTCGTGCAGCATTTGTCGTCCTAGGACGCCATGTTCCTCCATCTCCTCTGCGAACACGCCCTGCATCGGCATCGACCCACCAACGTCCAAGGGCCCTCCAAGTCATCGAGATTGAGGCGGACGACAATGAGGTCAAGATCATCGAGCGACCCACCAAGCGCGCAAGGATCATCTGGGCCCACCAGGGTCGTCAAGATCAAGGATAACAATGGCGACAAGGTCGAGTTCATTGAGCACTCTAGCAGGTGCTGCTGCCCGCTGTCAGCATCCCCAACTCCCTCTCTCCTTCTCCGTACACACCAGCAACACTTATAGCTGTATTCCCTCACTTATAGTTTTGTACTTCTGTTATAGTGTTGTAGTCTGTAATGCAATAAAATAACTTCCTTCCTGCGTATTGCATGCAGACATCCAAGATTCTTGGCACTGGCAGCGTCCGCAAAGCCACTCGTGACCGATCTGCACTGGTGTCCCTGCTTCTACCACCTGGCATATTTCTCGCTATCTACTCACCCGCCTTTTGTCAAACGATGAAGGGGTATCAGTCGCGCTTTCGTCTCGACCGTTCCGTTCAAGACACAGCAATATCTGGCCAGGCTCAGTCAAGATCTTCCTCGGCCGGCTGCTCTGTGTTTCGTGCTTACAACGATCCAACTCCTGCTGGTCCATCGGCCGGCTCGTTCGAACACGATCTTGCATCTCCAACATATCAAGAACGCTGGGAATCATGGTCGGAATTCGAGAGCTGGCTCAAGGAGGAACAGCGCGCAAACGGGATTGAATTACTTCTCGTCAACACCTACCTGGGCTTACCGGAGTTCGAACGGAAACTACAATATGTGTGTTCTCGCGGAGGTACTGGCGGGCTCAAGGCACACACCAAGCTACACCCTGACCGTGAACGCAAGATCGAGAACAAACGGACTGATTGCAAGTGTCGCCTCATTGTAAAGCAATACCCAGGAATCCTGACCGTACTGGGTGATTATTGCCGTGATCACGACCACCCTCTTGGAAATGCAAATCTTCCTTTCACCCAAATACCGAGGGAAACTCGGGAGCACATCGCGGGACTTCTACAGCTGAAGGTCGAGCCGGACGCAATTGTAGGCCCCCAAGTTCACTGACATAGCTGGAATTTCCTCAACAGCACGGTGCAGCTCCAGTTGATCCATCAAGGAATCTATGACGAGGATACTATCTTCGAAGACGAATTAGATGGCGATTCTGTGGCGGCGCGAACAGAATTTCTCCAGCTACGTGACATCAGACGAATTCAGAAGGAAATCGAAGCCGAGGACATTCAATTGGCACCTGACGATGGTCTCTCGACACTGCGGTGGGTCGAAAATCTTCGCGCCAAAGGTCATTTGCTCGGTTTCAAATCCAAAACTGACCCTCCGCCTCCTGGTTCTGGACTAGCGCACAATCTATTTCTGCTGATGGTTCAAACTCGATGGCAACAGAAAATGTTCGCCAAGTATGGTGAGAACCTGCTTTGCATAGACGGCATGCACGACACAACGATGTACGAGAATCTCAATCTCACGACATTGCTAGTGCGTAATAAATGCGGGCATGGTGCGAGTTTTCCGATTTGTCATTGTCCACCAAATGACACATTACCAGGAATACCTATCTCTTGGATGTTAGCGTCGAACGGGACCCAATGAACAATTGAATACTTCCTCTGGGTCCACCATGCTCAAAATCCACTGACAATCCCGCATTATATCATGTCCGACTTCGATAGGGCACAGATTAACCGCTTGCGCCGCCGTCTACGCCACCGCCTGGATCCTCTTATGCTGGTGGCATGTCCTGCATGCTTGGCAACAACACTTCAAGATTTCGGACCATCCAGAACTCTGGGAACTCCTGAAGCGGTGGATTCACATCACGAACAGAACAGATTTCGATGCTGCATGGATCAAAATTCAGTCTATCGCCCCAGAGTCCTTCATTGAATACCCGCGCACATACTGGATGCCACAAGACGTCGTGTGGATGTGGTCAGGAGTGTTCCGGACGATGCGCAACATCTTTGAGGCGTGTGATACCAATATGCTGATAGAGGCGTCAGTCAATTCTTTTCCATGGCGTATTAATTTTGTTTTCAAGTGCTGACTGTTCCTAGTTGGCATCACGTCCTCAAGGGGAAGTTCCTCGATGGGAAATGGGATCGTCGCCTCGACCACCTCTTGCACATGCTCCTTAATGCAGTCTTTCCATACTACGCCTTGAAACAACGTTGGCAAGGAGCTCGCTTTTGAAGGTCTGGATCTGGAAGTCAGGAAGCACAAGGACATAATCAAGCGCAGCAAAGTCTACACCAAGGAGATGATTCAGCAGGTCTCGGACTCCAAATACCTTGTCCTCTCCGAAGCAGACCCCACCAAGTTTTACGAGGCCGACCTCGATGCGTATACCTGCCAATGTCTCAATTATCCCTTGATTTGTTTTTCAAACATCTATGCGCTGTCCAAGAGCTGTTCGATGAACTGGGTGTCCCTCCCGACGGCATCAGGTCATCTCTTCCGGATGTCTCATCACTGCTGCCAAGACTTCCCGACAGCCGAACACCTTCTGCGCCTTCCGGCCCCCCTTCTGCACCTTCCTCTCCCTCTGGTCAAAACATTCTTGCCCGACTGGTGGAGAAGTTCGGCCGCGGAACGGCTCGTCTTTGGCAGCTATGCAAGAAGAAGAAGGACACCACTCTCGGATCCCTACCGGCTCTTGAAGCAGCTCTCGATGCCTTGCTTCTCGAGACAGACAGCGGCTCTGTCCTACCTCACGCACAGCACCTCGAACCGAATATGTCGTCACAGTGGAAGAAAACACACAAATCAATGATGCCTGGGGTGAAGATGAAGCGGAAACCGGCCGGCGATCCTTCCTATGGTGCGGGAGCGAGCAGCGGAGGTAAAGCGAAGGAGCCGCCACCAAAAAAGTAACTTCATACACTTCACTTATCACCACATCTAACCTAATTCTTGTAGGGCAAAATTTACCTCAATGACGAGAACTTCCGTGGCTGGACTACCTCCATCCTCAAACTCACTACTACCAGCTGCAGCTGCTACACAAACACTACCCTCATCTACACTAAGCTATACTGCTTCACATTTATTACTACCTGCTGCTCCTCATTCCCCACCTGCTGCCGCCGTGCTTGCGTCCTCTGGTTACCCTCATCTTCCGCATGGTTACCATCCCTCGCAACCTCATATGAACTCATCTCCTTATATCTATTCTCATTAGACTGGACAATATGCATGGTCGCCGTACTATTATCCTCCTCAAAATGCCTAGAACTACACATGTCATCGAATCTGTATAGATGCGCCGATTATCTTGTCTCTGTATGTGTGCGATCAGGATGACAGAGCATGATGACTCATGGAATGGCCATCAATGCTCGCGACCCGAGTGCCGACGCTGCCGAAAATATCTTCCCGATTGGACCGCACGGGGAGGTGGATTTTTTCCTACTGTAGCAGCGTAGCGCCTACAGAGGTTGAAGTCCTGCTCAACACTAGCCAGTCTCTGTCACAACTTCGTCCAGTGACAACGCCATCAGATAAGATAACGGATAAGATAACGCCGACATCTGATAAGACAAACCCTAAACCCCAAGGAATCTCGATTATCAAGATCTCCGATCTTGAATGCATGGCAGACGCACAGAAGGATATTTAAAGACGACCGATCGAACATGCATGGAACATACACAAAACATGCATAGTTCATTTTCCCATACTATTTTTATAGTTCCCATGATCGGACAGAATAGATCGGACAGCTGTCAGGAAGTATTAACAACATGCACTAACAGCAACGGATGGACATGCACAATACGACCACCTAGACAATAGTGTAGTTAGTTCACACGGTTGAAAACACTATAAGTACTGTAGCTAGTTCGTAGTTTATTCTGTACCTCTCATAGACTTTTATTCCACTTCATTTACGAGCCTCATACCAAACGGGCCTCCGAACCCTTCTGCTTCGCCAGAGTTCGACCCAGAGCTTGTTCCTGTAACATAATAAAAGTCTACCCTTCATACCTTCGTACCCTCCATCCCACACACTACGCCGAAAGGCTCTTCAAAAACTCTGCGTACCATTTGCGCACAAAACACAACAACCAGGAACACGAGCAGGACGGTAAAGTACCTCTGTCCCACGCTCTGCCCTACATCCGTCCCCCTCCGTTTCCATTCTTCTGGGGATCACCCTAGAACGTCCAATAAAGAGAACTGCACCCTGCGACGCGGCCCTACACAAATTGGGTCAACCGCCTGTGGTAGCTACAAGGAGTCGAACCAAATCTTCGGAGAGGGTTCACTCGCGTATACGGGGAGGGTCGTAGAAGGCCCCGATACGTTTCTCTCGCAAAAGACGGTCTACCCCCACGTCCGACAAACCCGCGTAACGCGGAACCGATTCCACGGCCTTTCGAATCAGGGCCCCCTCGACATCCCCGCCGACCTCTTCGGCATCGACACCCCCGTCGTCTGGATCGGAGCATTATTTCTCGGCACCAGAAAGACAGCCGACCCGACTCCGCGACTTACCAGTCGTAATACCCCGACCCACCCGCCTCATCACACACATCTATTCGCCCCCCATGTCGAGACAAGGGTCTCCCATGTACCACGTTGAGGCTCCCCAGCCCCAATACCCCCAACAGGCGCCTGAACGGCCGCCGCCTCCGGCATGGAATGTCTGGAGAAGAACCCCCCGCCGGAACATTCGTTCCGATGACCCCCGCCGCCTGTACGGCAAGCCTCGGCAACAAGGCCGTTGCCTACACCCCCCCGACCCAGTGGCTATACGCCGCTCCCCCAGAACTGGCCTAAACAGGCCTCGTCCAAGATCATCTTGGCAAAGACCCCGCCGTCCTTCGACGGCAACGACAAATCCAGGTGGGACTCCTGGTACGACACGTTGACCACCTATGTGGCGGCGTATGGCTCCGAATTCGACTCGGAGCACAAGAAGATTTTCTTCACCCTCTCGTTGTTGAGGGATGAAGATGGAAAGGCCTGCCCCGCCTCAAATTGGGTACGAAATTATAAGCGACAAGCGCTTAAATACGGCAGCCTTATTCCGGGGCTGACATTCGAAGGGCTCGTAACGGAGCTAGAGAAGACGTTCAAAGACTCGAACGTCAAGGAGACGGCGCACGTGCGCCTCATGAACACTTGGCAGGGAAAGGTCCCCCTCGCCGACTTTTTGCAGTCTTTCGAATTGACTGCCGAGGAAGCCGGATATACCCCCGGTCTTCCTATTTATGACACATTTTTGTGTCAACTTTTAGAATCGCTCGTCTGGGACGAGATTCGAAAACAGCTTTACGCTGGAGGGACGGAAGTCCCGGGAGACTATTTCTCCCTCAAGAAGCGATTACAGGTAATCGCGGGGAACATGGAGCGTGAGAGGATGCTCCGAGAAAAGAAGGGAGGGAACCCGTGGGGTTTCCCACCCCCTTCCAACCAGAACTCTTCGGCAGGAAAGCCGAAGACAAACAGCGGACCAAGAGACCGGTCCCAAATTCCGATCTCCCAGGGAGGGGATCACATGGACGTTGACGCGTCCAAGACGAAGGGCGGGCCCTTCAAATGCTATAACTGTGGCGAAGAAGGCCACATGGCACGCGAGTGCCCGAAACCCCGCAAGGAACGCGGGAAGGTGAACGTGCGCTCGCTGCGCACTGAGGAACTCTCGGTGGAGGACTACAAGTACCTCTTCGAGAAGGCACGTGCCCAATTCGGGCAGGATTTTTAAAGAGGAGACCGGCTATGGCCACACCGGCTCCTCCCCCCATGACTAAATATGGACGATTCGAACCGCTTGATGCGGTTATGGACAACGACAGCACAAAAACGGAAAAACCCAGTAGTACACACGACAACGCTACTGATGAAAAAAGAAAATTATGTATTACGGAGAACCGGAACAGGAAAAATAATTTAAAGAACAAAAAAATAAACAACGCCAATCAGGAATGGGCGTTATTTGAGAAGACAATGAAATCGGCCCCCGGGGACTCAACCCGGTAATACAACTGAGACAAAAGGGCCCCTGGAGGGCGATGGCTCGATCCAACAGGACACACAACCACGCGAACAAACCGTGAGTGTCAATGTCCAAGTGGAGGAAGCGCCAAAGGACCAGAAAACGAAGGTGCCGTTCGGCCTCAAGAAGAAAGAGGCTGCACGTTGGCAAGCTCGCCGAGCCATGGGCTTTTGCGAGAACCTTCTTCAACAGGAACTCCGGCAGTTCCAAGCCCAACGCGAGCACCACGAAATGCTGGTCACCATTGGGCTAGAAGCCCTAGATACGGGCAAGAAGCGGTCACTCCGTGCGCTTCTTGATAACGGATGCACCACCACGTGCATGGATCGGGACTATGCCAAGGCGCAAGGCTTCGAGCAAAAGGGGCTAGAACAACATATAGTGGCAAGAAACGCTGACGGAACCGAGAACACGAAAGGAAAGATCACTCATTACGTAGAGATGATCATGACCATCGGCTCCCACGTGGAACGACAAAAGTTCCTGATCACCGGCCTCGGGAAGGCCCGTGTATTTATTGGTTACGACTGGTTGTATAAACACAACCCCGAGATCAACTGGCGTGATCAAAAGATATTATTCAGCCGTTGCCCAGAGGAATGCAACGTGACGACCCCCGAAGTACAAACGGGCGAAGACGACATCCTCGAGGAGGAGTCTATTTTATTGGTTGACTTTGCGGAAGCGATCGATCTGCGTGTGAAACAATCCCAATCAGCGCAGATGGCGGAAAAAGGAAATTTAGAAAAAGAAAAAATGACGGAGGACAAAATCCCAGAGCAATATAGGGACTTTGTTAAAGTATTCGCCAAGGAGTCTTTCGACTCTTTACCAGAAAAAAGGCCCTGGGACCATGCAATCGAACTCAAGCCAGGATCAAAGGCTGTAGATTGCAAGATCTATCCGCTCTCGTTGAACGAACAGGGAAAACTCAACGAGTTCTTGGAAGAGAACTTGAAGAGTGGACGGATTAGGCCTTCAAAATCACCGATGGCATCGGCATTCTTTTTTATTAAAAGAAGGACGGATCGTTGAGACCGGTACAGGATTATCGGAAACTTAATGAAATGACGATCAAGAATCGTTATCCGTTACCACTTATTTCGGAGCTTGTGCATAAGCTCCGCGGGGGCTACTTATTTCTCCAAACTTGATATCCGCTGGGGTTACAACAATGTACGGATCAAGGAAGGAGACGAATGGAAAGCGGCTTTCCGAACAAATCGGGGATTGTTCGAACCGTTAGTGATGTTTTTCGGGTTGACGAACTCGCCGGCCACGTTCCAAACCATGATGAATGATATCTTGAGGGATCTCATCAATGAGGGACACGTGATCGTCTACCTTGACGATATTTTAATCTATACGGAAACCCTGGAGGAACACCGGGCCGTGGTTCGCCGCGTCCTAGAGACGCTTGAAAAACATAAACTATTCCTCAAACCCGAAAAATGCGAGTTTGAGAAGACGGAGATCGAGTATCTCGGTGTAATTATTTCGCATAATTCTATGCGTATGGACCCCGTTAAAATAAAGGGGTTATGGAATGGCCCGAGCCGAAAAGCGTGAAACAGGTCCAAGCGTTTCTCGGCTTCACGAATTTTTATAGGCGCTTTGTACGCGCTTATAGCGACTTAGCCCGACCGCTTACTAAATTAACGGGCAAAGCCGGATGGTCCTGGGGACAAGAACAAGCCGACGCGTTCCAGAAGCTCAAAAACAGAATAGCTGAGGACGTGGTTTTGGCGTTACCCCACGGACGATGGACGCTTCCGAGTAGAAGCAGACGCATCTGAAGGCGCAGTCGGTTCCGTGCTGGAGCAGGAACAAAACAACGTGTGGAGACCTGTGGCCTTCATATCGCATGGTCTCAGCGAGACCGAACGTAATTATGAGATTTACGACAAAGAAATGTATGCTATTATGCACGCCCTGGACGAATGGCGCGACCTATTACAAGGAGCGAAGCATCCGTTTGACATATTCACAGATCACAAGAACCTCCAGTATTTTAAAAAGCCCCAGAAGCTTAATCGCCGGCAGGCCCGCTGGGTTGGCGAGTTGTCCCAGTACAACTTTGCATTACATCATCGCCCGGGAGCAATGAACCGAAAAGCCGATCTACTCTCACGACGGGCGGATCATGATCAAGGAAGCAACGACAATGAACAAGTCGTTATGCTTAAACCCGAATACTTCCGAGCCATGGAAATAGTGCTCGAAGGGGTGGAAAACGAGATCATGGATCTGATCAAAAAGGAGAAGAAGATCGACAAAAGCGTAAAGATAGCGCTTGAAACGGAAACTCCCTGGATGGGAGAAGAAAGACGACGTTATTTATTATAACGGTCTAATTTATGTTCCAAGAAACGATGATCTTCGGAACAAAATTATCGGATTACACCACGATCCAATTATTCTCGGACATCCCGGAGGGAACCGAACGCAGGAAATCGTTGAACGAAATTACTGGTGGCCGCGCACGGGAAATTATTGCGCACAATATGTAAAAGAATGCGAAGCGTGCCAGAGGACACGCGTTGATCGATTCGCACAAGGCAAACTAAATCCGCACAAGATAGCGGAAGGACCTTGGCAGATCATATCTATGGATCTGATCGGACGACTCCCGGAGAGCAATGGCTATGACGCCATACAAGTCTGGGTCGACACCTTCACAAAGATGATCCACGTAGAAACCCACTACTATGGAGATTTCGAGCGAAGGAGTCGCTAAATTAACACGGGAACGAGTGATTAGATATCACGGAATCCCACGTAAAATTATCTCGGACCGAGACAAGCGCTATACATCAGGATTTATGCGCGAACTAAATAAGATCCTGGGGATCGAAATGAACCCAAGTACGGCGTACCATCCTATCACGGATGGTCAGACGGAAAGGATGAATCAGGAGATCGAGAAATATCTCCGGATTTTCGTAAACTATAGACAATCGGGACTGGTCCGAGTGGCTATCTATGGCAGAATTCTGCTACAATGACAAGCAGAGCTCGTCCACAAAGGCTTCGCCTTTCTTTTTAAATACCGGTTATCACCCTTGGAAAGGGATCGAAAACTCCGTGGAGACCCGGAACGAAGAAGCAGCCGAGCTGACTCAGAAAATGAACAAGATCCGCGACGAAGCTAAAGCGGCTCTTGAGAAAACCCAAAAAACAATGCAAAAATATTATAACGAAAAACATCGGACCGCGCCCGTATTTAAATCGGCGATAAAGTGTGGCTCAAGGGAACTAACGTCACCACGGATCGCCCCACGAAGAAGCTCGACGATGTTAAACTCGGGCCGTACGAGATTCTCGAGAAGGTTGGAGCATCGGCGTACAAATTGCGATTACCAGAAACGGATCAGTCACATCCGGTTTTCAATGAAGCGCTCTTGTCACCGTATGTGGAACCCCCCGAGAATAGAAGGAGAAGAGACCGCCGCCAAAGATAATCAGTGGCGAAGAGCGGTATGAAGTCGAGGAGATCCTGAAGCAACCGAAAAAGGGGAAAGGGCTATCAGTATCTCGTAAAGTGGAAGGACTACCCCATCGGGGAAAGGACGTGGGAACCCGTTCGGCATTTATTGCCAGGTGCTAAAAAGATCCTTGAAAAATACCAAAGGGATCATGGCATTAAGATAAGGGCGTTACCCATCTTTCCGGCCGGATATTGGGATTATTTAATCCATCGTTATAAAACTAAGGAGGAGTCCAAACAATACTCGACGAAGAAATTATATATTCCGGAAACTGCTGACACCATCGAGATCAACGAGGACGTTGATCCTAGAGGGGGGTAATGTCACAACTTCGTCCAGTGACAACGCCATCAGATAAGATAACGGATAAGATAACGCCGACATCTGATAAGACAAACCCTAAACCCAAGGAATCTCGATTATCAAGATCTCCGATCTTGAATGCATGGCAGACGCACAGAAGGATATTTAAAGACGACCGATCGAACATGCATGGAACATACACAAAACATGCATAGTTCATTTTCCCATACTATTTTTATAGTTCCCATGATCGGACAGAATAGATCGACAGCGTCAGGAAAGTATTAACAACATGCACTAACAGCAACGGATGGACATGCACAATACGACCACCTAGACAATAGTGTAGTTAGTTCACACGGTTGAAAACACTATAAGTACTGTAGCTAGTTCGTAGTTTATTCTGTACCTCTCATAGACTTTTATTCCACTTCATTTACGAGCCTCATACCAAACGGGCCTCCGAACCCTTCTGCTTCGCCAGAGTTCGACCCGGAGCTTGTTCTTGTAACATTTACAGGCCAGTGCTGATCTCCATCCCGCTCTGTGCGGCGACCCCACACCGACTTGAGCACAAGGACTCCCACACCATGCAGATCACGTGGGATAATGACCCCCGACGCCAACGTGAATGCAGTGTTTCCCCCATTCTCAGTGGCCTTTTGGCTTAGTGGTTATGTGCTCCCTTTTATACGTCTCTGTGCAGGTTCGATTCAGGGAGGTGACACTTTTCCTAAAATGTGCCATTCCTTTTTCCCCCTCCCTGTCCTTGTACTATTTTCTACTGCGCCTGTATGTTACAGTAAGCCTCGAATCTCATTTTTGATGCATATGTTGAGCAAATCTTACATGCCCCGACCCGTCTGTCGGCACCGGACACGGCGCATCATTTCCCCTTGGGACTCACTGATCTCTGCGCGAATATCCCAAATCTTGCGCTGACACTTTTTAGACAAGTCGCCGTGGTAAATGTCGGGTATTTCACCTTCCAAAACATTATAGCTCACTCATCCTGCATCTCCAGGTGATTCTATTTTGTATTATGAAGTCCCGTATCAGGTGAAATCATGCCAGAAATTTCAGTAATTATATTCACTGGATGACTTTCCATAAGCTTTTCTTTTCTTGAACCTTGTTTGAGCGGTCCCAACTGTGCCGTCAGAAGGATCAATCTGATTAGTTTATTGTATTCGAGCCCCCACAAGCCATAGAAGATATTAAAAGCTATTATTTCGTTGATATGGTTGGATAGCAGTGAGTGTCGCGCAGACTCAATCCGACCACTGCTACACCATGATATGGGTGAATGAGATATGTACGATGGACGGGAGCTTGCGGGAACAAAAGAAAAGCTTGATGGTTACAATATTCTCGCTGCCGTAGGCGGCGGCGAAAGGCAAGAGCAGCGGAGCCGGCAAATTTCGTTGTGGGAGAGGCATGCCGGGTCAGCCGGTGACGCACGGTTGTGTTATCTCGCCGGAAAAAGGTTGACAGTCGCCCAGAACAATGAATTCGAGGTAAGATTATTCTGTAGAGGGGGTAGGGACCCTCTTACAGATATAATAAAATTAAGCTCTATGAGAGGGTACAAGAAATTCTAAACGAGATCTGAGCCCGATGGGGTCCCGACAGCTGTCATGTCAGTGCACTGATTCGGCGGTTTTAGAGCTCGAATATTCTAACAACATTGTTTAAGGCTTATGGAAAGTCATCCACTTAATACATGTAGATACTCTCAAGTATGATTATCAACACATTGATCTCTGGTCGAGACTCGACCGTCTAGTTCGACACACCTGTTCCGAATAGGCAATAAACCACGTGATCTGTACGGCGTAGGGGTCCTTCACACCGGAGACAGCAAACTTTCAACCTAGGTCAAAAGAGTAACTGATATTAGTTGTTTCAGTAGACGGAAAAAAAAAGGTTTTACTTGCTGTTTTGATGTAATACAAAAGCAACCCCGAAAGAGCAACTGGCAAACGCCCTTTTGGGCGTGAATTTTACTCTTAGTTTGAACAAAGTACGAAAGGACTGCCGAGAGGTGGACTCTCAGGAGCCCAGTCAGAGAGAAAGAAACATTGTGTTCTTGAAACTGCTGAAAGTCGTGCCGATACAATTTGTTTCGGCGGTGCCTTCAGCTGTCTTGAAACAAAGACTTTTGTCTTTTATGAAAGCGTTGCTGAAACGTTTTGTTCAGGAGCCAAATTAGGTTAGAAAGAAACAAAGTGTATTGAGTCCTGCTGAAAGCCGCGCCGAAACGACTTGTTTCAGCAGTGCTTTCAGCGGGCTTAGGAACAAAGACTTTCAGCAACTTTGGAAAGCGTTGCTGAAACAAGGTGTTTCAGCATTACCCTGGGGTGCACCCTAAGGTGCACCCCCGGGTGCACCCGCAGGTGCACCCCCGGGGTCGTTGAGCGAGCCTCAGCAATAAAGTCATATATAAAATATTATATTTGTATTTCGAAAGTGTTGATGTACGTGGCAAGGATACGACTCGCTCCATCGCGCGGATGAAGCGTTCTCCGCTCCCCATCTCCCCCACCGAGGCCAGAACAAACATAGACCTAGTCGCGAAGATACCGACCGCGCGCGGGTCGGACGGGGGGCGAGAACGGCGTGCTGTATCCCACAGCACTCGTCACCGGCGCAGTCGCCGCTGCGCGCGCCGCGCCGAGCGCCCGCGATGTTGACGTTGTCGCCCTCGGGGACGACGAAGGCCGGGAGACAATATTCCTCTTGAACACATCGATCTTGTTCAGGAACAGGATCACGCTCGTGCGGAGGAACCAGAGCGAGTTGATGACAGATTCGAAGAGGTAGAGGGGCCCGCGCATGCGGTTCTGGGGGGCTAAGTCAGCAACGTTGGCAAGGTGAATATGGATAGGGGATGGCGGAGTGCACAAGGCGAAAGGAGGGATCGAGGAGGAAGAAGATGAGGAGGGAGAAGAGGGATGAGAGAAAGAGGCGCCGCAATGAACCGCACAGCACGCCGAAGCGACGCGTCTGGCGGCACTGCATCTGCGTCTTCTCCTCCTCCGTCGTTGACGTCGCCATCCTCCAATACAACCCCGCCCCAAGACACCGGCGCACGCACGCTCTGACCCGCCAGTCATGCACGTGGACCAACCCCGCTGGCGGCCCCAGGGCAGGCGCGGAAAGCCCCCTCCCCGAGCCTCTCTTTTGGGAAGAGGGAAGAGGTAGGCATAGCGGGTAGCACGCACCCGCAATGCATCCGTCCCACGGAGCCCACGAGCGGGCGCGCCGTAGACGGTTCCTTCACAAGAAGGGGAAAACAGGAGCGGGGGGCACGTCCAAAAGATGGATGGGAAAGCTCCGCCCAAGATCCGAAGTAGAATTTAAAGAACGAGTCAAAACACTTACTCAAACCCCCCATCCAAAACCGTGTCTCGATGATCGCGGTGCTCTTCGCAGGCGCGGAGGACGTCCTCCTCGGGGGACGTATGTCGGCGCGGCGTTGCGGCGGATGGCGGAGAAGAAGCTGTAAGGTGTGGTTAGCAAGAAGAGGAGATGGGAGAAGATAGAAGGTGGAGGTGGGAGGGCAGAGAGGGAGGGGAAGGGGAGAGCAGGACGAAGGGAAGGAGGGAGACGAGGGAAAAGGGGAAGGGATAGCGAGGGGACGGAGGGGACGGGGAGGACAGGGTATAAGAGGCCCGCGAGCTCCCCGAAAGATAGAATAGAGTCGAAAATACTTACTACCCCGCACTATCCATAAGATGAAAGTCGGCCGGTGCTCGTCCACCAGCTTCTCCACCGCCGGCGCGCGCGCGACGTGCCAGATAGCGTCCGCAAGCGCCGGCGTCAGCACTGCATGCGTCTGTGCCAGCACGGCAGCAGCGGGCGTGACCCCTCCGCCGTTCCTGGCGGGCAGACAAGCACCCCGTGGGGATACCCCGCGCTCCCGCCCGGGGCGGCGGCGGGGAGGTGGGAGATCCTTGCGGGCGTGGACGTTGGTGGTGGTGATGGTGATGGCGGGGAGAAGACGGCGGGTCACGCTGTCACACAACCCGCCTCGGCGCCCTGCAGCCTCAATTCGTTCTTGGGGAGCGTCAAACCGGTACCCAAGGATTCGGACAACGTCCCTCCACGATCGGCGGCGTCCCAGGCGCCGGCGTTGCTTCCAATCCCATTTACCCGACACATTGTATTTTCGACATCCAGCGCCGCCGTGCGCTCGAAGCACTTATCCTGGAGCTTGGATTCGGGTCTGATTCGGGGCCGGATTAACCAACGCCGCGCTGCAATCCTTTCGTTCTTCGGGAGCGTCGAACCGCTGCCCAAGAACACCGGACACCTCCTCCACCATCCGCTGTCCTCGAGAACGCGCTCATCGTCAGTCCCGACACCGACGTCATACACTCGGGGGTCGACCCTCCCGCACCCAAACACGAAGAATTGACAGATTTTGGACCTCGGTGAGTCCTTGTTCGTTGCCTCTGCTCCCTGCTGACTTGAGCAGATGCCGACCATCCGCGCCGCCGCCCTTGAGCGCGAGATCGACGACCTCCTCACGAATCGAAAGCACTACCTCGAGCGCGCAGGCTGGACATATTTGCTCGAGCGCCAAGGGCCCAAGGGCCGGGTGGAAGTTAAAATCGGCAAAGCGGACGATGTGCACAAGTGCCTACCCGCCTATACCAAGTGCGGCGGGATTCGTGCCGTGTGCGCCTGGTACACGCGTTTCCCAAAAAAAATCGGTGAGCTTTCCTGAGTTTTGCGACGCGCTGGTGACAGGCCCTGCAGAGCGCCTCATCCATCTGAAATTGCGCAAGCGGGGCGCATGGCTTGGACGTCATCCTTGTCGTGGGCGCTGTCGGCGCAATCACCAAGAATGGTTCCGGCTTTCGAGGGCGGGAGGGTTGAAGAGGGTGAAGCAATTGGTCGAGCGGTGTTTGGTGCGAGGGGATAAATTGGGCAAATGTGTGCAGCTGAACTTCAAATGCTGAATGTAATCTTACGCGACTTCGCGGGTTTGCTAATGTATATGTGAATGTAGATTTATTGTATTATTACATCGTCCTGCAATATTTGATCAGCGCAACGAAGGCGAGGGTCAAAAAAAAACCATACCCTGATTATATTTGCAAGGCGATAAATTATAAGCAGATGCAACACAGCGCGGGGAGCCTTGGGGGGACCTGAATAAGAAAATGGCGAGAAACGCGCCGCCCGAGGGTCAAAAATATTGGGGCGGGTGGTGGGAGCCTGCAAGGGCTTACCAGAGTCTTTATACAGATGTAATACACTGCGACCGGAAGCCTTGAGCGGCTGTGAGAAGAGTTGGTGGAGCTGTAAGGGAAAATCGTCAGAAATATGCCGACAGAGCGACCCCGAGAAATGCAGCAGGGGAAGA
Organism: Mycena olivaceomarginata; assembly: GCA_029378375.1. Classification (NCBI taxonomy): domain Eukaryota; kingdom Fungi; phylum Basidiomycota; class Agaricomycetes; order Agaricales; family Mycenaceae; genus Mycena; species Mycena olivaceomarginata. The sequence goes on from JARKIC010001567.1 coordinate 110,319, forward strand.
CGTGGTACAACTGACCAGAAGCTTGATATAAGTGTAATCCACTGCGCCCGGGAGCCTTGGGCGGCTGTGAGAAGAGTTGGTGGAGCTAGGAGAGAAAATCGTCAGAAATATGCCGACATAGCGACCCCGAGAAATAGAGCAGGGGAGGACTTGGTACAACTTACCAAAAGCTTGATATAAGTGTAATCCACTGCGCCCGGGAGCCTTGGGCGGCTGTGAGAAGAGTTGGTGGAGCTGGATAGGGAAATGGTCAGAAATATGCCGACATAGCGACCCGAGAAATGGAGCAGGGGAGGACTTGGTACAACTTACCAAAAGCTTGATATAAGTGTAATCCACTGCGCCCGGGAGCCTTGGGCGGCTGTGAGAAGAGGTGGT